>OY757010.1:171758641-172249658 GCA_963580285.1 Lucinisca nassula
GTGTATGGCGTCCACGGGCATCAATTACAGCACGAAATCGCATGCACATGCTCGTAATCAGAGTGTGTATCAGGTTTTGTGGAATCAGCCTCCATTCAGCACCAGTGCATCTTTGAGCTCTTGTAAAGTCCTCGGATGCACAGGTCGGGCTAAAACAGCAAGCTGTAGCATGTCAATCAGATTTAAGTCCGTCGATCGAGCAGACCAGTCCATACGAACGATTGTCTCGCGTTCCAGATAGGCATCAGTGACGTGAGCACGGTGGGGACGGGCATTATTGTCCATTAGAATAAAGTACGGTCGACAGTACTGGCGTATGTTCTCACGAACTGATCAAGAATCCCATTACAGTACCTAACTGCCGTTAACGTTCCGTTTTCAACGACGTACACGTCAGTTTTACCATTCACGCTTATCCCAGCCAAACACATGACTGATCCCTTTCCATAGCGGTTATGCTTTGCCACATTCAAGTCATCGAATCGCTCTTCAGACATTCGCCACACTAATTGACGTTTATCAGTGATGTTTAGACAGAATCTGGACTCATCAGTAAACAATACTGGCGTCCAGTCACGAATCGTCCACCTGACGTGAGTTCTGGCAAAGACCAACCGGTCTTGCACGTGCTGTCTCGTCAAAGGAACAGGTACAGCAGTCCTCCTGGCATTCAGCCCGGAATCGTGGTGCCTGTTTCTGACAGTTTGTGTAGAAAATCGTACTCCAGTTCCGTTCCTAAACTGGTTATTCAACAGCGTCGCGCTCAGGAACCGTTGACGTCGAGACTGAATCAACAATAAACGGTCCTGACGTTGAGTTGCAGCCCTTTCTCGACCGCCGCCGTGTCTGTGTGAAGGATTCAAGTGGGAAAGATGCTGACTCTACATTCGGGAAACCACGGTCTGCGACACATTCAGAATCCCAGCAACACGACGTTGAGTGACGCCAGATTCCAACATTCCGACGCCACGGTTCATTTCTTCGGGGCTCAGGCGGTTTCTTAACTGTCCCCTAGGCATTTTAAAGTTTCACAAATCAAATGAATTCCGTTTTACGCTTAGTAAAGGAACACTGACAAGTTTGATTTTTCTTTTGGAATGCAGTGTTACGCAAGATTTTTGGGGTGCATGAGTTCATTTGCTGAGTGTGAGAAGTGTCCACTTTCATGTGTACTGAATTGCACATGAGTTTCTGCTTAAGATATTTATCAATATTCGGAGTACAAATTCTGTCATAAAATTTTAAATTTTCAGTGCAAAATATGGTATATAAAAAGTGATCCCTATCAAACTTTGAGTAGTATACATGTATATTGTTCAAATATTAAAAGAATAGTACACCCGAAATTGCGACTTTCTGTTTCACTCTCGAAATTGCACCTTGTAAATCTGTAGGATATTTGAATGACCCTCATAATTTACCATCTGTCAGACAAATCAACAGACCACACCATCAACACGTGACTTGTTGAAACAGAAAATTTGGGGCAAAGTTGAAATCGCAGAAATCTCCATCTGATTGCAGCTTTTCTGAGATAACTTAGTAATATGAATTTGATGAAACCTTTTGGAGAAGTTGGCATGCAGAGCTTGTCCTGTATAACTTTCTCGCTGGATGTGTTGATCAAAAATAGAAAATAAAGAAGTTATCTCTGAAAAAAGTGGCAAAAATGATAAAAATTCGACTCAAGTATTGGAATCCTTTCAAAAGGGTGGTAGGGCTATGTTTAAATGTTAGAACAAGCTCCCTGTATGAACAAATTCTTTTCCTTTACAATGCCTCTCTAATAAAATGAACCAAAGACATGGATCTTTGATACGTACAACTGTACTTTGTTTTGCTGTTAGATTACATTATGCTTCATTTTATGTTGATTGATTGTCAATTTTCCAAGACTTATGTATACAACAATGCTCAGGCTACTGATGCGAAAAGACAACCACTGACCAATTAAGTTAAAGCTAAATTGTAAATTAAAAAAGAGGACCATGATGGTCCTGTATCTCTCACCAGAGCTAACAGATTTAAAGTTTTAGGAAGTTCCAATTGTTACTGAAGGACTTATTCTGATGATAAGGTCAAAAACAGGCATTTTTAGCAATCAAGGGGACATAACACAGTGAGAGAAAGGCCAACATCTTCAGTCTTCAAACTTATACAGTCGAACTTCAATGGCTCGAACACCTTTGGGACCTCGAAAATCTGTTCGAGACAGGGATAGTTCGAGCCACTGAGGTTACTGTCAGGAGGTATAACGAGATACTTTTACACATCTTTTCGGTGTTCGATAATGAATATGTATGCACACACAGCATACATTTGCAAGATAAAAGACTAAAATCTCCTTAATTATCCCCCCACTATTTCTTGTGTAGAGGATTTCGCTAGGGGCTCAAGAATGGGTTCGACTCATCCATGGTAAACGAGCCATCGATGTTTGAGTCATCGAAGTTCTACTGTACATACATGTACTTTCATCCCCAACCTACCTATAATGTTAGTTTCAGGAAGATCCAATCAAAACTAAAGGACTCATGTTGATGACAAGGTCAAAAATAGGCAGTTTTAGTAAGGAAGGGGACATAACTCTATGTCTCAATGCCAGCATTGTTAGTTTTCAAATCATTCAAGTTTTTAAAATTAACTTAATTTATATGTAAGTTTCAGGAAGAGCTGCTTAAAACTCAGGGACTTATGGTGATGAAAATGTTAACAAGAGCACCACATGCGGGTGCCAACGCTCGGCTGCAGCCCCTTTTCATAATGAACAACTTGTCTGAGTTTCAAGTAAATATGTTCAGTAATGACAGAGATATTACAAAATGTCCAAGTTTTTGCACAACGACAACACAGACGAAAATGTCCAAGTTTTTGCACAACGACAACGCCAGAGCTATGACAATACCTCGTCGTTTTCTTCGAAAACAGCCGAGCTAAAAATGGACATTTTCAGCAATCAGAGGGACATAACTCTATGGTAGAATGGCCGCCCACCTGGCAAATTTTTTAACTAATCCAAGCTGTTATCCCCAACCTACTTACATGACTGTTAAGTTTAAGGAAGATCAGATTATAAAGTTGAATGACTTTATTATGGTGATGACAGGGTCCAATATGGGCATTTTCAGCAAGGAATGGGGCATAACTCAAAGAGTAATAGGCTAACAGCGCCGGTTATCGGTCTCATTCGAGTTTTTATCCCTGACTTACTTATGTGCAAGTTTCAAGAAGATCCAATAAAAATGAATGTGCTATGCTGATACATGTAGGCATTTTCTGCAGTCAATGGGATGTATATAGCTCTATGAGAGATAGACCACCCTGCACCCTCCCCAGTTTTCGAACTCATCCGAGCTTTTATCCCTGACTTATTTACATGTAAATTTCAAGAAGATTTGATCAAAACTGAAGGGGCTAAGGTGATCACAAGGTCTAAAATAGGCATTTTCTGCAATCAAAGGCAGGGTTCTTGCTAGGATTTTGAAAATTGGAGTAAAAATGCTGGCTCCAGAAAAAGTTGGGAGTTTTACCATACTTTTCTATTGAGACTTTCCAAAAAGTTGGAGTCAGAAATGAAAAAGTTGGATTAAATTTCTCCAAATTTGAAGTAAACGAGAACTCTGAAAGGGATGTAACCCAGTGATAAATACGCCAACATCACCGGTTTTCGAACTCATCCAATCTTTTATCTCTGATTTACTTGTATGCAAGTTTCAAGAAGATCCAATCAAAACTGAAGCTAGGGGCTAAGGTGATGACAAGGTAAAAAATAAGCATTTTCAGCCAAGTAGGGGATATAACTCCATGAGTAATCAACAGACATTGCTAGTTTTCGAACTCATTGGAGCTTTTAACCATGGCTTACTTGTATGTAAGTTTCAGGAAGATCAAATCAAAACTGAAGGGGCTTTGGTGATGACAAGATAAAAAATTGGCATTTAAGCAATCAAGGGGACGTAACTCTATGATTGGTGGGCCGACTTGGCCGGTTTTCAAACTCATCCGAGCTTTTATCCCCAGCCACGTTGCATATAAATTTCAGAAAGATCTGATCATTACTGAAGGTGCTACGTTGATGACAAGCATTTTCCCATTGAAAGTCTATGGGACCTTGTGGTTGCCATAGCAACCAAAGTTTTCATTCAATTTCGATAAAAATTAAGCTTATGCTACAGAGGAGAAATGATTGAGATCAGCCTGCAGAAAGGTGCTGATGGACAGACGATGGATCACGGACGGTGGACAACCCACCACACTATAATAGACTAAAAACTTCGCTGGAGCCTTCGGCCCAGGCGAGCTAAAAATAAAACACCTGCAAATACCAGGAAGTGTTACTGTAATTCTCTCAACTGAACCAACCCCTGGACTGAGACCCCGGACTGAGATGAATGTTCATTTGATGGACAACTTCTCAGTTAGACAATAATGAAAGCAGGGCTAGAAAATTCTGCAATGCATGACCTAGGGCATGGGCAGTTTGGTAAATTTCATAGGGACAAGGCAATGTTTTGACTCATTCTCAAAAATTTTTACTGATCATTGCGAGTGGACTAGTAGAATTTTCCATCCCTGTGAAAGGCAGTTTTGAACAATAGTCTGACATATAGTAAGACAATGGTAATAGTATTTTAATGTCATTATTATATACCGTATTCTTAAGCATATGTGGCTGTTTTAAAGCTTCTTCCATCAGTTCTGAAGTGTGAGCAGGTTCTGCAGATATTATTGAGTAGCATTTTATTTTGGGTTACAATGAATCTTTTATTTTGTTTATATCTGGGTTTTGTTTGTTGGTTTCTGTTGAAATTTAACACCCCATCAACACTACGGTATTTTGGTCATTTTGGAGGCATTACTTTCGATTTTGTGGGAATTTGATCTGACATTGAAATGAAAACATCTCAGCCTCTGCTGCCCAAAGAAACTGCTAGGGTTTAAGGAGTGGCTCAATTGAGGGCCTCATGGAAGATTTAAGCCAAATTGCTAATGTGCAACCCTCGTTAAATAAAGCCTTTACTTTCTTACTAACTCCCACCACTTTTCCTGGGCAGGCTTAGACCTACACGGTTTACCAGTACTCAAGTTTGGTCAGTTTCAGCTCTGTGTGGAAGCAGCATGCAGCCCAATGTAGATTTTTTATGGAGTATTGACAAAAATCATCATTCAGTTTTCACATGCCAAATACCAAAGTTATTCTGTTTCCAATATTTGTTAGAACCCCTTTTTTCTCCACTCTTTGATCAGTTTTCATCCATACTAAAATACCGGTAGTCCATTTTCACTGTGCAACACAATGTCTCCAGGGTTGGGCTGCATGGGGGTGGGGGGGGGGGGCGTCCAGTAGTTTAAGGACTGTTTTTGTTTGTTCGATTTGAGGTTTAATGTCCCCTTCAACACTTTGAAGGTCATTTTGTAGATGTTCCTTCCAATTTTACCCGACATTGAGATGAAATGACATCTCAAGGCCTGTTATCCAATGAAACCAATAGGGCTTATAAGCATGGACGGTCCTCTAAGCGGTTTACCAGTGCTCGTGTGCAGTAGGTTTCAGCTCTGCATGGATTAGCATCATACAGCCCATCTATTTCTTCAAGCCCCGATGGGCCGGGGCCGAGTTTAAGGGCTGTAGGCAAATTGTTGCAAAAACATCAATTTTATGTCATGATGTTGCATTGACATTGATGTTAAAGGCTTTTTGGGATAGGTCTCCTACCACTGAGTATATTTGAGCCTGTAATTTCCTTTTCTCATTAATTTTTTAATATATATGTAATAAGAGTTTCATTTGCACTTTGGCTACTGCGGTCCAGTTGTTCATGACCCAGTTGGTCATGACCCAAAACAGTTAAAAAGCTCTTGCAAGGACAATATTAAATACAATGAAATTTTGGCTGTTTTGCAGTGCAATAACGGTAGCTACTCACTTTTTTCAGCAAAAATATAAGTGTATTTGATGCCCACAGTTTTAACGATATGAATAGCTGGGCCCTTGGACTTACAGATGCTTGAATTAAAAATAAAATGCCAGTCACGACATTATTGTTTTCCGCATTACTTTAAAAATCATTTTTACAAACAGTATTGATCCAAATGAGACTGATCTATTATCTAGAGGAACAGTCTGATCTGGGTCCAGACTTTTTGCTTGAATGCAGTAACATTTTCAAAAAATTTGGCAAAAGCATTAACCCATTTGGTACCGGAAACCCCAAAAGGAGTAAGTGGCAAATAGTGCAGGCCCAGATCAGACACTGCAGAATGTGGCATCTGATCAGGGCCTACACTGTTTGCAAAAAGTTCAGCCATTTTCCAAATAAATTTTGAAGAAAAGACAGCCCGACACCCCTAAATTTTGAAACAGACTCCTGCTATCTATAAGGAGGAAGAGTCCATTTGGTACAAAAAGGGTTAACAGACAACATGTGGCAGATACAGTTTTTCTCCGCGTCTTAGAGGACTGAAATAATTAAAATTAATTATTCCTCACTTATTTGTTGCATGGTGAATAATTTTATATCCAGTTCTGAAGAAAGAAAATATTATCAGCACAAAAAATTAAATCCAAATGCATGTTGAATCCAAAAATATTTACTCCAAAGTATGTTTCACAACAGCACACCTGATTCTTATTTTCAGTATATTCAGTACATGTCGCCTTCGTTACCTATGGAACCATAGATCAGACAGTGATAGTCCTCAAAGACTACCATACATTCTCTTTTCATTAACTCAACAAGGCCTAATGTCTGGGAAATGGAGCATTATTAACAAAGTTAACATTATTCTTCCATGGCTGGCAAAATCCAGTTGACCATAGTGCCTCATGTGGTTTGATGTTTAACGTCCCTGACAACACTATATAGGTCATTTTGGAGACATTGCTTCCAATTTTGTGGGACTTTTACCTGACACTGAAAAGAAATGACATCTCAAGCCCCGTCCCCCAATGAAACCAATAGGCATGGACGGTCCGACTCGCACCGCTTTCCCTGGGCATCCTCCAAGTGGGTAACCAGTACTCGTGTGCGGTCGGATTAAGCTCTGCGTGGAAGCATCATGCAGCCCATTTATTTCTTCAAGCCCTGATGGGTGGGGGCCAGCCTCATGTTGTAGGATGATTAACCCATTGCATACTAGTGGACTCTTCCATTGCTATATAATGGACAAGTCCATTTGTCATATAAGGGGTGTCAGGCCTATTTTTTCGGTGACCCCCAGGTTGCACTTGGGCCATGTCCCACGCCCCACCCCTCCGCTTCAGAAAAGGACAACGGCCCCCGCCCACCTTGTAAAAATAGATGGGCTGCATTATGCTTCCACGCAGAGCTGAAACCGATCACACACGAGTACTCGTAAACTGCTTAGGATCTAAGCCTGCCTAGGCAAAGCGGTGAGGGTCGGACTGTTCATGTGTTTCATTGGGCGATAGGGCTTGGGATGTCATTTCATCTAAATGTCGGGTACAACTCCCACAAAATTGGAAGCAACGTCTCCAAAATGACCTATACAGTGTTGACGGGGATGTTAAACCTGAAATCAAACAAACAAATCATAAAAGATCGACTTATATTTCAGAAACATGAGTCAGATCCCCACCCAATAACCTATATGCTCTTGTTCTTTATGACAAGACGCTTTCAGTGATACCAACCTGGAGGTCCCCTGGGGTGTGTCTGGGCCATGCTCCACCCGCTCCATTTGATTAAGACCTTATAATTATCTCAGAAACCATTCAGATCCCCACCCCTATATCATATATATTCTTGTTCCTTATGATAAGATGCATTTAGAGCCGTCAACTAGGGTGACCCCTGGGTTGCGCTGTGGCCATGCCCCACCCCTCCACTTAAAAAAGAAACCATTCAGATCCCCACCTATAAAGCAGATATACTTTTGTTTCTTATGATAAGACGCTTTCAGTGACACCAACCTGGAGGTCCCCTGGGGTGCACCGGGGCCATGCCCCACCCCCACCATTTCATTAAAGGACTTATATCTCAGAAACTGTTCAGATCCCCTCCCCCAAAGCATATATATTCTCGTTCCGTATGATAAGATGCATTCAATGACACGAACCAGTGCATGCGACAACAGCATTATATTTGGGGCTTTGCAATGGCGTGCCATTCACTACGTGCACTTGCTAGAACATTTAAAAGTTCCATTGCTCCCAGATATGTTGGTAAGAGTACAGTTCTTCTATTCTGGTAGAACTTGTTGGAAAGAATTCCAGTACAAATCATTGTTTTGAAGAACCCAATTATCTTCAATTGCCTGTTTGGATTACAGCCTTAAAATTGTTTATACTTGGATGTCTTGCTTAATAAATAGGCAGACATATTCTTTTCTATAGATTCTTTTCAACTAGTACTGGTCTATGAAGGGGACCCAGGATACCCTGGCTGAGTTGTTAAAAACATTGAATTCATTAGTAAACGTTAAGTTAAAACTTCAGCTATTTGGCAGGACAAAAAGCTCAGATTTTTGTTGATAAAAATGTAAAATAGAAGTGAAGGCAGTTACTTCAAATGGAAAGAAACACAAATATGAAATAACTAGACCCTCAATATAGCGGAAAGCCGAAAGGACAGTTTCTTTAACCTTTAACCTGCAGAATATTCAATTAAGCCACACTCATTTCTGACTTTGAACCAATCAGATTACTTGATGCAGCTTATTTCTACATATTCATAAACTGAATGTCAAACTGTGTAGATCCTGATCAGATGGCTTCTTCAGAAGCCATCTGATCTGGATCTACACTGTTTGCAAAGATAGGGCTTGTCGCCTACAGCAGGGTAAAGGTTAAAAAAAATGGCCAACTGGCTATCCAAAAGAAAATAATATATAGCTCTTCCATTGTAAGTTTCTATGGTGAAGTTAACCAATGGTCATGGGTTTGATTCCAGGCTTCTCCAAACGTTTGGATGAGTCTTTAAACCAACCTTAATTGTTGGTCAGACATAAAACTTAAACAAGCAAACCAATAAGTGGCTTGAGAATGAGAGAAGACTTTGGTAATATATGTCACAGACCCACTGCAAACTGGTGGGTTACTTAAGGCATGCAAATGGATTGTAAATGATAAATTATACATGTATTACTTCAAAATATACATGTAAAAGTGACCAATCAGGGAAAAAGTGACCTTATGGGTGCTTAAAAGTGCTCACTTTTAAACCAAACAATACATCATTCAGATATCATTTTGTTGGAAATGTTAGACTTTAGGCTGAATTTCATTCTGATTAGTAATTGAATCATCTAATTTACATAAAAGGCAGAAAAAAAAATGAAATAATGTGCTTTTGTAAGTATACTCCTTTTTACAGGGCAACATCATTTCATGGAAGGAGACAGTCCAAGCTTTCCAAAAAATGCTTTCTTCTTGAAAATTGCTCCAGAAAGTACCAGGATATTTTGGATTACATCATTAATAGTTTGAATAATTTGCATAAATTATCTATAATTTAAGCTGAGTTATCTCAGCTTGTACTTAACAGATTTTCAACAACAAAATATCTCTGAAATCTAGGGATAACATCATTTTCAAATGCTCCATCTAAAAAGTGCAACTATTGAAACAAATTTGAATTTTTGCATGCACCTTTTTATGCAAATTAGATGCTTCGATTACCCAAATTCAGTTCAGTGTCTTACATTCCCTACAAAAGTTAATACTGTTTGATTCCAAAGTTAGCACTTTCAGATGCCCCTTTTCACTGACGGGTCACACATATGAAGAAAATGTATTTGATGGGAAAATGTATGGTAATTAATAATTGATGAGGACTTATGGCACCATAATGTCCCTATATAGTGTTTATATGATTCCCAGTTGTGGTCATCTACATAGATATAAATTACTTGTCAATACTGATCATAGAAACAACATAGTTTTGAGATGTGGCATCAAGGCATTTGGAACTGTTTCAACCTGTTACTTAAAATTAGTTTTATTTGTCTGCAGGAATTCAGTCTTCAATTAAAGAAAATGTGTTTCTTATCACCAAGTGAGGTTATGTCATGAAACATACCGGTACTTTTTTATTATGCAACAAGTTGAGAAGACATACTTTGTAACTTGCCTGGCAAAGACATACTTTGTAGCTTGCCTGGCAAACTCTCTCTCTCTCTCTCTCTCTCTCTCTGTCTGTCTGTCTCTCTCTCTCTCTCTCTCTCTCTCTCTCTCTCTCTCTCTGTCTGTCTGTCTGTCTGTCTCTCTCTCTCTCTCTCTCTCTCTCTCTCTCTCTCTCTCTCTCTCTCTCTCTCTCTCTCTTTCATATGTGCATGATGTTTCAATGTTTCAAAATGATGAGCAGTATAACCCAGGTTCCATTTAATAAGGAATGGTGCTTTGGTATGTAACATTGTTTAAACCAATATGGTTATTAGAATAGCTGGTCGGCCCATGAAGAAATGGATGGGCTGCATGATGCTTCCATGCAGAGCTGAAACCGACCCCACACGAGTACTGGTAAACTGCTTAGTGGATCTACGCCTACCCAGGCAAAGCGGTGCGAGACGGACTGTCCATGCTTATAAACTCTATTGGTTTCATTGGGCGACAGGGCTTGAGATGTCATTATATCTCAGTGTCGGGTAAAAGTCCAACAAAATTGGAAGCAATGTCTCCAAAATGACCTACACAGTGTTGAAACAAACAAACAAAAGTATAGCTGGTACACAATCTTGGTACAAGACTACAAGTTGGTACGAGAACTGTTCAAATATGAATGCAACTAAGCACATAAAAATGATTCCGTGATAGATTTCGATGTAAAATTTATTTTGTCCCCTCAAAGTATTCCCCTTTAACAGATATACAAACTTTCAGTCTTCTGATCCAATCATTGAATGCATTTTGGTAGTCTTTTCGAGGTATACTATGAAGGCACTGTGGAATATTGCAGAACCGAGGTGTTTGCGCTGTACAAATTTTCGACCAGAAAGGTATTTTTTCAGTCATGGGAACAAAAAAAAGTCACACGGGGCAAGGTCAGGTGAATACAGGGGGTGAGGGAGTTCAACATTCTTTTCCTGCTTCAGATAATCTTGCACAGTGTACGCCTTGTGCGATGACGCATTGTCATGTAGCAATCTGACATTGGCCAAACCAGTTGCGGGTCTTCGTTCTTTGAAATATTTCTTCAATTTTTGAAGAACTTTATTCTTGTAAAACTTCGCATTTACAGATTTGCCTTTAGGCACAGCAACCTGAATAGCAGGGCCCTGATTTGAAAAGAATATGGCATACATTACCTTCTTGACGCTCATGGTCCGCTTTGCAATGCATGGTCTTTTGCAATACTTTGTTGCACATATTTTGTTCTGAATCTTTCGTTTTGGCTCAAAAAAGTGAACCCATGTCTCGTCACCTGTGACGACATTAGTGAAAGACCGTGCATTGTAATTTGGAAACTTTTTAAGCAACTTCTTGGCGCACTGAACGCGTGTCTTTTTCTGCTCATCTGTCAACAGATGGGGAATCCATCTAGCACAGATCTTTCTCATTTTTATATCCCGTTTCAGAATTGTATGAGCTGCTCCTAATGAGATGCCAACCATACTAGCTATTTGCCTAGTGGTGTATCGTGCATGGGTAGCATCTAGCAACCATCTTGGCAGATGTCGCTCTTTTCGGCCGACAATCATGTGGTACATCTTCTGTTGAGCATAGCCCACAGCTGAATTTCTTACACCAACGAAAAACTGTCGGAAAAGACATTTCATTATGCCCATAAACCGAACATATTTCATCAAAAATGTCTTTGCACCGTATACCAAGAATACTCTGACCTTCTTCCAACCATGTTTTGTATTAGTATACAAGAGTAGACAGTGTTTATCGAACGATATACATGGCTAAAGTGCATGGATTTTAACAGGTTTGGTATCAATGTATAGGTAAAAAGTTTTTCTACGCTGTGATATTTATTTCCAGGTGATTTTCGCATTAGTGCATGAGAAAACGTTCTACTTGCATTCATATTTGAACAGTCCTTGTTACTGAGAATCTTGGTCAGGTCCCATAATAGATCCTGAGAAAGCCACAAAGTGAAAATTGATTTGGATCATATAAGAATGGTTGGGAGACATTGATGGCACATGTGAGCCTGTACATTTTTTAGTGCCCCAGCTCAAATATGTTCCTCCCCCAACATAAACTATCATCACCAGTCATATTTTGTCTGATGAGCTGTCTGTTGTTCTCTCATTTACACTAATCCAGTTGTACAAGATTACCCCCCCCCCCCCCCATTTTGTACCAGAAACCCCTAAATGGGTACCCTGGCAAACAGTGCAGGCCCAGATCAGACGCCGCAGAACGCGGCGTCTGATCAGGGCCTACACTGTTTGCGAAGAGCTATTTTTCAAATAAATTTCGAAGAAACACAACCTGACATCCCTTAATTTTTGGAATGGACTCCTGCTATATATAAGGTGGAAGATTGCATTTGGTACAAAAAGGGTTAATGTAAATGGATACACCTGGCATATTTTCCACCACATTTTTACATTGTTTGGGAGGCAAACTTTTCTGCCCTTTTTTTTTTTTTTGCTTTCTTGTACACCAAGTCCTTTCAGCATCGGGTCTTCAGTTAATCCATTGCATGCGGGGAACCCCTAAAGGGGCACCTTGGCAAACAGTGCAGGCCCAGATCAGATGCCGCAGAAGGCGGCGTCTGATCAGAGCCTGCACTGTTTGCTAACAGAATTTTCCGTCAAAAATAGAATAAAAACAAAAAAAAAATAGGCCTGACACCCCTTAAATGACTAAATGGACTTGTGCAACATGTAGCAATGGAAGAATCCACTAGTATACAATGGGTTAAAGGAAAAAACTTTGGAACAAATTCTTACCTTTAAGAGTAGAGGCCCCCGCCCATAGGGGCTTGAAGAAATATATGGGCTGCATGATGCTTCCACGCAGAGCTGAATCCGGCCCGCACACTAGTACTGGTAAACCGCTTAGAGGATCTAAGCCTGTCCAGGAACCGCGGTGCGAGGCGGACCGTCCATGCTAATAAACCCTATTGGTTTCATTGGGTGACAGGGCTTGAGATGTCATTTCATTTCAATATCAGGTAAAAGTCCCACAAAATTGGAAGCAACGTCTCCAAAATGACCTTTACAGTGTTGACGGGGACGTTAAACCTCAAATCAAACAAACAAACAAACATTGCCTTCATGGTACAAATGGGGTGGTTCCCAGCCCCCTCTAAATGACGAAGCTCAGTCTCTGAGACTTTAAAAATAACAATAAAAGAAAAATGTGACTGCAGCAGACGAGTTAATTTGAACAGGCAGCTCTAACCCTGTCCTCATTCTGCAGTGTATACATGTAGCTAAACTGCTACTGATGGACATTTGTGTTTAACAGCCACCTTTTAGCAGCTAGTTTTGGACTAACTCCTGGATGGCTGCTCTGTAGAGGTTACACAATATAGACTGTATGTACATGTAGTTGTTGTCTATACATTTATAAGTCTGTTCATTTTTGTTTGTTTTGTTTGTATTGGAGTTTTACGGCCCAGTCAACACTATTTAGGTCATTTTTGAGCCGGTCAGTTTACCTATCAACACTTTCCTGGGCAGGCTTATACGTAAGCGGTTAACCAGTACAGTGCACATTCTTTCGCCAGAAACTGACAACTGCCCTTCTTGAATCAGCGGAAGAGAGAGAATGACCGTAGAAAAGATTTCATGATCAATCTCCACGAAAGAATGTTGCCGACCCCGGCGGGAGTCGGTCTGTTCATTTAACCCATTGTATGCAGGAAACCCCTAAAAGGGTACCTTGGCAAATAGTGCAGGCCCAGATCAGACGCCGCAGAATCCAGCGTCTGATCAGGGCCTGCACTATTTGCTAACAGAAATTTCTGTCAAAAATAGAATAAAAACAAAAAAACAGGCCTAACACCCCTTATATGACAAATGGGCTTGTCCGACATAATTATAGCAGTGGAAGAGTCCACTAGCATCAATGGGCTAAACACATAAAAAAGCACATTGGAAGATAGAGCCTTTGATGGTGTTACTAAATAACTCTTGTCATGCTGAATAAATTAGTTTAGCCACACTCATTTCTGACTTTCAGCCAATCAGAGTACTTGATGTAATTAGCTCACCTGGACTGAAGCTCCAGGTCAGCTAATGCCGTGGACTGTTGTCTGTCGTCCGTCGTCCATCCATTGTTAACTTATTTCACATTTTTGACATCTCCTCTCAAACTGAAAGTCAGATTAAGCTAATACCTGGTGGGAGGCATCCTGGTGACATGGAGATTCAGAATTTGCTAAAAACTGTTCCGTTCCGATTTCCAAGATGGCCGCCATGGTGGCCATCTTGAAATTATTCAAACAATATCTCCTACCGAAAACCAAAGGTAGAATTAAGCTGAATTTTAGATGGGTCAGGCATTGTATGACATGGGGATTCAGATATCCAAGATGGCTGCCATGACGGCCATCCTGAAATTCTTCAAACAACATCTCCTCGCGAACCAAAGGTTATAAATTGAGCTGAAATTTGATGGGAGGCATTGGAGTGACATTTGAGATTTGCTAAAATCGTTCCATACAGATATAGTTCGAACAAATTGACCTGAGACTGGTTAACTCTTGGTTAACATAATTTCACACCCGACTGAATGCAAGTTTTTATCTTCATAGTTTTCCGAAAATGGCGATTTTGTAATACAATACAAAGAGGTCGGTATATGGGTCGCTATTCATGAGATGCCGAAAATTCACGAGAAGTTTACGAAAGCCGACGTACCGTATTCGGGTGTGTATTACCCGCAGTTTTTTTCCCTCAAATTACAGGCCCAAGTTCAGGGTGCGGGTAATCCGCCCGAATTATTTTTGGACCATTTTATTTTTACTTTTGTCAGCTGAAAATACGATGCATCTCATGGTATGCTCTATCCTTTTACGATTCCCGATATAAATAATGTTTAATTGTCCACTCAATTTTACTTTCACATGAGTAATTTAACAATCTCCATTACTAGCACGCCCGATTTTGTGAGTATTATTCCTAAAACTCTGATTTTTAACGAAATAAACAAGCAAGTTCAATGCGAACATAAAAGTTTTCCGGCATCTAAACCGCCGCCCACAAACCATTGCTACAGTTTTTTTCTGCACGAGATCGGTAAATGACGTCTTCGGACCCCAGCAACCCCACACCTGTCTATTGTTTTATCTTAATGGGGCTTATCTCTTTCATAAAAAATTGTTTGGCAACGGTAAAAATTCTCGATAACCGTTGTAGAAAACAGCGCTTTCCGTAAGCTCTGTGTCAATAACCAACAACAGCATACAGATGTGTTAACACAAATTAAAGCATTCAACTTTTCTCGTCAAGCGTCTGCTATTTGGCGCCAAAACATAACCATTCACGAGATAGTACAATAGTCGTAGGAACTCTTCTTAGGAGCAATTAACTAATTTTCACATTGATTGTGGATTAAATTTTATGATTGGAGAATAAACGCCAATTAGAGACATAACTTGACCATATTTTCACACCTTATCGACATGCACCGCAGGGTGCCAATTATATGACAGGGATTAACAATAGTGTCATAATTGAACCCTTATAAATCATCAAACAGTGTAAATCCAAATCAGACAACTGCGGCGTCTTTCTAAGGTGTCTGATCTGGGACTGCACTGTTTGCCGATGTCCCAAAAAATGGCTGCGGGTAAATGTGGGTTAATAAATAAATAACAATGGTGAACAGGTAAAGTCTTTTCAACATTTTAATGTAAAATACATGCTTTCTGGTGATACTTGCATGCACGTGCATTTTCCCGCCTTTTGAAGACGATCGCGCGTTCCGTTGTGTGCTACAAAACTGGCCAAATTCTTACTTTTTTTCACTTACGCATCCACCAAAATTTCAGCAAATGTTCCATGCGGGTAATACAACAGAATAACAGTTTTCCCCCAGATTTTGGAAAAAAACGGGGGTGCGGGTAGTACGCAAATGCAGGTAATACACACCCGAATACGGTATTTGGCGATAACATTGACTAATTTATTTCTTGCATAAAGGTCAGTCTCATGTCAAATTGTTCGAACTATATCCGAGATGGTTTCCATGGGGACCATCTTAAATTCTTCAAATGACCTCTCTTCCAGAACTAGAGGTCGAATTGAGTTGAAACTTGATGGGAGGCATCAGGGTGACATGGATATTCAGATTTGCTAAAAACATTCCGTTTGGATTTCCAAAATTGTTCAAAAGACATCTCCTCCCGAACCTAAGGTCGAATTGATCTGAAACTTGATGGGGGCATTTGGGTGACATGGAGATTTGCTATAATTGTTCCGTTCCGATATGCAAGATGGTCGCCATACCATCTTGAAATTCTTTAAACTAGATCTCCTCTCTTGACTTGGTTTTCTTTTTTGATAACAGAATATGCCAAGGCATATGCAAAAAAACACAGGAAGGTGCAGACAATAGCTCTGCCCTGCCAAACTATACACCCCCACTTTGCATCATCTTCAACTCTCTCTGAATCCTAAATCAGACTAAGCTGTTCAGAAACTTAACCAGAAGCATCAAGGCTACATTTCCTAAAGGCAATGTGATCTGACAATAGCCTGACAAGATGACCAGGCCACCAAGCATCCAGGCGAGTGATTTCTGTCCCACTTGGGCCTCTAGTTTATTCCTTCAAATTCACGAACTGAATGTCAATTGTGTAGCTTAATTACCAATCACAACTGGCTTTTTCAGAAGCCATTTTTCAGAAGCTGTCTAATCTGTTTCATCCCTGTTTGCAAAAGGCAGTGCAAGTAGGACAAGGATAAACACATTCTTTTCCCAATATTTATGGTAAAATACAGTATCATAGAAACATATACCCTATTTCGTACCAGAAACCCCAAAACGGGTACCCTGGCAAACAGTGCAGGCCCAGATCAGATGTCGCAGAACATGGCGGATGCCGCAGAACATGGCATCTGATCAGGGCCTACACTGTTTGCGAAAAGTTAAGCAATTAATTAAAATTGTCCAAATAAGTTTCGAAGAAAACACAACCTGACACCCCTTATCCCTTATCTTGCTGTTCACGACAACCCCTATCTTTGCAAACAGTGTAGATCCAGATCAGATGGCTTTTTCAGAAGCCATCTGATCAGGATCTACACTGTTTGGCATTCAGTTTATGAATTTGTAGCAATAAATTACATCAAGTAATTTGATTGGTTGAAAGACAGATATGGGTGTGGCTTAAATGAATATTCAGCAAGAGAAGGGTTAATTTTGAAATGGACTCCTGTTATATATAAGTGGAACAAAAAGGGTTAAGGTGGGTATTTGGTGAAAATTGAAGGATAATGTTGGTAAATTCTTCATAAAAACCTATGTTGTGGGTATTCATTAGACCCGCCTCGGTGAGGCCGAGGCGGTTCTAATGAATACCATATGGAGAAATAAGTGAGTGAGTGAGTGAGTTTTAGTTTTACGTCCCACCAACAGCTAAGGTCATACGGAGACGGGACCTCGGTTTAAAGACTCATCCGAAAGTCTGGAGAAGCCCGGGATCGATCCTGCGATCCCTGGTTTACAAGGCGAGTAGCGTAACCACTGCACCACGGAGGCTTCTATGGAGAAATAAGGAAATTTATCCTTCAAAATCACCTAACACCCAGCTTATCTGTTGCTATGGGTATATCTGGTGAATAGCTGCTGCATATTCTTGTAGAATGAACATCTAATGTTATACTAGAGATAATTGATATGATGATATAATAATTATTAATATCTTGGGTCTTTAACTGGGGTACTTAGCATATCACATCATCTTTCCTTTCAAATCCTGTTCTGTGATTAATTAACAGCTGATACTAATTTATACAGTGTCGTAATGATCGTAAGTATTGGGACAGACAGGCCTAAGCAAACAGTGCAGACCCAGATCAGACTGCTCCTGAGGGAGCAGTCTGATCAGGGTCTACACTGTTTGCCATTCCGTCTGCTGTTTTGTAGTCCTTGCTGGATCATGAAATAAATTTGTTTAAAAATTTTAGGAGCATTACAGCAATGCCTTCAGGTGTCCCATTTTTTTTTATTTTTTATGGTATTATACCTTGACATATGAACAAATGATGCATTTTACTACCCTACCAGTATGTTATTTTGCTGATGCTTACACAAAATGATAATTCATTTTTTTTTTCATAATTGATTCATGATAATAATAATAGTACACTGTAGCGTCGTTATAACGCTGTCATCGGGATCCATCAATGTCAACAGCGTTATACGCGGTCAGCCTTATACACATATCGAGAACCGGGTTACCCCGCTCACTTTTTCTGCCTGCATGATTACTGTTTCTGCCAGTTTATTATGAATATTCCATATTGCATGTATTTTATAAGTGAGGTCAAGGTCACACAGAAAATAACATCCCATGTACAATCCACATGCAAAATTTCAGAAGTGTAACTCCTGTAGTTTAGAAGATATTGTAAAGTCATACTTTTTGACCTTTGACCTTGGGATCATGTTGAGGTCAAGGTAATGCAAAAAAGTAGCCCAGTGCCATCTACATCCCATATACAATCCACATGCAGAGTTTCAGAAGTGTAACTCCAATAGTTTAGAAGATATAGCATAGTCATACTTTTTGACCTTTGACCTTGGGGTTATATTGAGGTCATAGTCACACAAAAAGTAGCCCAGTGCCATCTAAATCCCATATACAATCCACATGCAAAGTTATAGAAGTTTAACTGCAATAGTTTAGAAGATATGGCAAAGTCATACTTTATACTTTTGACATTGGCGTCATGTTGAGGCAAAGGCCACGCCAAAAGTAGCCCAGTGCCATCTACATCCCATGTACTATCCACATGCAAAGTTTCAAAAGTGTAACTTTACTGGTTTCAGAGGAGATCCATTTACGAGAAACATCACAGACAGACATACAGACAGACACACACACACACATGGACTGACGACCACTCGACTCTGGCATGAAAACAATATACCCGATTTTTCTTCGTATAATGAAATAGATCCAAAAACCATTGAATAACAAATAGACTTGTCAAACTTACTACAACGGGCCTCACTGGCCTAGTGGATTATAAGAGTGCCGACTCTTAGATCATTAGGTCTCTTTCCGCTGTGGGTTCCAGTCTGGCTTGGGACACATGTGAGACGCCAAGTTCTGCAACAGAAGGTTATGTGGTTTTTCTCCGGGTACTCGGGTTTTCGCCCACCTCTAATTAACAATCAACTCGATATGAGTGAAATAATCTTGAAAGGGCTGTAAAACCAAAACAAAAAAACAACAACAACAAAACCAAAAAAACCCCATAATACATTATTTACCCATTTAGTACCAGAAACCCCAAAACGGGTACCCTGGCAAACAGTGCATGCCCAGATCAGACGCCGCAGAAAGCGGTGTCTGATCAGGGCCTCCACTGTTTGCAGAAAGTTCAGCCATTTTCCAAATCAATTTTGAAGATACCACAACCTGTCGCCCCTAAATTTTGAAATGGACTACGGCTATATATAAGGTGGAAGATTCCATTTGGTACAAAAAGGGTTTACGTAACAATGGAAGAGTCCACCAGTATAATATGGGTTAGGGTTATAATAATGTGTTGTGTTATAAGAACATATGCTTTATAACATTGGCAGCCATCAAAGACTCAGATCAGCCTTCACATCTGCACAGTCTGGTTGGCATCTTTTGCTTTCTTCATGAACCAGGGTATGAAAACGACCACTCACTGTGTCTTACTGGTGATCAGGAGGTCACAGGTTCAATCCCAATGCTGCTTGGGTAACATTCTTTTTGTGGAAATTGATCATGAAATTGTTTTATAGTCATTCTCTGCAGCTTCCTTCCCGTGCAGTTGTCATTTTCTGATGAAAGAATGTGCACTTTAGTGGTTAAGTAGAGGGTAGGCTGAAAAGTTCTGAGCCTGACCAAGAAGCAGGCATCGAACAGCCATGAAACTTTGTATTCATTAAATCCAAACCGTTATTACTTGATTTGACTCAAATGAGTTCAAGTTTACCCGCAATAAGGTAGAAATTCTAGACTTTGAAAATTGATACTACATGTAGCACGTTTTTGAGAAAATGGACAAATCTGGCATCGTGGTGTCATCAAGTACCTCCAAAAAAAAGGATTAGCTCCTAAGGACATTCATGCTGATATGGTTGCTACATTAGGGGATGATGCTTCTTCGTATGCAACCCTGAAAAGGTTGGCAGCAAATTTTAAGATGGGCAAGGACAGCCTTGAAGATGATGACCGGTGTGGACGACCCAAAGGCAACAACTGAGGAAACCATCAGCCAAGTGTACAGGGCTGTGATGGATGACAGGCGTTTAACTGTGAATCAGTTAGCTAACACTGTTGGCATCTCCCGTGAACGAGTAGAGAACATTCTTCATAGTGAATTAGGAATGTCGAAGGTTTCCGCCAGATGGGTGCCACGGCTTTTGACGCCTGACCAAAAGTTGACCAGACTGAACCTGTCACAAGCCAACTTGGCTATTTTTGAAGCAGACCAAGATTGTTTTCTTGACCGTTTTGTCACTCAGGATAAGTGTTGGGTTCATCACTTTGAGCCAGAGACCAAAAGACAATCCATGCAATGGAAGCACCCTGGCTCAACCCCTCCAAAGAAGGCAAAGGTCATCTCCTCTGCAGGGAAGGTGATGGTATCAGTGTCAAGGTTATAATATTCATAGATTACCTTCAAAAGGGCAGAACAATTAATGGGGAGTATTATGCAGATCTGCGAAAACAATTGCGAAAAGCAATTAAGGCTAAATGACCCTGAAAATTGACAAGAGGAGTCTTGTTCCATCAGGACAATGCGCCTGCTCATAAATGGGTTGTCGCAATGGCTGCTGTGCATGACTGTGGCTTCACACTTGTCGATCACCCTCCATATTCACCTGATCTAGCTCCATCAGATTATTTCCTGTTTCCAAACATGAAAAAGCACTTGGCTGGGCAGCATTATTGGTCAGATGAGGAGGTGATAGCTGCTGTGGAGGAGTTTTTCAGGGACCAAGATGAGACCTTCTATACCACTGGGATCCAAGGATTTCAGCAAGGACAAACCATTGGATCTTGGTCAGGCTCAGAACTTTTCAGCCTACCCTCGTACTAATGTATAAGCTTGTGGAGGAAAATTTTGTACCAAATTGAAACTTATTCCTTATAATTTTATATAGCAGGAGTCCATTTCAAAATTTAGGGGTATCAGGTTGTGTGTTTTTTTTTTTTCAAAAATTTGTTTGGAAAATGGCTGAACATTTTTCAAACAGTGTAGGCCCTGATCAGATGCATTCTGCGGCGTCTTATCTTGGCCTGCACTGTTTGCCAATTACCCATTTTGGGATTTCTGGTACAAAAAGGGTTAAAAGAAAAATAGAAGTGATGGCAATGATCAGGAAACGATACAATTAACCCACATCTCCCATCAGAGTCTATGGCAAGTAAAAATAGCTCCTGTGACACTCTAGAGATACACTGAGGGCAGATCTGTTCGTCTTTTCCCCAAAATACATGTACCCCACCCAGTCATGTTATACTGACACCTTGCTAAAGGGTCAAATGGGAGACGCCAAGTTCTACAACGGAAGGTCAGGTGGTTTTTCTCCGGGTACCCCGGTTTTTGCCCACCTCTGATTAACGATAGGCTTGATATTAGTGAAATAATTTTCAGACTATGGCAAGTAAAAATAGCTCCTGTGACACTCTAAAGTTACACTGAGGGCAGATCTGTTCGTCTTTTCCCCAAAATACATGTACCCCACCCAGTCTTATTATACTGACACCTTGCTAAAGGGTCAAATGTGGGACGCCAAGTTCTACAATCTCTGATTAACGTTAGGCTTGATATTAGTGAAATAATCATCAGAGACTATGGCAAGTAAAAATAGCTCCTGTGACACTCTAAAGATACACTGAGGACAGATCTGTTCGTCTTTTCCCCAAAATACATGAGCCCCACCCAGTCTTATTATACTGACACCTTGCTCAAGGGTCAAATGTGAGACTCAAAGTTCTACAATGGAAGGTCAGGTGGTTTTTCTCCGGGTACCCCGGTTTTTGCCCACCTCTGACATTAGTGAAATAATTTTGAAAGGGTTGTAAACGCAAAATAAAAAAATACTGACTCCTAAGTTCATAAAACTTTGTATTTGCCAAACTCATCGGGGCTTGATTGGTTTTCATTTGGTGGCAGGGCTTGAGATGTCATTTAATCTCAATATCGGGTAAAAGTCCCACAAAATTGGAAGCAACGTCTCCAAACTGACCTTTACAGTGTCGATGGGGGACCTTAAACTTCAAATCAAACAAACAGTTGAGCAGGAAATTTATCCTGACTAGGCTAGCCAAAGTACCGTGTTTCAGATATTGTGCTTACTGGGAAGTTAACGGTTTGACCACTAACAAGCTCGTTTAGCTAAGCAATGCTTTGAACAACTGGGCCCTGACCTACATACGTGTTTAGCTGATCCCCTAAACTCTGTGCTACACTGTGCTGAATGGGTGTGTACATGACTCCAAATATTTGGTATCATTTCGGGTTCCATGTAAACAAAATAGGGAAAATGTTGTCGGTGTATGTCATCTGCTGAATCTTGCAAACATTGCATACAGGCAAACAGTGTGGGCATTGATCAGACTGCTCGGGAGCAGTCCTAAGATCCACAGTGCTTGTAACAATGCCTTTCAAAGTAATCAGCAGACAACAAAGCAGGCAACAATTGTTGTGACTGAGTTATAGCTGAGGATCAAATGCACTGCCTCCATCCATTTCCTGAGGTGAGCCACCAGAACAAGTGGCACCTAGCTGATGAAGCACCACTATTTGATCCTCAACTGCAGTGCTGATGTAAAAATAAAGAATCGTTAAAGAGGACCACATTCAGTTTGACTGAATGAAGCAGAGAAGAGACTGAGAAAGAGAACATGCAAAACATTGTAACTTGGAAAGCCTGTGTAAACTTTTTCATTCCCAGCTAAGAGTTATCACAACAGTCCCTATGTAAAAATAACTTTGGGAGCCATACCCGACAGTATTTATCCATAACAGAATACATGTACCATATATGAGCCACGTCATGCTAAAACTTGCAAACAACAAAGGTGCACATCAGCCTGCATATCCGCACAGTCTGATCAGTACAGTGAACCTGTTAGGATAGGACAATATTTCTGGTCTGTATGTTTTTTTTTTTTGGTTTTAGTTTTATGGCCCTTTCAAGATTATTTCACTCATATTAAGAGCCGATCGTTAAAGGTGGGAGAAAACCGGAGTACCTGGAGGAAATCCACCTGACCTTCCGTAGCAGAACTTGGCGTCTCACATGTGACCTAAGCGAGGCTAGAACCACAGCGGTTAGAAACCTAATGATTAAGAGTCAGCGCTCTTTAATCCACTAGGCTATGTAGGCCCGTTTTCTGGCCTGTATATCTAACAATTAAGACCCTTGCTGAGCAGGGCGGTAAGCTTTTGTATTACCTAGTTAAGGACAGGTTTTTCTTGTGATAATATTGGCTGATAATACCGTATTTACCCTAAATATTCAGACACCTCAACTGCTTACCATACTTGTTCTAAAATTTTGAACAAGTACAATTTACTACCTATTAAAGAGTAGGGGGATGACTGTGGCAAACATTTTAGACCCGTTCTGCCATTATCATGAGATTGCCTTCCCAAATGTTCTTTTTACTATGTTTTATTCTGTTCTGGATATAACATGATCTCATTATAACACAATGTTATGCTTAACTGGCAATATTAGTGTTATATTGAGACTTCGCTGTATTTACCTTGACATTGTGCTGCTGGGACTGATCCTGAGTATACATTGTTGACACTGCTTAGAATCAAATCCACTTCTCTCCAGTGATTAACTCACAGACAAATCCTCTTCGTGGAACCACACTTTGCACTGAACAAGAAACATATGCTTTTAATGAATTGGAGAAAACTTCTGCAGAGTCTTAATTCATCAAGATTCCTGCTTTACAAGAGCACAGAACAGATGTAGAATTCCATTGTCTTGTTTTTTTTGCTTGATTTGTGTATCATCATGTGTGTCTGAGCCGTAACATAGGCAAAGAGTTCTTGGACTAAAATTTTGTAAAAACACATGTGTGCCTACTTTTAAGGCCCAGATCCATTGCTACCTCATTTGTGTGCAAACAGCGAAGGCTTAGGTGAGACTGCGCAAATGCGCAGTCTCACCTGAGGCTTCTCTGTTTTGTATATGTGCTAAAGACCTGCAATGCATGTTGTGGTATCATCTGACAAGAGGAATTGGGTTGAGATGGTTAGCTGTCATCATGTCCTACAGAGTTATTAAGTCAGTCTTGCAGTTCATAAGTGATCATTCCTTTATTTTATATACCATGTTTGCCACAATAAGTGCACATGCTATAGTATGTAAACACCTGTCCTATTTGACTCCATAATTAACCTTATGTATACCTTGTAGGAGTCCATTTCAAAATTAATGGTGTCAGGTTGTGTTTTCTTCAAAATTTATTTGGGAAATGACTTATGGTTTGCAAACAATGTAGGCTCTGATCAGACACCGGGCAGTGCGGCGTCTGATCTAGGCCTGCACTGTTTGCCAGGGTACATGTTTTGGGGTTTCTGGTACTGAATGCGTTAATATATATGCTCCATATACCAACTTTGTTCAAAGCATGTCCAGTCATGGACAAAGCATGTCCAGTCAAAATAAGCAGCATTTGCACCTGACCCTGCACTTACAGTTTATAATAAAAATGATTTTTTTAAGTGCAGAGTGCTCTTATTACCCTATTTACTATATGTCATCAGATAGGCCTGAGCAAACAGTGTAAACCCAGACACAGATGCTGCATATTCTGCTGCATCTCTTCAAGTTCTAAACTTGTTTTTTTTTTTTGTGTATTTGAGTTTAATGGCCCAGTCAACACTATTTAGGTCATTTTGAGCAAGTCTGTTTACCTATGCACACTTTTCCTGGGCAGGCTTATATGCAAGCGGTTAACCAGTACAGTGCATATTCTTTCGCCAGAAACTGACAACTGCCCTTCTTGAATCAGCGGAAGGGACAGAATGACTATAGAAAAGATTTCATGATCAATCTCCACAAAAGAATGATGGCAACCCCGGCAGGTATGGAACCCTCGTCCTTCTGATCACTAGTCAGACGCGCATCCGGCTGATCTACCGAGGCCGGCTCTGTACAAGATATGACTCTTTATAGCATTCTTTTAACCCTTAAGATGCCGAGAAAAACTATGTACATCTGAAAATGTTGTCATGTTGTCTGCTTTTGTCGTTGCAAAGGTTTTAAAAATATTTCTGCGTACAAGCAAACAGTGTGGACCCAGATCAGACTGCTCCTCTAGGAGCGGTCCACACTGTTTGCAAAAGTGACTTTTAAAGTATCAGGCAGATGACAAAGTAGACGACAATTGGTGTGCTTAGCATTTTACGGGTTAACATATATTCCAGAGAGAATGAATTAAACACATTTTTCACATTTATAACACTTTTGGCTATAACATACCATATTCACCCTAATTACCGCATATGCTCCTATAAGCGCACACCAAAGTTATTTTTGAAAAGGAAATACATAAGCGCACACTTTACAGTAACCTTCCCCTGGAAGCTCTCAAAGTGAATCTATAAAAAACTTAACGTTATTTCTTTAACAGTGAAGCCAAAGCTTTAGTATCCTTTTCCGTCCCATTAAATATGAGTATGAATCATCTCGGAAGCTATTGTTTTCGCATCGAGTGTGCACTAATTAGGTACATTTTTCACTGTGATTTTTGACACGATTTTGAAAAAACTAAGTGCACGGTGTGGTAATTAGGGGGAATACGGTAGTTTAACCCCTATCCTGCTGCATAAATTAAATAGCCGTGCCCATTGCTAACTAATCAACCAATCAAATTACTTGAAATAATATATTTTGTTCAATTCACAAACTATATGACAAACAGTGTAGATCCTGATCAGATGGCTTCTTCAGAAGCCATCTGATCTGGATCTATACTGTTTGCAAAGGTAGGGGTTGTCATGTTCAGCAGGATAAGGGTTAAATATAATGATCCAAGAAATGTCTGGATGATTTAGAAAAATGACATTAAAATGGATTTCGATATTATCTGTACTTTTTTTTTTTTAAATAACACAATTGTGTGTTTTTTTTTATAATTTCATGTAGTTGATCCAAGAAAAAAAGAGTAAACCTTCACTATTCCTTTTTTTATTATGTTCAGAAGGTGACATTATATATGTTTCATCCTGACTTCTGTCACAGAGATGACGTCTGGTTCCTTGAAAAAAATATCATATCATATAACTTAATTATTGATGGATACCAATTTGTCTTATGTATTGGCCCGGGACAGAAACACCTCAATTAACAGTGTAGGCACAGATCAGACTGCTCATGCAAGAGGAGAATGTACTGTTTGCATTTTTTACAGTCGCTGTATGTACACTTACATTTAATTTGTATACAATCAGTTTAGTCA
The DNA here is from genome assembly GCA_963580285.1 of Lucinisca nassula. Classification (NCBI taxonomy): domain Eukaryota; kingdom Metazoa; phylum Mollusca; class Bivalvia; order Lucinida; family Lucinidae; genus Lucinisca; species Lucinisca nassula. Next base: position 171,785,212 of record OY757010.1, read on the forward strand.
TTGTCAGATTCAGGTGTCTCAATATTTTTAGAGAAATTACGGTATTTCCAGATCAGCAGTTTTATGATTCCCTTCTGAATTAATTTTGTGTTTTAGATTTGTTTTCATTGCTTCCTCACAATTGCCGGGAAATGTGCTATTGATTGTTCATTGTTTCATCAGTGGGTGACATATAACACCTGTATGTTGCAGTGCCAAGGGAGGTCAATCTGATCTAGAAAGTAGCTATTTCATTTTTGAAAGTTGATTTTTTAAATCAAGTTTCTTTGTCATTACCTCACCTGAGCCAAAGGCCCACATGGTGAGCTTTGAGCCTGGATATGCCTTATCTTTCAAACAATGTAGATCCAGATCAGATGGCTTCCGATCAGGATCTACATTGTATGTCATTCAGATTGTGAATTTGTTGCAATAATTTGAATCAAGTAATCTGATTGGTTGATAATCTATAACGGGTGTGGCAGATTAAAATATTCAGCAGGACAAGTGTTAAAGTAAACCATGGTCTGTTAATTGTCCATTGTCAATTTAGGTCAGGTCAGGTTCGTTCCTGCTACTAATAACATGTAACTATAAGTACAACCTGTTGCATGCGGGCAGATGGGACTCGGTACCTCGGGGAGAGCAACTCATCTAGGAGTTGCTAGATCTCTAAACAAAGCTAGCTTGGGTAGGTGGAACCAATAGCCATCTAGGAGTTGCTAGATCTCTAAACAAAGCTAGCTTGGGTAGGTGGAACCCATAGCCTTGGTTGGCAATCCACCTAGTGGTCATAGGTCCTTAAACAAAGCCTAGCCTGGGCAGATGGAGCCCATAGTCTTAGTTGGCAATCCTTTTAGGAGTTGGTAGGTCTCTGAATGAAATCTGGCTTGTCACAAAGAGCCGGTGAGTTGTCAGATACTTGAATCTTCTGAGCTATATATCCTGGCAATCCTTCTAGGAGTTGGTAGGTCTCTGAACAAAACCTGGCTTGTCACTTTCATTTATCTGAAGAGCCGGTGAGTTGTCAGATACTTGAATGTGCTGAGCCATATATAACAACCTCCAGGGTCCTGGGTATGACGTAAAAATGCATCCAGCTGTGACACTCTAAATGAGTGTGGGAATGTGAGGTTGCCCATTATCACAGTTGCCTCCTCACCTTCAGGGTTACGAGGCTGTCACAACCTGGGTGACAGAGCTAGGCAGCAACCATCTACAGACCAATGGCTTGGTATACTAGCTACTATGATTTAGCGGATGCTCCTTGCTGTACAAGGACAACGGTAAAGAACACCTGCCCTAGTGAGTTGGGAACGGCGGCTTGCTCAGGTGCCGTAAAAGAACTGAGTTGGAACGTCAGCTAGGACAGGCGGTCCTGTAAATTACAACAGTCAACAATTACTATGGCAGCTACAAATTCAGAATTGCCTCGATGATCCGCAACCTTGCAGCTGCTATCATCCGTGATGGAAAGAGTTTCATTGTCTGTCTCTACAAGGGCAAGGGTGATGCATTGGAACGGGGCAACTACCGTGGTCTCAAGCTGACAGAACAGGTCATGAAAGTCCTGGAGGGGATTGTGGATGGCCTAATTAGGCAGTTGGTGTCCATCGACAATTCCCAATTTGGCTTGATCCCAGGAAAAGGCACAACAGACGCAATTTTTTGTTGTACGGCAGCTGCAAGAGAAGTATCTGGCGGCCAACAGGAGACTCTACATGGCTTTGTAGACCTGGAGAAGGCATTTGATCGAGTGCCTCGGAAAGTCATCTGGTGGGCACTAAGAAAACTTGGACGAGTGGATTGTGCGAGTTGTCCAAGGGATGTACGCTAATGCTCGGAGCCGTGTCCTTGTTGGTGATGGTTACAGTGAAGAATTCGAAGCGAAGGTGGGTGTTCATCAGGGCTCTGTTCTCAGCCCACTGCTTTTCATCATTGTGCTTGAAGCCTTGTCATGCCAGTTCCGCTCTTGAGTCCCCTGGGAGGACCTGTATGCTGATGACCTTGTCATCATAGCTGAATCCCTTGAGGAATGTGTCAAGAGGCTCTTAACTTGGATAGACACAATGGAGGAGAAAGGGCTGAGAGTGAATGAAGGAAAGACAAAGATCATGATCTGTGGTTCAGGTCTGGACCTCCTGAAGTGTACAGGCCAGTTCCCATGCTTTGTATGTCGCACTGGAGTGAGCAGTAACAGTATCTTTTGTAATGGCTGCAAGTTCTGGGTGCACAAGAAATGCAGTGGTTTCAAGCACTTGATAGAGGACCCTGATTACGGATGTACACATTGCCAAGGAACTGCACGACCCTCAGATGGCAGACCACAGAGGGAAGTCCAAATCAGATTTAAAGCTGGAGGTTGTAGCTTCCTTTTGCTACCTAGGTGATATGCTCTCAGCAATGGGTGGTTAGAACCTTTCAACCAAATCACATGTGAAAACATCCTGGAAGAAATTCAAGGAGTTGCTACAAGTTCTCTCTTCCCGCCACCTCTCGTTCAAGACACGTGGCCGTGTGTACAGCTCTTGTGTGTGGAGCGCAATGCTCCAGCCTCCATGCCAGTGAGATATGGCCATTGACAAAGCCAAACCTCCAAAGTCTTCAGCGGAATAACAGGGCAATGATCAGACAGCTCTGCAATGTCAAGCCACATGACGCTGTCACCATCAGGTCCAATGAGTTACTTGAGCGTCTTGGCATTGAGGACCTGGACCTCATCCTGAAAGAGAGAAGGCTCCGCTGGTATGGACATGTGGAATGCTCCAATGGTGCAGTCAAGACTGCCTGTGACATACAGATAGGTGGAATGCGGGGGCCTGGAAGGCCCAAGATGACCTGGAAGCAGGTGACAGAAAGAGATTGCAGAGAATGGAAGCTCTCTGCTATCGATCCTCATGATAGACAAGCCTGGAGATCTGGTGTAAGATCTGCCATGCATGCAGCAAGCCAGCTACCTGGAAGGGGGCCCACTTATGTGGCTGTTGCCCCTGTACCTGCATGTTAATCAAAAATCTGTTGATGATGATGATGATGTCATCGCCTGTTGACTTTTTATGCTATATTCTGTACTATTATGTTATACCCGCCAAAATTTTGAGTGTCTGTCTGGCCAGCCGTATGCACTCTGATACCATTTCTGATATCCTCACCAAACTTCACACCAATGTATATCACCATGACACAAAGTGCAGAACACATGAACCATAACTCTGGTTTGCCTACTCTGGAGTTATTGCCCTAAATTGAAATTCATACCATGTACTCATGTCCGCTCCATATAAATTCTGAAAATAATCAAGATATTTTCACAAAACTTCACACAAATGTCAAGCACCATGAGACAACATGCAGAACACATGAACCATAACTCTGGTTTACCTATTTTTGGAGCTATTGCCCTTTAACCCATTCTGTACCGGAAAACCCAAAACGGGTACTTGGCAAGCAGTGCAGGCCCAGATCAAACATCTGATCAGGGTCTCTACTGTTTGCTAAAAGTTCAGTCATTTTCCAAATAAATTTTGATGATAACACAACCTAACATCCCTAAATTATAAAATGGACTCCTGCTATATATAAGGAGGAAGATTCCATTTGGTACAAAAAGGGTTAAACATTGAACAAAGCCATTTCTACCATGTATAACCGATTGACACTTATGACCCACAAAGAGGATTGACATGTCTTTAAACACGAAATCTTCATCACCTACCATGTACAAATGTCCTGGGGGGCAAATGTCCTGGAATCACATTGTATAAATAATGTGTCTGCGCTCTGTAAGTTGATATATATATATATATAACCTCTTGAGATAATTCTCATGAAATTTTCACAAATGTAAAGCATTTTGAAATGATGTGCAGAACACAAGAAAGATAACTTTGGTTAACCTGCTTTTGGAGTTCCGATTCTTTGATCTAAGTAATCATTGAAAAAAAAAACATTTCTTCCATGTACTTGTAGTGTCTGTTATGTAAGTTGGAAACCGTTTCTTGTTTTGTTGAAACTTCACACAAATGTAAAGCACCATGAGACAGCATGCAGAACACGTGAATCTTAACTCTGGTTTGCTTACATGTACTTTGGGAGTTATTGCTCTTAGCCATTTCCACCATGTACTTGTGTCACGAAATTTCCCAGAAATATAAAGCACAAGAACTGTAACTCTGTAAACCTGCTTTTGGAGTTACGACCCTTTTAAATAGTAAAGTTTGAAAAAAGCCATTTCTACCTAACATGTACTCGTGCCTGCTTTGTTAGTTGGAAACTGTTTCAATTGTGTTGGACTTTAAAGTCTTTTACCTGACATTGAGTCAAGCCTGTTGCCCAATAAAATCAATATGGTTTATAAGCTTGGATGGTCCGACACACCACTTTGCCTGGGCAGGCTCAGATACTCTAAGCGGTTTACCAGTACTAGTGTGGGGTCAGTTTCAGCTCTGCCTGGGCCTGGACCATCTATTCCTTCAAACCCTGATGGGTGGGGGCCAAGTATTCATTTGAATTATCCATTTTATTTTCTTTTAACCCATTTAGTACCAGAAACCCCAAAACGGGTATTTGGCAAACAGTGCAGGGCCAGATCAGACGCCGCATTCTGCGGTGTCTGATCTGGGCCTGCACTGTTTGCAAAAAGTTCAGCCATTTTCCTAATAAATTTTGAAGAAAAACACAAATTGACACCCCTAAATTTTGAAATGGACTTATGCTACGTATAAGGAGGAAGATTCCATTTGGTACCAAAAATAAGCGGGATTGCAAAACGGCTGATTAGCCTCATCACTGCCTTTCCCAAACAAACACATACCTCCAAACACATCACGAAGACACACCTGTCCAATTTTGAACCCCACTTGCATAGGCAGGTCTCCGTGATGAGAGCACGGGTACTAGGACTTTTTGCAATAGCCGGAATTGGCTGGTCTAATAGTCACCCATCCTGGCTCACTTTAGATGCCTGCTCAAAATTCAAAAATTTCATGCGTTATCACCCTTTAACAAGCATCGTGACTGAAGGCGTTTTCTTTGCCATGTCAGGGGTGGACGCAGAGAATAATGGAAGCCAGAACTGTTAATGTATGTTAGCTTTTTTCCTCGGCCAGACATTCGAAAACAAGGCTGTGCTCTGACACATTTGGCAGTCGAAATAAAGGCAACACGTCATCACATACTAGAGCTCGTCTTTGGTCTGATTCCTGCACTCAAAATTCTAAAATCGCTACAGAACTGTGTTTCTTAGGACAAACGCTGTTCCTTGGGTGCGATTTGTGCCTTCCTCCGATTAAGAGTTCAGTATATTCCCATTGGTCAGCTGACACCTGTCGAATTGACAAGTGCCAGCACATTGGAGGCCCTGGGAAGAGCAGTTCATAAACTAATCCCATTTAGCGAGATTTGGGTAGCCCCTATGTGCTTTTAGCGCCCGGTTACCTTACAAAATCTATCAAGTCAAGTCAAGGTACCAAAAGGGTTAACCTGTGCAAATAACCTAAAGGACCATAACAAATTGCAAGAAAATATCTTTACATGTATTTAATTGGTGAGCCTTGGGCAAATCCTGAAAGTTTGTTTGTAATTTACTGATAATGGGAAAATCACTCAGGCAAATATAGATGCACCAAGAAGATAGTACACCACAATCTCTTTAGAACACTGTTCATTATAACACGATTGTGGATAAAATTAACACAGTTTATTAACCCTTTTTGTACTAAATGGAATCTTCCTCCTTATATAGAGCAGGAGTCCATTTAAAAATTTAGGGGTGTCAGGTTGTGTTTTCTTCAAAATTGATCTGGAAAATGGCTGAACTTCCTGCAAACAATGTATGCCCTGATCAGATGCCGTGTTTTGCATCGTCTGATCTGGGCCTGCACTGTTTTCCAGGGCACCGGTTTTCAGGTTTCTGGTACTGAATGTGCTGATTATCACGGTCTTTAGACCCTAAAGAGGTTGTGGTGTAATCGGCAGTAATTGGCAGGGGTACATGGGATGTGCTTGTTTAAGTTCTTCTGTTTTTATACGCCCGTTTTGTAAAAACGGTCTTTGGTATGCGTTTGGCGTCTGTCAATCCTCTGTCTGTCCATCTGTCCATCTGTAAACTTTTCATTTCCCGATCACTCCTACAGTTTTCATCCAATCAAGCTGAAACTTGGTAGGTAGTAAGACCATGACCTGGTGTAGCGCATATTGTTTCAAGGTTATCGTTCACCAAATATTCCCCTTTGAAAATTTTTGTAAACTCATTTGTTTCTGGATAACTACTACTACAGTTTTCATCCTATCAAGTTGAAACTTGTTAGACATTAAGACCATGACCTGATGTAGGGCATATCATTTCAAGGTTACGGTCCACCAAATATATACATGTACTGAGTTATGTCACTTTGAACATTTGTGTAAACTTTCGTTTCCTGATAACTCCTACAGTTTTCATCCGATGAAGCTGAAACTTGGTAGATAGTAAGGCCATGACCTGGTGTAGCACATATCATTTCAAGGTTATATACCACCAAATATTCACAGAGTTATGCCCCTTTGAAATTTTTGTAAACTTTTTCATTTATGGATAACTCCTCCTACAGTTTTCATCTGATCAAGCTGAAACTAAGTAGGTAGTAAGACCATGGCCTGATTTAGTGCATGTTTTTTTGCGGTTATAGTCCACTAAATATTTACAGAGTTATGCCCCTTTGAGTATTTCTGTAAATATTTCATTTCTGAATAACTCCTCCTACAATTAACAGTCAATCAAGCCGAAACATGATATATAGTTAGACCATGATTTGGAGCAGTGCATATTTTTAGGGCCTCCACACTGGTTTCAACTATATTGCTGTTGTCCGTGTGTTTGTAACGCCTTAGCCAAAAAACATAACGTCGCTCATAACTTAAGAAGAATTTGCCCTACTCTCATGAAACTTCACACACATACTCACCATCACAAGACCTATATTCTGACAAAGGACCATATCTATATTGCTTTTGTCCATGTGTTTGTCTTGCCTGAACCAAAAAACTTAACCTTGGTCATAACTTCAAAAGTATTTGCCTTTCTCTCATGAAAATTCACACATATACTTACCATCACAAGACCTACATTCTGACAAAAACTTGTACCACACCTCTTTGATAGCTCTATGTGGGGCCTTTTCTGACATAGCCAGTGATCTGGTTTTGAGGTTATGGTCCAACAAATAAAAACCGAGTTATGCCCCTTTGAAAGTTTCTATAAGCAATTTTGCCTTCAATTTGGAACCGATCAAGCTGAAACTTGATATATAGTTAGACCAAGATGTGGCGCAGAGCATATTATTTCAAGATTACAGTCCACCAAATATTTATAGAGTTATGCCCCTTTGAAAATTCCTGTGAACATTTTGTTTATGGGTAACTCTTCCTACAGTGAACATTTAATCAAGCTGAAAATTGATATATAGTTTCACCTACATGTGGAACAGCGCATATTGTTTCAAGGTTATGGCTTACCAGATATAAATAAAGTTATGCCCCTTTGCTGATTTCTGTAAGTATTTTGTTCATGGCTAACTTCTACAATTAATATCCAATGAAGCTGTAACTTCATAATTTTATATAGTTCAACCATTATTTGGCACAGTGCTTAATTATTGTTTTGAAGTTACGGTCCACCAAAAATTAATCGAGTTATGTCCCTTAGAAAATTTCTGTACACATTTTGTTTGTGGCTAACTTCTATTGCAGGTAACATTCAATCTAGCAAAATCTTGATATTAAGTTTGACTATGATGCGGAGCAATGCATATTGTTTAGAGAGGATGGTCCACCAAATATTTGTATAAGACTTCGAAAATATCTGTAGACATTTTCATTTCCGGCTAACTCCTCCTGCAATTTAGATCCAATCAAGCTGAAACTTGATATGTAGTTAGACCATGATATGAAGCAATCTTATTGTTTCAATTTTCTGATGAAAATCTGTGATAGTTTTCTCATTTATACTGCAAACATAGGTTATGGGTGCTTGTTAGAACCGCCTCATTGAGGCGGTTCTAACGAGTACCCACAACCTATGTCTTGGAGTAAAAATAAGAAAAATAATATATACCCCCTTAAACCCCAGTTCTCTCTATATAAAGTGGGGTTTAGGGGGGGGTCTTCATTCCACGGACTTGTTCACGTGATGGAAACTAGAGGTATTGCACTATCCAAACAACATACACAAAGTACATGTAGCTGATAAGACTCTTTATCATTTACCCTCTATATTAATTGCATTGCAGCACACTGATCTGATAAAGATATGCTATCTCAGGACAAGTGAGCTTTATCAGGTCAACGTGACATTGCACTTTTACTAATGAACAGACTACTATGAAAATGGAAAAATGTTATTATTACGTAACAAAATGGAAAAATTACTTGAAAACAAAAATATTATAAGAAAAATATTGTCAGCTGATACAAAATATATCAACCGCCGGAATGTTGGGACGCACTGAGGACCATCGCTAACTGATCGTAAATTGCTAATTTAAGAGTGTACAAGGGGATAAACTGATAAATAAAGTACCAGATGCCTGTCCTTTGATATCAAGTTTATCAGGCTCGGCTTCGCGAACGCATGTAGAATCGCTCGGCAAGCCTTGCGATTCTACAAGCGTTCTTGAAGCCTTGCCTGATAAACTTAATATCAAAAGACACTCACCTGGGGCCAGTTGTTCAAAGCATCGTTAGCTTAACGAGCTTGTTAGTGCTCATATTGTTAACTCTTCTAGCAAGTACAATATCGAAAATTTTGGTATTTTTGCTGAAAAATGTGAGCAGCTTTTGCATCCGCAAAAGCTGCTCACATTTTTTCAGCAAAAATTTTAGCATATTTAATGATCAAAGTTTTAACGATACGTTAATTAACGATGCCGTTAGTTTTGAACAACTGGCCCCTGGTATTCTCCATATGGATATGCAGACTGTTATGCACCTTTGTTGTTTGCAAATGGCAAAAACAGGTTTTCTCATGACATGGCTGAATACCTCAAGAGTCCCATAACCCACAGCATTTCAGAATGTGCTTGTGTCATCTTTCAAATGGAAGAATTTGCTTCCTTACGGTACAATTTATTTTCCATTGAAAAAGTAAGGGATGGGAAGTAAAAAATCATTTTATGCAGAAGGGATTGTATCCACCTGATATTCTAGGCCTATAATAATCTTACGTGGGTGTGAGAGGTGGATGGAAAAATCCATCCCGAGGGTCACTCTCCTGCATCACAAGGCTTGCCGAGTGGTGCCGGACAGTGATTCCGAGGGATGGATTTTTCTGTCTACCTCTTAAACCCATGTAGGATTCTTTTTTTGGTGTACCTTCCATTTCTGAGCGTGGATTTTAATACCGACGTCCGCCATATTGTGATGATACTTCAGTGATGTTTAGTGACGTCACGTAACATGCTGTGACGTCAACCTTAACAATGGCACATATGAGGTTGCATTTAACCAGAGCATTTATCAAACACGCGAGAATATTCGATTTTGGGTAAGAATACCAGGGTTATAACAGAATATCTATCCCAAGCTAACTATGGATTTCCTTATCTTGTGTGCAAGAAAAATGTATTTCTATCATTTTTCACAGGGTAGAAAGCTGGCCTCGGTAGCTCAGTCGGATGCACGTCTGACTGGTGATCAGGAGGACGCGGGTTCGATTCCTGCCGGGGTCGGCAACATTCTTTCGTGGAGATTGATCCTGAAATCTTTTCTGTGGTCATTCTCTCCCTTCCGCTGATTCAAGAAGGGCAGTTGTCAGTTTCTGGCGAAAGAATGTGCATTTTTACCATCAGGTGGGCCCCAATCTCGCTGTCGCTTGTTGGGCCAAGCTAATTCTGTGCCGTTTCGGACGGTTGTATGTACCCCTTTTTATTAACTAGCTATCCTGTATTGTTGGAGGTCATCGTATTAATACTAAGGTCGGAAATCAATAGTCAATGGTCAGGTAGTTCCAGGCTGTCCCGGCTGCAGGTCCGCGGTCAGCTGTGTGGGCCCTGGCTTTCTGGCTCGGGTCTATGAAGTGGACCTCGGACCTGTGGCTGGGCCGGTGCGAGATTGCTTGACAGATGACATGATAATATTGCTTTTTCATCCGCTGCAATCCCTGTTATTTTGCTACGTTTTGACATCAATATGAAATAGTGAAAGTATGGTCTAAGGATACTGATATGGGCCCTGATGGTGGGGTAACGTCCACTTATATTTGACTTTCTTATTTTACTTATATATGTTTGCTGGACGTGTCTTGCGGTGGTAGGGGTGCTCCAGTTACGGGGGTGGTGTAAGGATGGCTAGGGACGCTGGCGGGTGACCTGACTCCAAGCGTCTGTAGTCTTGGTACGAGGTTGATTGGAGAGTATTGAGCTTCCCCTGAGGGACCCGACGTGTGCTGTTTATTATAAGATAATATTGGATAAATGGTGTTATTGTTTTTCCATTTTAATGGTAAACTATCAAAAATATTCCAAAGACGCCACTTTGGCTCTGGGCTGTAGCCAGAGAGTCAACGCGGCGTCTGTGCCGGTTGTCGGAGGTTCGGATCCTGGGTTCGGGTGGCACGGGCACGTCGAGTTTTGAGAATTGGTTTTGATGTCTACTGTCTCCGGGCCTCAGGATGGTGGCGTCCGTCAGCCGAATTTCAGGGAAGATGATTTAACATCACATCTTTTTCAATTCACCTCTGTGACTGCCAATGCTCTGGATATGCCATGTAATATATGTTATAAATGTCTTTATGTCTCTGTGTGAATGAAAAAAATAAAAAAACAATAAATTAAAAAAAAAAAAAAAAGATATTATCTTTTACGGACAACATAATTTATCTTGTGCGGACAACATGATATCTTGTGCGCACAAGATAATATCTTGTTCGCACAACTTAATATTGTGTGCGCAAGAGATATTATCTTGTTCGCACAACATATTATCATAGATCTTTGGAAGTTATGCGAGCAAGATATTATCTTATGCGCACAACTTACACATGTATATAAAAAATATTCATGTCCCTCCCCGGGTTCCGTAAATATGCGGGTTTGCGTTTTCTAAATTCTATCAAATGGAACTTGTTGGAAAACAATCCTAGACTTTGTCAAACTTGTTTATTTTATCACTTTGTTTTTCTCTCTTTTTTCCACTTTTTTCTTCAAATGGGCCCCGCCGGGCGATTTTGGTACTTATCGCCTATGCGAGCAGCGAAGGTTCAGGCGGCCCTGCTCATCCGCGCAGTCTCGCCAGAACCTTCGCTGCTCGCTCATACAAGCAGTGAATCAGGGGGAACCTTCAGACAGAAAGCCATATCCCTGGCCCCTCTGGGTGGCTGGGCATGCGCAGTTGGGGTTTGTCATGGCGGGGTGCTCGAGGACCCAAATTCGCTTGGCGGGGCTCAAATAACAAATGCAGTCATATTATCATATTCTGCTTGTACATGTATCCGAGGTCTAGTTGATAAGCTACTCGCCTCATAAACCAGGGGGGGTGGGGGGAGGGGGGGCTTGTGTTCGATCGTGGGCTTGTCCAGACTTTCGGATGAGTCTTTAAACCGTATGACCCTAACTGTTGGTGGGATGGTGAAATCCAACACACACACACACACACACACACATACACAGTACAGTTAATGTTATCTTGTCTGTTTGCCATTATGTGTTGTATTATTGTGTATCCTCATGGGCTTTATTGTCTTATGGAATTTGAAATAAAACTTACTTACATTCACAAAAAAAAAAAAAAAAAGAATGTGCACTGGACTGGTTAGCCGCTTAGGTATAAGCCTGCCCAGGAAAAGTGTGGATAGGTAAACTTATCAGTGCAAAATGACCTAAATAGTGTTGACTGGGCTGTTAAACTCAAATGCAGACAAACAATTCAAAGGGTAGATAACTTTTGGGTTTTGCTGTGTGTTTTCTGTAGCCTCAGTATACACTTTGTAAAAAGAGTGTCTTTTAACCCTTTTTGTACCAAAGGGAATCTTCCTCCTTATATACAGCATGAGTCCATTTCAGAATGTAGAGGTGTCATGTTGTGTTTTCATCAAAACTTATTTGGAAAATGACTGAACCTTTAGCAAACAGTGGAAGCCCTGATCAGATGCCGCGTTCTGCGGCATCTGATCTGGGCCTGCACTGTTTGCTAGGGTACCCGTTTTGTGGTTTCTGGTACTAAATGGGTTAAAGGAAAGACTTTGCTCATGAGGAGCTAATTCTTACCTTTCTAGTAGAATCCCATTCACAAGGATGACAAAATATGTTTTGAAGGAGTTATCTCCTCTGAAGGTGTAAAATTCCCATATTACAACCACCTAAGGAACTGTTCAAAAATGATCTTCAAGACCACTTTTTGAACAGTCCCAAAAGTTGTCTCTTAAAAGCTGGCACCGGGGAAAGAAACCTTCTCAATAAGCTTTTAAAAGAGATTTAGTCTTAATTTTAGGTGTTCTCTGTATGTTAAAAAAGCTAGTCGATGATGTAATTGTAATATTCCCTTTTTGTAGGCAATGGGGGATATCATTTTCAGAGAAACCCTGCTTTTGAAGGATTCACAGCCATGTATCCAAAAATAGGCTTTTGGCAAACTGTGAAGACCCACATCAGAAGCCACAAAATGTGATGTCTGATCAGGGTCTACACAGTTTGCTTAAAGTACAGGAATTGAGGGGTGTAAATCCAGCTTCAGGATTCCATTGAGTATGGTGAGTGGTCAACTGCTTAGAAGGTCTAAGCCTGCCTAGGCAAAGACTGGTGCAAGTCTCCGTCCCTGCATATAAACCCTAACGGTTTGTTCAGGCGGTAGGACTATAGATGTCATTTCATCTCAAGGTTGGGTAAAAAGTCAGCAACATCTCCATAATGACCTAAATAGTGTTGATTGGGATGTATAATCTCAACACAAACAAAACAAAACTATTTCCCAGCATTCACTTACAGACACAGTTGATGATGCACAAGTACAATCAAATTACTATATTAAGACCACTTTTGGGACTGTTCAAAAGTGGTCTTTAAGACCACTTTTGAACAGTCCCAAAGGTGGTCCCTGACAAGAAGAAGCGGTTTTCAGAAAACATGAAAAAAGAATAACTGCACCCTTCTCAATAAGCTTTTTAAACCAAAATTAGTCTTAATTTTAGGTGGTCTTAATAGCGGAATGTCACTGTATTGTGAGTGCTTGAATTTTTCTCTATGTTTCAGCTGCTGCATCAAAGTTGAAGTTGTTGCTGAGTTTTGCTGTTGGTGGTCTACTGGGAGATGTCTTCCTGCATCTACTGCCAGAGGCCTGGGCACACATAGACAAAGGTAGGTTTCATGAAGGTATTGTTACACACAGCTGAATACCATACCATGGTAAGATGAGCCATCAGTGTTCTGTATATACCGCAAAAATCCTAAAAATTTGGACTCAATGAGGACTTGCTGTAATTCTCCTAAAATTTTAACAAATTTATATCATGATCCAGCAAGGAGTCCAAAAGGTGCAAACAGAATGGCAAACAGTGTAGATCCTGATCAGACTGAGCAGTCTGATATGCACTGTTTGCTTGGGCATATCTGTCCCAATACTTAAGATCATTACAGGCAATACTTAACATCATTGAGGCCAGTGGTTGAGTGGTCCTAAGGCTTAAAGATCAAGAACCATCAGATCATTCCCCTTTTAAGAACCACAAGATCATTCTCCTTTAAATGGGAAAAGTTACAGTTTCAGGGGAAGTCAATTTTTCAAAAAATGTTTCAGTTTCAGCATTATTTCTTTCATCAACAACATTCACAATTAATATACAGCATAAGAAGGAAAGGAGCAAATGCAGATTTGTAATACCTATAAAAATGTTTTGACCCTTTTATAATCAATAGGGGTCTACTGAAGGAAAGAGTTTGCTCCTAAGGAGCAAACTTTTTCCTTTAAGAGTGCTATACAAGTTTACAGAAAGGTGTCTTGATAGGAAGTTGGCAGAAGGTATGTCAGGTCTGTTACTTCATCTTAATCATGCTGATACATACATGGCCCTGACTCAGCTATTGAAATGCTTGAATTTTGATTGAAATTGTGCTTTTTGAGTTGATCGTTTATCAATCGACCCAAAGATACTATACACATGACTATTACTGACCATATACACACTGATGTCACCAAGACAAAACTAGCCTGGCTATAAATAACTGTTACCTATATATGGCCAGCACATTCCCTGTACAAAATTATCCAAAGGAACCGATCTCATGAGATCAGTTACTATTCTAGCAGCCTCATTTTGAAGCTTTTCGAGAGCATTTGAGTTTTGGAGAGAACATCCATCCCAGATGACTGAAGAATACTCAAGAATTGGTAGTACATATGAAAGATATATCTGTTAACTATATAACTGTTTTGTTTTCGCCCCCACCCATCGGGGCTTGAAGAAATAGATGGGTAGCATGATGCTTTCACGCAGAGCTGAAACTAACTGCACACAAGTACTGGTAAACCGCTTAGAGGATCTAAGCCTGCCCAGGCAAAGCTGTGCGAGTCGGACCGTCTATGCTTTATTGGTTTCATTGGGCGACAGGGCTTGAGATGTCATTTCATCTCAATGTCGGGTAAAAGTCCTGCAAAATTGGAAGTGTCTCCAAAATGATCTATACAGTTTTGACGGGGATGTTAAACCTCAAGTCAAACAAATAAATTTGTATATGGTCAGTGATAGTCATGTGGACAATAGCTAGAGTATCAGGAGCAGTCTGATCTGGGTCTTCACTGTTTGCCTAGGCCTGTCTGTCGCAATTCTAAGGATCATTAGGGTAGACTGTAAATCAACCCAAACATTTGCAATACCACTAGCCTCAGTAGCTCAGTTGGATGTGCATCTTAATGGTGATCAGGAGGGTGTGGGTTTAATACCTGTTGGGTCACCAGCATTCTTTCATGGAGTTTGATCATGAAATCTTTTCAATATTCATTTTCTCCCCTTGGCTGATTTGTTAGTTTGATTTGAGGTTTAACGTCCCCATCAACACTGTATTAAAAGAAGGGCAGTTGTCAGTGTATGGCAAAAGAAACTGAACTAGCCTGCCCAGAAAAAGAGTGGTTAGTCCTAAATAGCATTGACCTAGCGTTAAACTCAAATGAAACAAAAAACTTTGCATTATCCACCTGCTGTATAATACCTAACAGCCAATAAAGCATATTGACAATAACCCAGCTCAGATGTGAAGATAGCAGCATCTGATCAGGATCTACACTTTGTACAAAAGCAAAGGATCAAGAGGCAGCTTCTGACAAACAGCTTGAGATCTTGTTCTGTTTTATGTTTTGGGATCAATTGTTTATCCACCGACACAGTTCTATATATCGGCCCTCGCCCATCAGGGCTTGAAGAAATATATGGGCTGCATGAAGCTTCCATGCAGAGCTGAAACCGACCCGCACACAAGTATTGGTAAACCGCTTAGAGGATCTAAGCCTGCCCAGGCAGAGTGGTGCGAGTCGGACCGTCCATGCTTATAAACCTTATTCATTGGGCGGCAGGGCTTGAAATGTCATTTCATCACAATGTCGGATAAAAGTCCAACAAAATTGGAAGCAACATCTCCAAAATCACCTTTACAGTGTTGACGGGGACGTTAAACCTCAAGTCAAACAAACAGGTTCTGTATACAAGCACACTTAAACTGCTGGTGTTCATGTGACTGTCACTGACAAACTGCATGGGTATTATGGGGAATGGGAACACCTTCATGGAAGGCAACTCCTGCAAAAGTATTTTTGTTTCCCATGTCAATAGGGGTCAACTCTTAAAGGAAAGAATTTGCTCCTGAGGAGCAAATTCTCTCCTTTAAGTGTAGACCCCTTTTTCAGTGGGACAGGGCTTATAGAAAAGCGAACAGGAAGTCCCGAAAGTTGTCTCACTTTGAAAAATGGCAGAAAACTCTACCAAGTGTACCCATTCCCCTTAAAAATAAAGAGAGTGCAATGAAAATAATGGCCCCACAAGTACTGGAAAGTGTTTCTTATTATTGAATGGTTAACCCATAGATGTCTAAGGTCCCAAAATGGGAGATTGGCAAACAGTGTAACCACAGAACATGGCACTATTTGCTTAACCCTTGTCCTGCTGAATATTTATATATGCCACACCCACTACCGATTATCAACCAATCAGATTACTTGATGCAAATTATTGCAACAAATTCACAATCTGAATGGCAAACAATGTAGATCCTGATCAGATGGCTTCGTCATTGTTTCATAGATAAGGCATATCGGGGATTAGCAGGACAAGGGTTAAAGTACAGGAATTCCATGGAAGGAATCCAGGTCCAGGACCATTTTTTTCAAGCGTGCACTCAGAGACAATTGACCCACAAGTGCTGTCAGTGCTTTGATCTCCTATTTCTTTCCTTAACTATATAATGTGGGTTCCCCACCCCTATCCTTGCAGCTTCTACCCTTATAGCGGGTTCCCCACCCATATCCTTGCAGCTAATAAGGGTAGAGGTCCAGACATATGTTTTTATTTTTTTCCATTTCTTCACTTTCATTTTCCCCTTCCTCTATCTTTCTCTTTTATTCTCCTCTACTGTCTCTTCTGTCTCTTTTCTCCCTTTCCTCAGGAGACCACACAAAATGACACACAATCCACAAATGTACTGAAGGCAATTTTGCATGAGACAGATTATTTCTCTTCCTTTTATTAGACTATTGTGATTCTTATTTCTCTGTTCTCTTCTTTCATAAGACCCGGATCTCACCGCAATATCCTAGTCCTAGGTTTCTTATTACAAATAGTGATCTGTTTTCATGAAATGAAGTTGTCAGTAGAAAATGTCATCCAAGATCGATGTGTTAACCCATTTTGTACTGAATGGAATCTTCCGCCTTTTATATAGCAGGAGTCCTATCTGAAATTAACCCAAAACGGGTAGTTGGCAAACAGTGCTGGAAACGCCAAAACAGGTAGTTGGCAAACAGTGCAGGCCCAGATCAGATGCTGCAGATCAGGGCCATCGCTGTTTGCAAAAAGGTTAAGCTACATGTATATTCCAGATAAATTTTGAAGAAAACACTGAAAACACAATTTAGCCACACCCATTTCTGACTGTACACTAAGCAAGTTACAATGTACTTGATATAAATATAATGTATTTGTTCCAAAGTTTATGACAGACTGTGTAGATCCAGATCAGATGGTCAGAAGCCATCTGATCTTGATCTTCACTGTTTACAAAGGTAGGGGTTGTCGTGTTCAGCAGGATAAAGGTTAATACTGATGGACAAGCATCTGACCAGGTAAGATTTGTTGTGTAATGACAACTCTTGTGTTTTCTGTTTCTAGGTGGACATAATCATGAGGGCCACACCAAACTTGGGCTGTGGATCATTACAGGGATGCTGTCATTTCTTGTCATTGAAAAGATCTTTGCTCAAGAAGGAGAATTTGAACATGTAAGAGACAGTGACTGTATATTTTAATCTGTTCGTACCTGGAAACCATAGCCCCTGCCCATCGGGCTTGAAGAAATAGATGGGCTGCATGATGCTTCCACGCAGAGCTGAAACCAACCGCACACGAGTACTGGTAAACTGCTTAGAGGATCTAAGCCTGCCCAGGCAGTGCAGTGCTTATAAACCCTTTTGGTTTCATTGGGCTGTTTGGCTTGAGATGACATTTCATCTCAATGTGGGGTAAAAGTCCCACAAAATTGGAAGCAACGTCACTAAAATGACATTTACAGTGTTGACGGGGACTTTAAGCCTCAAATCAAACAAACAAACAAACAAACAAACAAAACCTGGAAACCAATTAAAGGGTCATGGCTAAACAGTGCAGATCCAGATGAGACACCACGTGATCAGGGTCTGCACGGTTATGCTATGTTCCCACTATCACGATTCGCGCCACGATTGCAATCGTGTTCTTAATCGTGGATTAATCGTGGTGATCCTATCAGATCTTATCAGATCTTCAGGTCAGTCGTGGCAATCGTTTTAATCGTAGAAAATTTTTGAACGGTTCAAAATTTTTCCACGATCAACACGATCGATTGTCAAATCGGGATCATCGTATCACATTGTGTTGCATCGTAACAAAGCGCGACAGAGATCGCATCTAATCATGCTTCCAAATCGCGGTGATCGGGGCCAATCTTGGACAAAACAAACCCCGCGTTCTGTTGAGATGTGTTGCGATCTCACAAGATCTGTCACGATTTGTTACGCTCTGTCGGGTGCGATTGCTCAAGACCTGTCACGAATGACTCGTGATCAGATACGAGATTATACGAGTAAATGCGATTAGATACGAGTAGGCTGCGTCTTTATACGAACGTTCACGATCTATTACGAGTTCTCAAGATTTAATGCGACTCATTCAGCGATCTGCTCATGAGTGTGTGAGTGAGTGTATTTCAGGTTTACGTCCCACCAATAACTAAGGTCATACGAAGACGGAACCTCGGTTTATAGACTCATCCGAAAATCTGGAGAAGCCCGTGAACAATCCTGCAATCCCTGGTTTATACAGGCCTTTGCTAGTATTTTTAAAGCCTTTGAAAGATGCCACCCAAGGGTAATGGATGCTAAGAATGGAAAAGGCAAGCCTGAACCATTCCAGCCAGAGAAATTGCCACATTGTCATCATCCGCAACTCCTACCATCATCAATGGCTGAGGCTCAGTGTTTATGCTGTAAAAGTTCAAGAAATAATTAAGTCCATGGTCAGTCCGGCTGTATATATACCAGTCGGGGTCAAGTCGTAGCTCAAATCGTGATCGCCCTCGATCATGATCGTGAAGAACATCGAGACGGCAGTCGTATGCTATCGTAACAGAGCGCATCTGCTCGTAATGAGCGTATAAGAACGTATCTGCACGTATCAGATCGTTCCAATTCGGGGTACTCGATCGTGACGATCGTTTCAGATCGAGATCATGTCTTTGACTCGATCGCAACAATCCTATCGGAATGCATTTGATTGTATCTGAACGTGAGAGCAGACCGTGGCTGATCGTGATACCTGAATTTGACAAATCGTGATTGGATTGCATCCGAGCGCAACGAATCGTACCAGAACGTATCGACTCTCATCACCTCGTAGCCAAACCTGAACTTTCAGAGAATATTCCACGACCAGCTACGAATGGCCAATCGTGGCGTTCGTAACGGATCGCACGACAGTGGGAACCTAGCATTACCTTACAGGATTTTCCATCAAAGATGCAATAAAAATAAAAAAAATAGACCTGACACCCTTTAGTTGACAAATAGTCTTGTCCAGTGTATAATAATGGAAGTGTCCACCAGTTTTCAATAGGTTAAATGACCTACATCTTCTGAAACTGTGAGCATCTGTGTAGTCTGATCGGAGTTTTCACTGTCCGGGGGCCATTGTTCAAAACTAACAAAGTCGTTAGTTAATATATTGTTGAAAGGCTTTCGCCAATCAGGGCTTTAAGAAATAGATTGGGCTGCATGATGCTTCCACGCAGAGCTGAAACTGACCACATACCACTTAGAAGAACTAATCCTGTCCAGGCAGAGTAGCACAAGTGGGACCGTCCAATGCATTAAACCCTATTGAGTTCATTGGGCAACAGGGCTTGAGATGTCATTCCATCTCAATGTCTGGTTAAAGTTCCACAAAATTGGAAGCAACATCTCCAAAATGATCTAAAGAGTGTTGACAGGGACATTAAACCGCAATCAAACAAACAGACAAATTGTTGAAACTTTGATCATTCAAATGTGCCAGTACTAAAATGTTTGCAGAGAAAATGTGAGTAGCTTTTGCAAATGCAAAACTACCACTATATTAGATAATTGTATTTAAGGGGGTCAAAATTATGTAGGCGTGTTTTTAGCTCACCTGTCACGTAGTGACAAGGTGAGCTTTTGTGATCACTTTTCGTCCGTCGTCCGTCGTCAGTGCGTGTGTGCGTGCGTAAACTTTTTCTTCAAATGACATCTCCTAAACCACTCATCGGATTTTGACCAAACTTCACAGGAATGATCCTTAAGTGGTCAAAGTTGTTCAAATGGTTCCGGTCCATTTCACATCTAGGTCACAGGAGCTAAAAATAGATTTTTTAAACGAAAACTTTAAAAATCTTCTTCTCTGAAACCGCAAGGCCCAGTTCTCCAATATTTGGTATGAAGCTTCATCTAGTGGACCTCTACCAAGAGTGTTCAAATTATAGCCCTGGGGGCCAAAATGCCCCTGCACCGGGGGCCTTTGGTTTTACATAGGCTTATATAGGGAAAATCATTAAAAAATCTTCTTCTCTGAAACCAAAAGGCCCAGGTCTTTAATATTTGGTGTGAAGCTTTACCTGGTGGACCTCTACTGCAATTGTTCAAATTATAGCCCCGGGGGCCTTTGGTTTTACATAGGCTTATACAGGGAAAATCTTTAAAAATCTTCTTCTCTGAAATCGCAAGGCCCAGATCTTTGATATTTGGTGTGAAGCTTCACCTAGTGGACCTCTACCAAGAATATTCAAATTATAGCCCTGGGGGCCAAAATGCCCCCGCCGCGGGTGCCTTTGGTTTTACATAGGCTTATATAGGGAAAATCATTAAAAAATCTCTTCTCTGAAACCACAAGGCCCAGGTCTTTAATATTTGGTGTGAAGCTTCACCTGGTAAACCTCTACTAAGATTGTTCAAATTATAGCCTTGGGGCCAAAAATACCCCCACCCCAGGGGCCTTTGGTTTTACCTAAGCTTATGTAGCTGAAATCTTTAAAACTTTTCTTCTCTGAAACCGCAAGGCCCAGATTATTGATATTTGGTGTGAAGCTTCATCTAGTGGACCTCTTTCAAGATTGTTCAAATTATAGCCCTGGGGCCAAAAATGCCCCCACCCTGGGACCCTTTGGTTTTTCATAGGCTTATATAGGTAAAACCGTTAAAAATCTTCTTGTCTGAAACCAGAAGGTCCAGGTCTTTGATATTTGGTATGAAGCTTCATCTAATGAACCATTATCAAGTTTGTTCAAATTATAGCCCTTGGGCCTAGAATGTACTAGAGACACTAATTATACCCCCGACATACGAAGTATGTCAGGGGGTATATAGTTTTCGTCTTTCCGTCCGTTTGTTAGTTCGTTCGTTCGTTCGTTCGTTCGTTCGTTCGTTCGTTCGTTCGTTCGTTAGTTAGTTCGTTCGTTCGTTCGTTCGTACTTCCGTCCGTCCCGCCGTTCGTCAACCTTTACATCAAAGTTTTGCGTTAAACCTTTTTGATAGCTCATATCTCTGTAACCACATGTTAAATTCTCTTCATATTTGGTAAAGGATATCTCTATAGCATTACCTTTCATATGGAATAACTAAGCCCCTGGGTCAAGCCCCTGTGTGGGCTGTCTGTCTGTCCATCTGTCTGTTCATCTACTTTTACGTCAAAGTTTTGTGTTAAACCTTTTTGATTGCTCATATCTCTGTAACCACATGTTAGATTCTCTTCATATTTGGTGTTGGATATCTCTATAGCATTTCCTTTTATATAGACTATCCAAGCCCCTGGGTCAAGCCCCTGGGTGGGCTGTCTGTCCGTTTGTCAACTTTTACGTCAAAGTTTTGTATTAAACCTTTTTGGTTGCTAATAACTCTGTCACCACATGTTGGATTCTCCTCATATGTGGAACATGATATCTCTATAGCATTACCTGTCATATTGAGTATCTAAGCCCCTGGGTCAAGCCCCCAGGTGGGGCTATGGGTCAATAATAAGGACTTACACATTTTGATCACGTCCAAGTTTTGTGTTAACTGTTTTGGTTTAAACAATATTTATTAGAATAAATTCACATATATACATCGCATAATAGTATATGGTACAGGATTTGATAACTGTTTTCATTATACTCCTTGCATACAAAGTATATCAAAGGTTATAGTTTTTGTCTTTCCATCTGTTCATTATTAGTTAGTTTGTTGTTTCTTTATGCTGTGACCCTTGTCAGATTTGTCAGTTTATACATGTATATTGGTCCTTGTGATCTTAGAAACAACAGCGACTAGAACTGTTAAATTTTGTTTAATATTTTCTCTTGAAATGCAGACAATAATAAATGCAAGTAATAATAAAAAATGCATTGCTTTATTATGTCATTATACAGCTACTTTAATTCAGCAAATGTTCTATGACAGCCTATTCTATGTTTGTTGTTTCCAGTTGAAATTGTTCCAAATTGCAACAAACTTTGAATTTTTATTATTCAGCAAAGACAAGCAGTCTCATCTTTGGATATGATAAATTATTCTATATTTGTTGAAATGCAATAGTTATTCTCAGTGGACTAAATGGAAAGTTTATATGGAAAGGTTCAATGCTACAAACAAATTTTCATTTCCACTAAAAGGGGATGGCACTGGTCGGGGGTATACGTGCCCCACTGGGCACTTTCTCTAGTTGTCAGGTGAGCGATTCAGGGCCCTCTTGTTGTGATGTTTTGTACTGAATGGAATCTTCTGTCGTATTTCGAAATTATGTTATAAATGTCAGGTTGAGTTAGTTTTGGAAATTAATTTGGAAATTTTTTGAAATATTTTTTTTAGCTCACCTGACCGAAGGTCATGGTGAGCTTTTGTGACAGTAAGATGTCCGGCGTCGTCGTGCGTCGTGCGTCGTCCGTCGTCCGTCGTCCGTCGTGCGTCGTCCGTGCGTAAACTTTTTCTTGTGAACACACTAGAGGCCACAGTTTTGGTCCAATTATCATCAAACTTGCTCAGAATGATAATCATGACAATATCTCGGTCAAGTTCGAATTTGGGTCATGTCGGGTAAAAAAGTAGGTCAGTAGGTCAAATCATAGAAAAACCTTGTGAACACTCGAGAGGCCACAATTTTGGTCCAATCATCATCAAACTTGCTCAGAATGATCATTGTGACAATATTTTAGTGAAGTTTGAATATGGATCATGTCGGCTTAAAAAGTAGGTCAGCGGGTCAAATCATAGAAAAACCTTGTGAACACCCTAGAGGCCACAATTTTGGTCCAATCATAATCAAACTTGCTCAGAATGATCATCATGACAATATCTTGGTCAAGTTCGAATATGGGTCATGTCCGGTCAAAAAGTAGGTCAGTAGGTCAAATCATAGAAAAACCTTGTGAACACTCTGAAGGCCACTGTTTTGGTCCAATTATCATGAAACTTGCTCAGAATGACCATTGTGACAATATTTCAGTCCAGTTCGAATATGGGTCATATCGGGTTAAAAAGTAGGTCAGCGGGTCAAATCATATAAAAACCTTGTGAACACCCTAGGGGCCACAATTTTGGTCCAATCATAATCAAACTTGCTCAGAATGATCATCATGACAATATCTCGGTCAAGTTTGAATATGGGTCATGTCCGGTTGAAAAGTAGGTCAGTAGGTCAAATCATAGAAAAACCTTGTGAATACTCAGGAGGCCACAAGTTTGGTTAAATCATTAATCTTGCTCAGAATGGTCATTGTGACAATATCTTGGCTAAGTTTGAATAAAGGTCTTTTCGGGTCAAAAAGTAGGTCAGTAGGTCAAATTAAAGAAAAAACTTGTGAACACTCTAGTTTTACATAGACTTATATAGGGAAAATCTTTAAAAATCCTTTTCTCTGAAACCACAAGGCCTAGGTCTTTTATATTTGGTATGAAGCTTCATCTAAAAGACCCCTAACAAGATTATTCAAATGATAGTGCTGAGGCCAAAAATGTCCCCGCCCCCGGGCCCTTTGGTTTTACATAGGCTTATATAGGGAAAATCTTTAAAAATCTTCTGCTCTGAAGCTGCAAGGCCCAGGACTTTGATATTTGGTATTAAGCTTTATCTAGTGGACCCCTACCAAGATTGTTCAAATTATAGTGCTGGGGCAAAAAATGCCCCCGTTCCGGGGCCCTTTGGTTTTACATGGCCTTATATAGGGAAAATCTTTAAAAATCTTCTTCTCTGAAACCGCAAGGTCCAGGACTTTGATATTTAGAATGAAGCTTCATCCATTGGACCTCTACCAAGATTGTTCAAATTATCGCCCTTGGGCCAAAAAATGCCCCCGCTCAGGGGCCCTTTGTTTTTACATAGACTTATATAGGGAAAATCTTTAAAAATCCTTTTCTCTGAAACCACAAGGCCTAGGTCTTTTATATTTGGTATGAAGCTTCATCTAAAAGACCCCTAACAAGATTATTCAAATGATAGTGCTGAGGCCAAAAATGTCCCCACCCCCGGGCCCTTTGGTTTTACATAGGCTTATATAGGGAAAATCTTTAAAAATCTTCTGCTCTGAAACTGCAAGGCCCAGGACTTTGATATTTGGTATTAAGCTTTATCTAGTGGACCCCTACCAAGATTGTTCAAATTATAGTGCTGGGGCAAAAAAAGCCTCCACCTGGGGCCCTTTGGTTTTACATAGGCTTATATAGGGAAAATCTTTAAAAATCTTCTTCTCTGAAACCGCAAGGCCCAGGACTTTGATATTTTGTATGAAGCTTCATCTAGTGGACCCCTACCAAGATTGTTCAAATTATAGCCCTTGGGCCAAAAATCCCCCTGCTCAGGGGCCCTTTGGTTTTACATAGACTTATATAGGGAAAATCTTTAAAAATCTTCTTCTCTGAAACCGCAAGGTCCAGGACTTTGATATTTAGAATGAAGCTTCATCCAATGGACCTCTACCAAGATTGTTCAAACTATCGCCCTTGGGCCAAAAATGCCCCCGCTCAGGGGCCCTTTGTTTTTACATAGACTTATATAGGGAAAATCTTTAAAAATCCTTTTCTCTGAAACCACAAGGCCTAGGTCTTTTATATTTGGTATGAAGCTTCATCTAAAAGACCCCTAACAAGATTATTCAAATGATAGTGCTGAGGCCAAAAATGTCCCCGCCGCCGGGCCCTTTGGTTTTACATAGGCTTATATAGGGAAAATCTTTAAAAATCTTCTGCTCTGAAACTGCAAGGCCCAGGACTTTGATATTTGGAATTAAGCTTTATCTAGTGGACCCCTACCAAGATTGTTCAAATTATAGTGCTGGGGCAAAAAAAGCCTCCGACTGGGACCCTTTGGTTTTACATGGCCTTATATAGGGAAAATCTTTAAAAATCTTCTTCTCTGAAACCGCAAGGCCCAGGACTTTGATATTTTGTATGAAGCTTCATCTAGTGGACCCCTACCAAGATTGTTCAAATTATAGCCCTTGGGCCAAAAATGCCCCCGCTCAGGGGCCCTTTGGTTTTACATAGACTTATATAGGGAAAATCTTTAAAAATCTTCTTCTCTGAAACCACAAGGCCTAGGTCTTTTATATTTGGTATGAAGCTTCTTCTAAAGGACCCCTACCAAGATGATTCAAATTATAGTGCTGGGGCCAAAAGTGGCCCCGTCCCGGGGCCCTTTGGTTTTACATAGACTTATATAGGGATAATCTTTAAAAATCTTCTCTGAAACCACAAGGCCCAGGACTTTGAAATTTGGTATGAAGTTGCATCTAATGGACCTCTACCAAGATTGTTAAAATTATAGCCCTGGGGCCAAAAATGCCCCCACTCTGGGGCCCTATGGTTTTACATAGACTTACATGGGGAAAATCTTCAAAAATCTTCTTCTCTGAAACCACAAGGCCTGGGTCTTTGATATTTGGTATGAAGCTGCATCTAGTGGACCTCTATCAAAATTATTCAAATTATAGCCCTGGTACCAAAAATGTCCCCGCTCCAGGGCCCTTTGGTTTTGCATAGACTTATATAGGGAAATCTTTAAAAATCTTCTCTGAAACTGCAAGGCCAAGGCCTTTGATATTTAGTATGGAGCTTTATCTAGTGGACCTCTACCAAGATTGTTCAAATTATAGCCCTGGGGCCACAAATGCCCCCACCCCGGGCCGGGGCCCTTTGTTTTTACATAGATTTATATAGCCCTGGGGCCATTTGGTTTTGCATAGGCTTATGTAGGGAATATCTTTAAAAAAAATCTTCTTCTCTGAAACTGCAAGGCCCAGGTCTTTGAAATTTGATGTGTAGCTTTATCTAGTGGACCTTTGCCAAGATTGTTCTAATTATAGCCTTTGTTGATGTTTGGTATGAAGCTTCACCTTTAAGACCTCCCTCAACATTATGCACATTAAAACCCTGGGGCCAATAATGGCCCTCTCTGGGGCCCACTTGTTACACTATGGATCAGGCGAGCGATCCAGGGCCATCATGGCCCTCTTGTTTTTTTTGCAAACAATGAAGGTCCTGATCAGACATAGCATTGTGCATTGTCAGCATTGCCCGTGTCCCATTTTGGCGATGTTTCTCATATAGGATGGGTTAACACACATAAAGTTGACTGGTTGGAAAGCCCGGAGTGGCCTGGCTCCAAACAGGGACACAGACTAAACATTTAGGTTTGCAGGCACCCAAACTGCCAGCTATACACTAATTGTTCAGGCATTTTCACAAAAATTTTAGGTACCCAGCCTAAAATGTAGGCGCTCTGGGCCATTAGCCTAATTTCCTTGAAAAATAATATAAAAGTTAGGTAGTTGATTCACATGAAACAGCAAGCCTTGTTGTCACAGAAAAATAGTATACAGTTAAACCTGTCATTTTGACCTCTCAAACAAGCTGTTTTTAGCAAGCCTACATTTTGTTCCTGAAAAGGGAAATGCATGAAAACCCACCTGTATTGAGCAACCTCTTGTCTTAAGCATGCCCATTTTGATAATCCCTTAGACACTTGTTGAGTACAGGTTGGATTTAAAAATGTCATCTGCTGTAGTTATGCTTGGTACTTAAAGGCTTAAATGCATTTCTGACAAATGGTTTTAATAATAATATTAATAATAATATTCAACTTTATTTATAGAAGGTAACACATTTAGTTACCGGCCCCGATAGCTCAGTTGGTAGAGTGTCCGCTCCGGGGAACGGGAGGTCTCGGGTTCGATCCCGGGCCGCGACATACCAAAGTCGTTAAAAATGGTACTAGCTGCTCCTCGCTTGGCACTCAGATTTACGGGGTAGAGCTAGGACTGGTCAGGATAATGTGACTGGGTGTGGTATCATGTAATGTGTCTGGGACATGATACTTCAGTGAGGCAGCACTATAAACGTGAGCATTGAGCTCCCTGTCGCAACCAGACACCGTCGTGATATGACTGAAAAATTGTTGAAAGCGACGTTAAACCCGAATTCACACACACACACATTTAGTTAACTAATACTAAATCTTTCATGTGGCCCTCTTTTCTTCCTGGCTAGAAACCAGCACAAAGTCCCTTGCTCAAGAAAACAACACTTGATGCTTGTGGGGTGGGGATCAAACCCAGTGCCGCCCGATCTTAAGTCCTATGCTTTACCACTGCACAACAGCGCTCCTTTTTCACACTCTTTTGGTTAACAATTGCATCCAAAGGTAGTGCGTGACATTGGGGTTGGGTTCAAGCACTTGGGCAGTTTTTGTTACTAACAGTCAAACTTCAATGGATTTAACTCTTATCCTGCTGTTCAGGAGAATCCTTTTCTTTGCAAACAGTGTAGATCCAGATCAGATGGCTTCTGAAGAAGCCATCTGATCAGGATCTACACTGTTTGACATTCAATTTATGATTTTGAAGGAATAAATTACATCAAATAATCTGATTGGTTCAAAGTCAGAGATGGGTGTGGCTAAAATGAATATTCAGCAAGAGAGTTTGAGTCACTGAGGGTTATTAATAGAGCCAGGTCAGAATGATTGAGGTACATGTATATCTTTTTGATGTTCTATAAAATATAAGTACAGAAAAATTCCCCTATTAACCCTTATCTTGCTGAATATTCAGTTAAGCCACACCCATTTCTGTCTATCAACCAATCAGATTACTTGATGTCATTTATTGTTATTAATTCATAAACTGAATGCCGAACAGTGTAGATCCTGATCAGATGGCTTCTTCAGAAGCCATCTGATCTGGATCTACACTGTTTGCAAAGATAGAGGTTGTCGCGAACAGCAAGATAAGGGTTAAGACCTCCTAAAATTAAGACTAATTCTGCTTTAAAAAGCTTATTTAGTAGCTGGCAGTTATTCTTTCTTTGTGTTATCTGCAAACAGTGTCCTCTGGTCAGAGTCCACCTTTTGGACCAGACCCAAAGGTGGTCTTAATAATTGGGAATTTTACTCCATGTTGTATGCACTCATTAGAATCGCCTCAATTGAGGTGATTCTAATGAGTGCTCACAACATACTTTTTCAAGATAAAATAAATAAAATCCCTAAATACTATAAATAGTTGGTACCTTGAGATATGGATAGCATTTTCTAGGGACTCAAGAAGAGTTTGAAACAACCATGGTAACCCAGCCATCAGTGTTTGACTCATTGAAGTTTTACTGTATTGGGGATGTATATTAACCCTTATCTTGCTGTTCACGACAACCCCTATCTTTGCAAACAGTGTAGATCCAGATCAGATAGCTTCTGAAGAAGCCATCTGATCAGGATCTACACTGTTTGGCATTCATTTTATGAATTTGTAGCAATAAATTACATCAAGTAATTTGAATGGTTGATAGACAGAAATAGGTTAGGCTTAAATGAATATTTAGCAAGAGAAGGGTTAATTAAACAAGCTTTGCAGGTTTATATAAATATATCAAAACTAAAATACATGTATTGAATCAGTGTCATTGAATGCTTCAGGTAACACATGCTGAGGTTGACTGATCCAGATTTTTTCAAGGTCTCTGTGATGTTTATTTTTATATATGTCAAAGAAATTAATTACATTTTCAAAAGGGCAGATGTTTGCTTTTATGACATTTCTTGGAAGCATGTGCTGAATCTTGAATCAACATTTCAGACGTAACTGGCATACCGTAATGATTCCAAGTATTGGGACAGATAGGCCCTAGCAAACAGTTCAAACCCTGAAGGAGCAGTCTGATCAGGGTCTGCACAGTTTGCCATTCCATCTGCACCTTTTGGACTCCTTGCTTGTTCATGAAACAAATTTGTTAAAATTTTAGGAGACTTACAGTAACTTATCGGGGTGTCCGAACTCTTAGGGTTTTTACAATAGTTTAAAACATTGACTATAATACAAATTTTCACCAGCATCACTGAGTAGGGCTGCTCTTAGAGTTGATTGACAGTCAACCCCAAAATTATCTTTTACTTATCCTAACTCTTATCAGATCCATCTGATCAGGATCTACACTGTTTGACATTCAACTTATGAATTTATAGGAATAAATTACATCAAGTGATCTGATTGGTTCAAAGTCAGAAATGGGTGTGGCTAATCTGAATATTCAGCAAGATAAGGGTTAAAACATTGACTGAAATACAAATTTTCACCAGCATCACTGAGTAGGGCTGCTCTTAGAGTTGATTGACAGTAAACCCCAAAATTATCTTTTACTTATCCTAATGTTACATGGAGCTACAGTCATCTAGGTCAAAGTGTTCATACACAGACTTGTTATTATTCCATGATGAAATGTGAATAGTATGAACAATGATAGGACTGTTCCTTCAAGAGCATTCTGAGCTATGTCTGTTAGTCATTGTCATTGTGATTGTGATAAATTCTGCAGCTTTTTCATTTCATCAGTCTTACCACTTACCAGAAAATGATTTTACTTCATACATCTTTTCCCTTTGAAGGAATGATGGTATGACCTTGTAATAAAGGTGGCTGCTTTTAGAGGTGCCTTTCGACAGGTTTGATGGAACATACCATATATACCATAATTAGGGCACAATACACTTAAGGGGAATGGGAACACCTTCAAGGGAGGCAACTCCTGTAAAAGTATTTTTGTCTCCCATATCAATAGGGGTAAGCTCTTAAAGGAAAGAATTGGCTTAGGCACACGGTCACATGCAATGCCAACTTTACATGTTTGGTTGACATGTCCAAAAAGGAGCATATATACATAGATATTAAAACACAATAATTTCCTTATTAGACACATGTCAGCAATTTCTCTTGCTGCATCACAAAAGTGTAAAAATTGGTATGTCAGAGTGATCTTTTAGCAATATTACAACTTCAGCAGACTTCAAATTCTTGCACTCTAACACTTCTTGCAAAGTATTGATGTGTGCTTTCTAGGGTATGTGCACTGACACAGAGGACACTCGTTTTAATGACAGTATTTGCTCCCAAATATTTTGCCGTTTTAAAGAATTTGCTGTTGTAGAGAATCCCAGTCAGGAATATGATAGGTAATGAAGGGCCTTTTCCCCTTCATTACTCCAAGAAACAAATGTTGACATCACATTGGCAATTCTAACAAATATCCACACAAATCGTTTCTTGGAGTATTGACCCTTGTCCTGCTGAGCCCGGATATGCCTTATCTTTGAAACAATGTAGATCCAGATCAGATGGCTTCTGAAGAAGCCATCTGATCAGGATCTTCATTGTTTGCCATCCAGTTTATGAATTTGTTGCAATAATTTGCATCAAGTAATCTGATTGGCTGATAATCAGTAGTGGGGGTGACATATTTAAATATTCAGCAGGACAAGGGTCAAATAATCACAATATTCCTGAATATCTTCATTCATCCATCTTATCTTGAACTAAGGATTCGGTCCATTGAAAACGTTGTTATAACAAGTTTTGTTGTTATTATAACGAATGTCGGTATAAAGAGAGATGACTGCCCACGTTTTTCAACGAAAAAGTGGGGATATTGTTATCGCCTCCGTCCGTCTGTCCATCTGTCTGTCTGTCTGTCCATCTGTCTGTCTGTCTGTCCGGCTATCTCCTCCTAAACCGTTAGCCGGAATTCAACCAAATTTGGTATGCGAGTTGCTTACATGAATGGCTTGCGCAAGAGCACATTTTTTTTTGTCCCCGCCCCCAGGGGCCCTGGGGAGGGGTCAAAAGGTCAAATTTTTTTATTTTTTGGTTGTGTGTTATGGCAGGAAATATATATACATGAGAAATATGTTATCTGGTACTTGGCTACTGTGGAGAAAACGTGGGGATTTGCGATGGCTTGCCATCGACTGCGCGCTCTAGTTATTACTTTCTTTCTTTCCAGTTAGCAGATGAATGTGAAGAGGCAGAAGAGGATATCTCTAGCTACGAAATAAGTGACTGTGATAAAAACAAAGATACATCGAATATTGAATATTGTGAGAGGACAGATAACACAAGACAGCGAAACAAAACATTTGAAAATGGAACAAAATCAAAATCGAAAGTTAATGGAGTGGGTTTGAAAGGCTTTTCACAGTCTAGCATTGCTGAACCTGTGAAGGTACATATTTTCTGGCAAAGAGATAGCCCATAAAATGCCAATCACGACAATTGTCGTCTGCTTTGTCATCTGCAGGTTACTTTAATAGTCATTTTTGCAAACAGTGTGGACCCAGATCAGACTGCTCCTCAAGGAGCAGTCTGATCTGTGTCCACACTGTTTGCCTATATGCA
The DNA here is from genome assembly GCA_963580285.1 of Lucinisca nassula. NCBI lineage: Eukaryota > Metazoa > Mollusca > Bivalvia > Lucinida > Lucinidae > Lucinisca > Lucinisca nassula. The sequence continues at coordinate 171,816,594 of OY757010.1, forward strand.
AAAATATTTTTCTAAAGTTTGCAAGAAATTTCAGCAGACAACATAACCAGACGACATTTTCAAATATAGTTTTTCTCGGCATCTTAAGGGATAATATATGAGACATGCTTTCCAACATCAAAGCCTCAAATCAGACAGCACAAAAGAAATTTGGGCTCATTGCTCCAATCTTTGAGCAGCAATTTCAAGTCAGACAGACTGGGTGGTAGGTAGTTCACCATGCCTAGGTATTATTGTTGGCTCAAACATATTTATCAATTATAAGGCTTCTATCTTTTTCTGGCCCACGAATGTGGGCATGAGTTTGAATCCTACTTCTGACACTATGTAGCTATGGGTTGCAAACAAAGAAATAAGGCATCTTGCATTCCTTTTAATACCTAATCATTGTTTATATCCATGGATAAGACTATCCACCCATCAACCATATGCATTGAAAGGTGCTTTGGTATACTGTTACACTTAATGGTTAAAAATGTCATTAAAAAACATGTAAAATTGTTAGGGTACACTTTAAAGTTCTATGCAAAAGCTTCCGGCCTTTGTAGTAATATGGAAAAAATAACTAATATCATTTGGATTGGTTCAAAGAAAAATAGAAATGAAAAGCTTTGCAAAGAATATAATATTTCATGGAACAATAATATACAATATTTACAGTTAAGTTTAGAAAAAATTAGACGATATTGCTGAGATCAGGTTTGCCATCAAGACTGAACAGAAAGGATGTTAACCACAGTTGTTAACCCTAATAGGTTAAATAGTAATGATTAACCCTTTTTGTACCAAATGGAATCTTCCTCCTTATATATAGCAGGAGTCCATTTCAAAATTTAGGGGTGTTAGGTTGTGTTTTCATCAAAATTTATTTGGAAAATGACTGAACCTTTAGCAAACAGTGGAGGCCCTGCGGTGTCTGATATGGGCCTGCACTGTTGGCCAAGTAGCCCTTTAGAGGTTTCTGGTACTGAATGGGTTAAAAGTCTTGCTTTATCTAAGATAAACCATTTAATTTTATCTTTACCTGATCCACTTGAAAAACTGATTAAAGAAATCAAAGATGTTTTATAATTATCTTCGGACGAATGGCCCAAGTAAAGGAAAATGTTAAGTAAAATGAAATGTTAAGCAATATTCAGTTTAGCCACACCCATTTCTGACTTTGAACCAATAAGATTACTTGATGAAATTTATTCTTACAAAGCCATAAACTTAATGGCAAACAGTGTAAATCCTGATCTGATGGCTTCTTCTCCAGAAGCCATCTGATTTGGATCTACACTGTTTCCAAAGATAGGGGTTGTCGTGAAAAGCATGATAAGAGTTGAGTAATAAATAATGTTTATTAATTAGCCCATTTTAAATATGGGATTTATAAACCAAGGCAGGTTGAAGATCCGATAAAGAAATGAGTGCGCTTGTAGACGAGTTTCTTCATCGGATATTCTTCCTCCCGAGGTTTATAAATCTCATATTCAAAATGGGCTGAGTCAATTAACTGTATATTACATGCATTTTGAAAGAGCTGATGGATCATTTTGCATCTAATTCTTAGTACAGTCCATGAAAAAGGTAGTGGGCACAGTGACACATAAGCTGACTGAAACAAAATTGTAAAGACGCCATCTTAAAAATGCTTTCTATTGTACTGAATGAAAAAAGAAGATCTAAAATTATTATAGTGATAAGACAATTAAAAATGCGAGAGTACGGTAACCAAACTTACATCTCCATCATCGGTTATGTCCATGTGATTTTTGTTTCAACGCTGCCTCTGAGTCTAACGTCAAACATTCTTAATGTTGTTGATATCTTCTTAGACACCTTTGAGGTGATGTGGAGAACAATTCATTGGTGTGAATTAAACTTTCCCATTATCAAATATAATGATTCCCTTGGAAAAGTAGGAATGGCTACAGAGAAATATTTCCTTAGAGGAAATAAATCTTCCTATACCAGATGTGATTATCATTTTTGATTCATTGGGAAATCATGGAATGTCTTAGTTATGCATGTAATATTACATAATTACAATATCATAACGAAAACACGACAATTCAAATATATTGGTTAATTTTACAACCAAAAAACGAAAATTTTCAGATAAAAAATCCTGATATTTTCATATTTCTGCTCAAAACATAGATTGTGGGTACACATTAGAACCACATCGATGAGGCGGTTCTGACGAGTACCCACAATCTATATTTTGGAGCAGAAATAAGAAAAATAATGTATACCCCTGTAAACCCCAGTTTTACAATATAAAAGTGGGGTTCAAGGGGTCAGAATTATTTAGGCATGTTTTTGTGATGGGTAGGATTAAGAATTATAGATTTAAAGTTATTCATAAGAAGGTTAAGTTGAAACGAATGTGAGTAGGCAAAAGCTACTCACTTTTTGCTTGGGCTAATTTTTATATGACTTTCTGGTGTCAGAATATTTGGGGTAATAACCGAAATGAGAAACTATAAGTAGTGTTATTGTACATTTACAGTAACCACAATTTGAAGGCAAACATTGTTGACACTGATCAGACTGCTCTGGTTCTACACTGCTGAATAAGAGATTTTGGCAGATGAGCAAATAGTGAAGACCCAGGCTCCTTTTTAAAAGCAATTTAATCCAGGTCTACACTGTTTGCAAAATCACTTCTCCGTTACTGTCTTTAGGTTGATAACTTGTCTATCATCTTGTTTTGATAATAGTCATTGATGTTTGCATTGCTGCAAAAACTGGATCAGATGCACTTTTCATCTTTCTTGTTACAAGGATAAGCGATAAAAATCATTGTTACAAGGTTAGAGCTAGATAGGTTTACTCACTCACTAACTAGGTCTGATAATACAACAGTCATTTTGTACCACTGCCCCTCCTTGGCGGGGAGTAGCAGTGGTTTCAATATATGACCTCTTTGTATCTCTATATAGATTAAGATTTTTCTATGTAAAAGGAGCAGGGCCCAAATTTGTGTTACCCAGTGTCCCATGGGCAATCAGTTTAACAGTTTGGAAATCAGGTTACAGCTGGTTGAAACAATAATTAATTAACAAATTTTAACAGCAATAGAAAATACAAATGAATGATGCAGGATCTTACGGTCGGCCTCAGTAACTCAGTCAGATGCGCGTCTGACTGCTGATCAGGAGGATGTGGGTTCGATACCTGCCGGGGTCGGCAACATTTCTTTCGTGGAGATTGATCATGAAATCTTTTCTACAGTCATTCTCTCCCTTCCGCTGATTCAAGAAGGACAGTTTTCAGTTTCTGGCAAAAGAATGTGCACTGTACTGGTTAACCGCTTAGGTATAAGCCTGCCCAGGAAAAGTGTGGCTAGGTAAACACAACGGCTCAAAAATGATCTAAAATTGTGTTGACTTTCTTTCATGTTACAAGGATAAGCGATAAAAATTATTGTTACAAGGTTAGAGTTAGATAGGTTCACTCACGTGTAGTCCAATACAAACAAACAAACAAGGATCTGACGGTAAGCCACAGCTTGAACAAATTATCTCCTGGCTGTAATTGCTTGGCCATTTCCTTAAGGACTTTAACAGTTAGTTTGAACCCTTGTCCTGCTAAACCACGATAACCCCTACCTTTGCATGAAGGCTTCTCCAGAAGCATTTGATCAAGATTTACACTGTCATTCAATTTCAAATTTTTATGGATAAAATTATATCAAGTGCAATGATTTGTTGTCAGTCAGAAATAGGTGTGACATTATAATTTATTCAGCAGGACGAGAGTAAAGCTTGTTAGTCAGCTACTGGAAAACTCTTAACAAATTGGCGGGGGTAGGGGAGGCATCCCAGTTTATAAGGTCAGATTGTCTTTTTTGTCGCACCTGCTTATAGCAAAGGCGTCCGATTTTCCGTCCGTCCGTCCGTTCGTCCGCGCATCCGTCCGTCTGTCAATAATTATGTTGAAGTTCGACATTTACGTCAAAGTTTTTATTTTACAAATCCCAGCTACCATCACACCTTACATGAAACATCTCATTGACCTTCTCACTTTGTAAGCACCTTGACCTGGTGACTTTGACCTATATTTTGCGCTCCAGTGACCTTGACCATTTTTATCGAAGTTCGACATTTACGTCAAAGTTCAACATTTACGTCAAAGTTTTTATTTTACAAACCTCAGCTACCATCAAACCTTTCATGAAACATCTCATAGACCTACTCACTATGTAAGCACCTTGACCTGGTGACTTTGACCTATATTTTGCGCTCCAGTGACTTTCACCATAATGTCGAAGTTCGACATTTACGTCAAAGTTTTTATTTTACAAACCTCAGCTACCATCAAACCTTACATGAAACATCTTATAGACCTTCTCACTTTGTAAGCACCTTGATCTGGTGACTTTGACCTATATTTTGCGCTCCAGTGACTTTGACCATTAAGTCGAAGTTCGACATTTACGTCAAAGTTTTTGTTTAAGTCAACCACAAACCTCAGCTACCATCAAACCTTACAGGAAACATCACTAGACCTTCTCACTTTGTAAGCAATTTGACCTGGTGACTTTGACCTATATTTTGGGTCCGTTCGTCTGTCCGTCCATCTGTTAACATTAACGTTGAAGTTCAACATTTACGTCAAAGTTTTTATTTAAGTCAACTACAAGCTTCAACTACCATCAAACCTTACATGAAGCATCCCCCTACCTTCTGACTTTGTAGGCACCTTGACCTGGTGACTCTGACCTATATTTTGCACTCCAGTGACTTTGACCATTATGTCGAAGTTCGACATTACGTCGAAGTTTGTATTGTAACCAACTATACGACTAAACAATCATCAAACCTTTCATGAAACTTCATCCTAAGCTCCTGACTAGGCAAGCACCTTCACCCGGTGACCTTGACCTATATTTTATGCTCCAGTGACTTCGACACAAATTAAGTTGATGTTCCAGATCTTGTCAAATAAAAGGCCTACAACCATAAAATCTTGCATACTGCTTCTCCTAGATGTACTGACTCTGCAGGTACATTGACATGGTGACCTTGACCTATATTCTACTCTCCACAGACTTGGACACATTTTACGTCGAAGTTCCAGATCTCCTCAAATAAAAGGCTCACAACCATCCAATCTTGTATAATGCTTCTTCTAGATGTACTGACTCTGCAGGTACCTTGACCTGGTGACCATGACCTATATTTTACGCTCCAGCGACTTTGACACATTTTACATAGAAGTTCCAGATCTCTGCAAATAATAGGCCTACAACCATCAAATCTTGCATAATGCTGCTTCTAGATGTACTGACTGTGCATGTACCGTGACTTGGTGACCTTGACCTATTTATCGTACTCCATTGACTTTACACATTTTAGGTTGACATGCCATATCTTCTTAACTATAAGGCCTACAAACACCAAACCTTGCATGGTGCTTCTCTTACATTTACTGACTCTGCGAGTACTTTGACCTGGTAAACTTGACCCATATGCACTCTAGTGACTTTAACACATTTTATGTCAATGTTCTGTATGTCCTTAGATAAATGGCCTACAGCTACCAAGCCTTGCATAGTGCTTCTCCTCGATGTACTGATTTGGCACATACCTTGACCTGGTGACCATGGCCTATATTTTTTGGTCCAGTGACTTTGACACATTTTTCATCAACTTCCAACTACTAAGAATAGAATTTACTTATTTAATAACAATGTTCTGATTGTGGCTCCTGTGACTTTTTCCCCTAGCAGGTGCGACGCCGCCTTCTGTGGAATTCTTGTGTCTTCATGGTTTTGCAGGAATCATCTGTGGATTCCATTTACATAAAGACTTACGAGTAATAATGACAGATCAGTTTGTGTGTGTTCACAGGGCATGTCTTTGCCATTTCATATGGACATGAAGAAATCGGACTGTTGCTGGGAACGACAATCGCTGTTAGCTAAAAAGTCATGTAACAGTCAAACAGAAATGTACAGATTCCAAGATTTTAAGATAGCTTTTATTGTTGTTCCATGGGCATTGCCAGATGAAAATGGGTCTTTGAGAATATGCTCTCATGAATACAGTAAAAATCCTAAAAATTTGGACACCTTGAGGACAGGCTGTAATTCTCCTAAAATTTTAACAAATTTGTTTCATGATCCAGGGAGGTGTCCAAAAAGTGCAGACAGAATGGCAAACAGTGTAGACCCTGATCAGACTGCTCCTTCAGGAGCAGTCTGATCTGGGTCTGCACTGTTTGCTTAGGTTTGCCTGTTCCAATACTTAGGTGAGAGCACATGATCGAAGCTCTGTTTTTGCCTGTGCGGCATCAAAACATTTATTATTGTGCTGTAACTAGTCATCATCTAACCTGCTGTTGGCTGTAACAATAATCTGGTTATAATGAACAGTACTATAAAGAGGTTAGTGCGGGCCTCAGTGGCTCAGTCGGATGCTCGTCTGACTGGTGATCAGGAGGACGCGGGTTCGACTCCCGCTGGGGTCGGCAACATTCTTTCGTGGAGATTGATCATGAAATCTTTTCTACGGTCATTCTCTCCCTTCCGCTGATTCAAGAAGGGCAGTTGTCAGTTTTTGGCGAAAGAATGTGCACTGTACTGGTTAATCGCTTACGTATAAGCCTGCCCAGGAAAGTGTTGATAGGTAAACTGACCGGCTCAAAAATGACCTAAATAGTGTTGACTGGGCCGTAAAACTCCAAAACAAACAAAATAAAGAGGTTAGAATACTTTTTTCTGCAGGTGAGTGGTTATTTGAACCTGGCAGCCAATGTGATAGACAATTTTACTCATGGCCTAGCAGTAGCAGGGGGCTTTCTCATATGTAAAAAGGTAAGACAGACACTGTTGTAGGGTTTTCAGAAAGTATTTGAAAAATTGATGTCATTTCATTAGGCCTAAAAAAAGAAATAGCTGTGTTGAAAACGGGTATGGGTCGGTAGGTCGCAAAAACTCTTTATTTTTTGTCAAAATTTTGTTCGATGGAAAAAAGCAAAAAAAATTAAAAGGGCTAAATTTTAACTATTCATACCTGCCAACTTTCACCCATTAGGAGTGAGTTTCATGATTTTTCCATGCATTTTGACCTCACCATCGTGTTGCCAAAATAAGGCAAAAATCACGATTTTTCCACCTCCTCACGCTTGGTATTTTTATCAGCCATGTTGTTTGTGGATAGTCATTTGGAATATCTTGGATTTCTTCACTATCTATTTTGGAGATGGAAAAACCGAGTATATTTTTAGCTGTATTGACTATTTTTAACCCAATGATAGATAACCCTGCACCCACAAACAAATGCAAGTAGCCAACAGTTTTCTATCTGTATGAGCATGAACAGGGATGCCCTTTGCTGACCTTTTCATGTAAGTATGTTTGAACAATTACCTAATCTCTTCCAGATGTAAAGAAAGTAAATATTTACCTATGAATGAGCAATGTCATGTATTTTCGTGACTACGAAAATCGAAGTTTTTATCTCTCAAACTAAGAATTGAATTATTATTTGGTAATGAGTGTTCTAACACTTCAGAAACAATTGTTTTGCAAAATAAAGGCTGTTATAGCCAGACATTAAGCACTCCTTGCAGTTGCATGAAAACTGTTTCTGAGTAAAAGAACCTAATTTCAGACAGATCATGTATTCAGACAATCTTTAGTTATAGGAGGTTTTAGGAATTCTGATTATGACGTCATTCTTGCGCATGCGCAAATTACTGGCCGTCAATTGAAACGGCCATCGCTATTCAAATGTATTGGCGGAACTTAAAATGCTAACAATATTCAGACATTTTGAGAGTAAATATACCCGTTTTCATTGAAAAACTGCCTCGAGAAGGAAAGAATGATATTTTGCTTTTATTACCGAAATTCATTTATCCTAAATCCGTTTTTAATTGACGAAAATCTCTTCGTGAATGACCCATGTCAATGGCTTGAGATACCGTTATTCACGAAAGCTTACTTACAAAATAAGTTTTTACGTAACTTTCGTTTTATTCGCTATCTATCTATCTATCTATCTATCTATCTATCTATCTATCTATCTATCTATCTATCTATCTATCTATCTATCTATCTATCTATCTATCTATCTATCTATCTATAGATAGAATCTATCTATCTATCTATCTATCTATCTATCTATCTATCTATCTATCTATCTATCTATCTATCTATCTATCTATCTATCTATCTATCTATCTATCTATGTCACATGACCGTTGGCATGAGAGAGAGAGAGAGGTTTGACTGACAAACTGACAGTAGACAGACCGACTGACTGAATGACTGAATAATAGATGAACGGACAGATAGTTAGACAGACAAATAAACATACTGACAGTCGAAAAAAAAAAACAACTAATGAGTGGACTGACAGACGGGCGTCAAGGCAACGTTGGCTCGACGTCATGCCGTCGACAACCACTCCAACACACTTCAATGTCACATGACCGTTGGGATGAGAGAGAGAGAGAGAGAGGGAAAGAGAAAGAGAGAGAGAGAAAGTGGTTTGACTGACAAACTGAAAGTACACAGATTGACGACAGACAGACCGACTGACTAAATGACTGACTAATAGATGAACGGACGGATAGTTAGACAGACAAATAAACATACTGACAGTCGAAAACAAACAACAACTAATGAGTGGACTGACAGACGGGAGTCGAGACAACGTTGGAGACGTTGCTTCCAATTTTGTGGGACTTTTACCCGAGATTGAGATGAAATGACATCTCAAGCCCCGTCGCCCAATGAAACGAATAGGGTTTATTAGCATGGACGGTCCGCCTCGCACCGCGGTTCCTGGACAGGCTTAGATCCTCTAAGCGGTTTACCAGTACTAGTGTGCGGGCCGGATTCAGCTCTGCGTGGAAGCATCATGCAGCCCATATATTTCTTCAAGCCCCTATGGGCGGGGGCATTGTACCAAATGGAATCTTCCTCCTTATATATAGCAGGAGTCATTTTCAAAATTTAGCGGTGTCAGGTTGTGTTTTCTTCAAAATTTATTTGGAAAATGGCCGAACTTTTTGCAAACAGTGCAGGCTCTGTCCAGACGCCGCGTTCTGTGGCGTCTGATATGGCCTGCACTGTTTGTCATTTACCCCTTTTGGGGTTTCCGGTACCAAATGGGTTAAATAGACCTAAGGGCTGGGCAGGTTGAACCAATCTACAAATCTACCAGATTTTACTGTAAAATCTTGCGCTTGCGAAGGAGTGTTTCATTCTCACGCACTGAAAGGTTTTGAATTTAATGTTCCAATCCCACTGAGTCTTGATGGGTCAGAGCATTGGGCAAATGACGTTTCATTGAGCAACGTTGTATTATCGCCAGCGCAACGTTCTGACGTTTCATCGACGTTGCAATGTCAAATTCAATGCATCGCTTTGAAGTTGGTGGGATGTAGACACGACGTTGTTGACACGCTACATGTCGGTTGACGTGGCGTCATTTAACGACAAACTGTAATTACATTTGCCTGCGCTCGCTAATTGTTGGTGCGCTAAGAGAGAGAGAGAGAGAGAGAGAGTGAGAGAGAGAGAGAGAGAGAGAGAGAGAGAGAGAGAGAGAGAGAGAGAGGACCCTGTTGGGTCGTATGTACAATATATCATTTTCGTAATGCGAAATTTCATGTTGGGTCGTATGTACAATATATCATTTTCGTAATGCGAAATTTCATATCTGGCAGCATATCGGTGTTTCTCCCATTATCTTACATTAGAATTCACCAAAAGTGTAAAAGAATTCCACTGTTTTACGCTGTAATTAACCCTTTATCTGTCCCACTGCCTTTGAAGCAATACGACAGATGGCGGCCAGGGCTTTTCCCGTTCTATTTTAGAACCGGAAGTATGTCACGAAAAAAGCTCCTATTGCAAATACTGTTAATTATTGAAGCTTAAGTATTATGCTATGATTTATTGGATAATACATAAATTGTAAACATGCAATTTTTCTGATTTTTCTGATTGTACTAGTGGACTGTAGTGTGTCTACTAGTTTGAAAAAAAATCTCCCCCATGGAACTCTTGGGGAAAGTATTCACCGCGCTTTATTCCATCGAAAAATACCGTGACACGCAGAATCTCCCCCATGAAAAATTTTAAAAGTTGGCAGGTATGACTATTTTACCTGAAAACATTCAAATAACGAGGTTAAAAGCATCAAAGAAGCAAAAGAACAGGGTTTCAGGTATTAGTTTAGCTATTTTGACAGTTTTATGAATTTTTATCACAAAGTACTAATAAATAGGTCGGTAGGTAGCTGTAAGAAAATCTTTTTAATTTTTTTTTTCTGGATGGCAATTAAAATTGCAGGGTCGGCACAAAAATTCAGGGTTGGTTGGGTGAGCGAAAACACAGCTATTTTTATGTCCCCGGTAGCGATAGCGGGGACATATTGTTTTTGCCCTGTCTGTTTGTTGGTTTGTACGTGGACAATTTTAACGTTGGCCATAACTTTTGAACCGTTTGAGATAGAGCTTTCGTATTTGGCCTGAAGGTTCCTTGTGACAAGACCTTCACATTCATGCAAAAAAATTTGACCTGTGACCTTGACCTTTGACCTACTTAAAAAAAAAAAAACATAGGTCATAGCTTTTGAACCACTTGAGATACAGCCTTCATATTTAGCATGTATGTTCCTTGTGACAAAAGCTTTACATTCATGCAAAAAATTTTGACCTGTGACCTTGACCTTGACCTTTGACCTACTTTATATAAAAAAATAACATTTCTGTCATAACTTTTGAACGGTTTGAGATAGAGCCTTCATATTTTGCATGAATGTTCCTTGTGACAAGAGCTTTACATTCACACAAAAAAAAATTTGACCTGTGACCTACATAAAAGAAAAAGTTAACATTGGTCATAACTTTTGAACCGTTTGAGATACAGCCTTCATATTTAGCATGTATGTTCCTTGTGACAAAAGCTTTTCATTCATGCAAAAAATTTTGACCTGTGACCTTGACCTTGACCTTGGACCTACTTAAAATAAAAAAATAACATTTTGGTCATAACTTTTGAACGGTTTGAGATAGAGCCTTCATATTTTGCATGTAGGTTCCTTGTGACAAGAGCTTAACATTCACACAAAAAAATTGACCTGTGACCTTAACCTTTGACCTACTTAAAAAATAAACATTTTTGGTCATAACTTTCAAACCGTTTGGGATAGAGCTTTCATATTGGGCATGTGGATTCCCTGTGATCAGAGCTTTTCATTCATGCAAAATCTTTGGACCATGACCTTGACCTTTGACCTACTTAAAAGATTAAGAGAAAAAATAAAATTGTTCATAACTTTTGAACCGTTTAAGATAGAACCTTAATATTTGGCATGTATGTTCCTTGTGACAAGAGCTTTACATTCATGCAAATTTTTTGACCTGTGACCTTGACCTACTTTAAAGGCATTTATTCTGAAACAGTAAAACACACCGTGTGTTCATAATTGTTTTATTGCCCCCTGTGGTATACTATCTATAGCAGATCAAAGGCGGTCCCTAATAGGGTGATTAGTAGCTCTTGTTGAATCCCCTGACTGAGGTACATAAGGGGAAAATCAATAATATACACTCTAGTCAACAGTTAGTAAATTATTGATTTTTCCCAGGGAGGCCCCTTACCTGTTGAAGACAGAGGCCTTGTCTTCAGTCAGCACTGAGGGCTACATAATATTATGTAATGAAATGATAGTCCTCAATAATCAAGAATAAATGCCTTTAAAGAAAAGATATTAATGTTCATAACTTTTGAACCGTTTAAGATAGAGCTTTCATATTTGGCATGTAGGTTTCTTGTGTCAAGGGCTTCCCACACAAACAAAAATCTTGAATAAAAAATGACCATGCCCGGGGACATGTTCGTGTTTCACAAACACATCTTGATTTGTTTAGGCCCTATGACCAATGCAAATATGCACTAAAGACTGTATTGAAAACTATTCAGAGCAACTGCAGTGTCTTGAAAAATGATGGCTCATTTGTGTTTCAAACTCATTTCCATATCTCTAGGTAACAAATATTTAGGGATAATTACGACTGTTTTTCTTCTTATCTTAATATGTTAAAAGGTATATTGTTTGCACTCATTTGAATCACCTCATTGTGGCGATTCTAATGAGTACACGCAATATACCTTTATTTTATAGAACACCAAAAAGATAAACCAAAATCATTCTGATCTTGCTCTATAAATGACCCTCAGTCACTCAAACTTCAAGCTAGAACACATTTTCCTCGGTGGCTCAGTCGGATGCGCGTCTGACTGGTGATCAGGAGGTCGCGGGTTCGTCAGTTTCTGGCGAAAGAATGTGCACTGTACTGGTTAACCGCTTACGTATAAGCCTGCCCAGGAAAGCGTTGATAGGTAAACTGACCGGCTCAAAAATGACCTAAATAGTGTTGACTGGGCCGTTAAACTCCAATACAAACAAAAACAAGAACACATTTTCAAAGTGCTAAAGGTGTTTGGGCCATTCTGATTATCTGGGGCCAGTTGTTCAAAGCATCGTTAGCTTAACAAGCTCGTTAATGGTCAAACTGTTAACTGGTCTAGTGAGTACAATATCTAATACAGTGGTATTTTTCCTGAAATGTGTTGCCATATTGCACGACCCGCAGAAAAAGAAACCGACTGAAGTCGGTTGATTTCTAAGAGTGCCCTAAAATCACCTTGTCATTCTGTCAGTCTGTCAGTCTGTCCGTCCGTCCGTAACCCGTTTGTGAAAATTGGTGATAGTGACTTAACCGCTTGGAATGTTTAAACAATTTTTGGCATACTGATAGATATCAATGAGATCTAACCAATGAGCTTGCGAAATATAACATTCCATTTAGTATAGCCTCGCCGAGGCAAAAAGTGTGAAAATTTTAGAACTGCTTCTCCTCGGAAACCGTTGGGCCGATTGAAGTCAAATTTCATATGGAGCCTCTATGGGATGGGGGAAACCAAAATTTGCTCATGGGGTCCAGGTCACATGACCAAAATGGCGCCCAAGCCATATATGGTCTGTCCGTCCATAACCCGTTTGTGAAAACTGGTGATAGTGACTTAACCGCTTGGAATATTTAAACAATTTTTGGCATACTGATAGATATCAATGAGATCTAACCAATGAGCTTGCGAAATATTACATTCCATTTAGTATAGCCTCGCCGAGGCAAAAAATGTGAAAATTTTTGAACTGCTTCTCCTTGGAAACCGTTGGGCCGATTTAAGTCAAATTTCATATGGAGCCTCTATGGGATAGGGAAACCAAAATTTGTTCATGGGGTCCAGGTCACATGACCGAAATGGCCGCCAAGCCATATATGGTAAAAACCCTTCATAAATAGTCTTCTCCAGAACCACTGGGCAGATTTCCACGAAACTTGATAAATAGCAACTGGGACGTAGGCCCAACATAAATTGCTAAAATGGTGACCCTGGGTTGACCTTGACCTTCTTTGGGTCTGTCCGTAACCCGCTTGTTAAAATTGGTGATAGTGACTTAACCACTTGGAATATTTAAACAATTTTTGGCATACTGATAGATATCAATGAGATCTAACCACTGAACTTGCGGAATATTACGTTCCATTTAGAATAGCCTCGCCGAGGCGAAAATGTGAAAATTTTCGAACTGCTCGATCTCCTTGGAAACCGTTGGGCCGATTGAAATCAAATTTCATATGAAGCCTCTATGGGCCGGGGGAAACCAAAATTTGCTCATGGGGTCCAGGTCACATGACCAAAATGGCCCCCAAGCCATATATGGTCTGTCTGTCTGTCCGTCCGTAACCCGTTTGTGAAAATTGGTGATAGTGACTTAACCGCTTGGAATATTTAAACAATTTTTGGCATACTGATAGATATCAATGAGATCTTACAAATGAACTTGCGAAATATTACATTCCATTTAGTATAACTTCGCCGAGACGAAAATGTGAAAATTTTCGAACCGCTTCTCCTCGGAAACTGTTGGGCCGTTTGAAGTCAAATTTCATATGGAGCCTCTATGGGGTGGGGGAAACCAAAATTTGCTCATGGGGTCCAGGTCACATGACCAAAATGGCCGCCAAGCCATATATGGTAAAAACCCTTCAAAAATAGTCTTCTCCAGAACCACTGGGTAGATTTCCACGAAACTTGATAAATAGCATCTGGGACGTAGGCCCATCATAAATTGCTAAAATGGTGACCCTGGGTTGACCTTGACCTTCTTTGTGTTACTAGGTCAAACTTTGACACATATGCTTTTGTATTGGAAAAGTGAGAATGCATTTTATCCTGCAAACGATTCAGAATACAGTACTAAAGTATAAGATATATTTACGATAAGGCGCATTTATTGGGGGAACCGTTTTAGGTCCAGGTCACATGACCAAAATGGCCGCCATACCCATATATGGTAACACTCATAAAGCTAAAAGCATCTGGCGGGTCGTGCACTTCAGCTGAAGCACTGGTTAAATATAAAAGTTTTAACAATTTGATAACTACCGTAACAACATCATTAGTTTTTAACAACTGGCCCTTGACTGAGAAATTTTTTTATAAAGATCTTGGCCCATTTGGTCAAATTAATTAGCATTATGTTCAAACTTCAATGATTTTGTTTTGTAAAATAATATGTTTGCTGTGAAAAACAACAACAAGCAAATGAGTAGGTTTCACATAGGAAAGGCTACTCAGTTGTTTGTTGTTTTTTTTGGCATCAAAAACATACTTTTTTCAGCAAAAAACGCTACTGCATTAGATATTGCACTTGCTAGAACAGTTAACATCTTGAACCCCAAAAAGATTTGTATGCCAACAAGGCCCTAAACAGAAGTAACCAAATACAAGAAACATTACAAAGGCAGTTTGTTTGTTTGTTTAATTTGAGGTTTAATGTCCCCGTCAACACTGTAAAGGTCATTTCGGAGACGTTGCTTCCAATTTTGTGGGACTTTTACCCGACATTGAGATGAAATGACATCTCAAGCCCTGCCGCCCAATGAAACAATAGGGTTTATTAGCATGGACGGACAGACGGATTGTCTGGCCTCGCACCGCGGTTCCTGGACAGGCTTAGATCCTATAAGCGGTTTACCAGTACTAGTGTGCGGGCCGGATTCAGCTCTGCATGGAAGCATCATGCAGCCCATATATTTCTTCAAGCCCCTAAGGGCGGGGACCATACAAAGGCAGTTGACTGCAAAAATGGAAATGCAGAGGAATGTCAATTCCTTGCACACCAGATAAGGAAATCCATAGTATTAGCCTGGGATAGAAATTCTGTTCTAACCCTGTTGTTCTTACCCAAAATAGAATATTCTCGCGTGTTTGATAAATACACTGGTTGAATACGACCTCATATGCACCGTCATTAAGATTGACGTCATCTCACGTTATGTGACGTCACTAAACATCACTGTAGTGTCATCACAATATGACGGACGACTGTAATAGAAGTGACTGCAGAATTGAATATCCACGTAAAGAAATGGAAGGTATACAAGAAAAAGAATCATACATCAGTGTGAGGGGTGGGTAGAAAATCCGTCCCTCGGGATCACTGTCCGGCATCACTCGGCGAGCCTCGTGATGCCGGACAGTGACCCTCGGGATGGATTTTTCCATCCACCCCTCACACCCATGTAAGATTCTTATAGGCTTCAACAGCTATGGCTTGTTTCCCATGGAAATTTACACTGTAGCTACCGTAATGATCCTGAGTTTGGACAGATAGGCCTCAGGGTTTACACTATTTGTCATTCCATCTGCATCTTCTGGACTCCTTGCTGGATCATGAATTTTTTTTTAATTATAGGAGAATTACAACAAGTCTTCAAGCTGTCCGAATTTTTTTAGGATTTTATGACAGTCTTTATCATTTTCTTGTTGTTCTTTTTTCTGCTAATTGTTCTTTCAGAAGTAAAGATAATTGTTGTTTTCTTGTTGTTTCAGGTTGGGTTAATAACAACTTTAGCAATATTATTACATGAAATACCTCATGAAGTAGGGGACTTTGCAATTTTACTACGATCTGGGTTCGACAGATGGAAGGCTGCCAAAGCTCAGGTATAAATAAAAATGCGTAGTAATGGGTGGTAACTCTTGCATTATTATTTATAGCCCCGCTTTGAAAAAGTGGGGCTATATTGGATTTGCCATGTCCTTCTGTCATTCCGTGATTCCGTTAATTTGTGTTGGCTCCATAACTTTGTATCTGCTTAACATATTTTCATGAAACTTCACACAAATGTTAAACACCATAAGACAATGTGCAGAGCGAAGGAATTATAACTGTGGATTGCCTACTTTTGGAGTTATTGCCCTTTGAACATTTTCCGTAATTCCGTAATTCCGTAATTCCGTGATTCCGTTAATTTGTGTTGGCTCCATAACTTTGTATCTGCTTAACATATTTTCATGAAACTTCACACAAATGTTAAACACCATAAGACAATGTGCAGAGCGAAGGAATTATAACTGTGGATTGCCTACTTTTGGAGTTATTGCCCTTTGAACATTGAAAAATGGCAATTTTAATTGTGTCCGCTTCATAACTCGAAAACCGTTTGAGATATTTTTAGGAAACTTCACACAAATGTTAAGCACTATGAGACGATGTGCAGAGCGCAGGAACCATAACTCTGCATTGCTTATTTTTGGAGTTATTGCCCTTTGAACATTGAAAAATGGCAATTTTAACAGTGTCCGCTTCATAACTCGAAAACCGTTTGAGATAATTTCATGAAACTTCACACAAATGTTAAGCACTATGAGACAATGTGCAGAGCGCAAGAACCATAACTCTGGTTTTCATATTTTCTGTGTGTCTGTCTGTGTGTCTGTCTGTGTCTGTTAACAATTTTCGTGTCCGCTCCATAACTTTAAAACCCATTCACATATTTTCATGAAACTTCACACAAACATTAAACACCATGAGATGGTGTGCAGAGTGCAGGAACCATAACTCTGGATTGCCTAATTTTTGAGTTATTTCCCTTTGAATATTGAAAAATATCAATTTTAGCCGTCTTTGCTCGATAACTCAAAAACCGTTTGAGATAATTTTATGAAACTTCACACAAATGTAAAGCACCATATTACGTGTGCAGAGCGCAGGAACCCAAACTCTGGATTGTCTACTTTTTCAGTTATAGGCTTTTGAATATTAAAAAATGGCAATTTTAACTATGTCCGCTCCATAACCGTTTCTGATATTTTCATGAAACTTCAAATAAATGAAAAGCACCTTGAGATGATGTGCAGAGTGCAGGAACCATAACTCTGGTTTGCCTACTTTAGGAGTTATTGCCCTTTGAACATTTAAAAAGGCAATTTTGACTGTGTCGGCTCCATAACTCACAAACCATTTGAGATATTTTCATGACACTTCACACAAGTGTAAAGCACCATGAGACAATGTGCAGAGCGCAGGAACCCTGACTCTGATTTGCCTACTTTAGGAGTTATTACCCTTTGAACATTGAAAAATGGAAGATGAAATTTAGTATAAACATGGACATTCTGGTAATGTATCATGCTCATTGAAATGAGTGACAAGGGCTCACAACTCTTAGAGTTTTTCCAGATAATGTAAAATTTTCAACAGTTATTTCTTGTTCATAACTGTTTTCTCTGCAGCTTAAATAACTTTCTTCTCTGACAGCGCTGAAGCGGGGCTATAGTCAGATCCTCTGACAGCTCTAGTTAATCCTTATCTTGCTGTTCACAACAACCCCTACCTTTGCAAACAGTGTTGATCCAGAAGAAGCCATCTGATCAGGATCTACACTGTTTGTCATTCAGTTTGCAAATTTGAACAAAAACATTTTATGTAATTTGATTGGCTAACCGTCAGAAACAGGTGTGGCTAATTAAATTATTCAGCAGGATAAGAGTAAAACAATGTGATACATTATATCAATTGAATTAATTCTGATCAGGACCAGGAACTTTTTTTTTTTCATTTTTTTATACTTTTTGGAGCAACTTTTTCTGTAAGAAAACTGTGTTCAAGAGTCAACCATTTCAATAATACAGTAAAATTCCTATATTAAGACCACCTTTGGGACTGTTCATAAGCGGTCTAAAAGACCACTTTTAAACTGTCTCAAAGGTGGTCTCTTACCAGAGTACACTCAGTGTAGAAAACCCAAAGAATAAAAACTGAAACCTTTTTAACACATGTATTTAAGCTGATCTCAGTAGGGGAATATCAGTATATCTAACCCTTGTCCTGCTGAGCCCGAATGTGCCTTATCTTTGAAACAATGTAGATCCAGATCAGATGGCTTCTGAAGAAGCCATCTGATCAGGATCTTCATTGTTTGCCATCCAGTTAATGAATTTGTTGCAATAATTATACCCCCACAAATGAAATTGGGGGGGGGGGGTATATAGGAGTGAGCTTGTCGGTCTGTCGGTCGGTCTGTTGACTTGGTTTCCAGACGATAACTCAAAAAGCGCTTCACCGATTTTTATAATTTTTGGTACACTGATGTAACATCATAAAATACAGGTCAAGTTCGATTTCCACTACAACTCGTCAATTTTCGACATAGTTATGGCCCCTTTCAAGTGAAAAAATGGCAAAATGCCGCTGTTGTACTATCAAGGCAGTTTTTGTGGGGGTATTCATCACCTCTAGTGATAGCTCTAGTTTGCATCAAGTAATCTGATTGTCTGATAATCAGTAGTGGGTGTGACTTTTTAATATTCAGCAGGACAAGTGCTAATGTCAACTCACAAAGGAAAGAAATGGCCTCTTAAAGACTCATTCTTCATTTGACAATAGATTTCTAGGTCCAGTTGTTTAAAGCATTGTTAGCTAAATGAGGTTGTAAGTGGTCAAAAAGTCTACTGTTCTTGCAAGTACAACTGGTGTCTATTACAAACTCTTATATTTTTGCTGAAAAATGTCAGCAAATCGGCAAAAATTTGGCGACACAGAAATATTCCAGAATAGGGTATTATATGTACATGTGTGGTCATACATTTTTATGACAAGCTTATCAACTAAATAACAGCATGAAAGAATGAAGAATAATAGCACATGTAATACTGTATTCTGGAATATTCCGGGTCGCCAGATTTTTGCCAATTTGCAACAAAAAGATGAGGAAAAACATGTGCGTTTTTTTTTTCGGGCCGTTTATACACATGAAAAAAAAAAAAAAAAAATCATTGTTAATGTCATGATGCTGTTTTTGTTTTCTTTAGAACTTCTTGAGCAATAAAATCTGATTTATAGTGGATATATAATAATGAGAAGTTTAGACTTGTGGCCATTTCATGTGGAATTTAAGAAAATCTCTTGAATTTCATATGAAATGACCACGTGTAAGGTTCTGCATTTCTGCTATATTTCAGTTACTAACAGCTAGTGGTGGGGTGATAGGTGCACTAACAGCACTGTCAGCAGACTCAGCTCAAACTGCTGGTAAGTTTACTTTATCTGGTTTGATTGAAAATGCTCTGTCCTAATACACAAAAATTTAGCAAGAGCTCAACAAGATGTACTAGTTGGCATGTACAATGATCCAAGACTGATCATCCTGCATATGTATCCACACAGTCTGAACAGCAAGTCACGCAAATCATATATGTGTACTGTGGCATCCGTAGAATAAAAAGTGGACATTGTTTACATTGGTCATCATCATCAATGGATTTTTGATTTACGTGCAGGTACAGGGGCAACGTCCACATAAGTGGGCCCCTTTCCAGGTAGCTGGCTTGCTGCACGCATGGCAGATCTTACACTAGATCTCCAGGTTTGTCTATCATGAGGATCGATAGTAGAGAGCTTCCATTCTCTGCAATCTCTTTCTGTTAGCTGCTTCCAGGTCATCTTGGGCCTTCCAGGCCCCCGCTTTCCATCTACCTGTATGTCACAGGCAGTCTTGACTGCACCGTTGGAGCGTTCTACATGTCCAGACCAGCGAAGCCTTCTCTCTTTCAGAGGATGAGGTCCAGGTCCTCAATGCCAAGACGCTCAAGTAACTCACTGGACCTGATGGTGACAGTGTCCTGTGGCTTGACATTGCAGATCTGTCGGATCATTGCCCTGTCATTCTGCTGTTGACGTTGGAGGTTTGGATTTGTCAATGGCCATGGCTCACTGCCATGATGTGTTGCACACAAGACCCAGCTCAATACCTCCAATGTCAAGGTTATACTTAGCAGTCAAAAACGGGGGAGACATCTGTGTTTTTGTAGAAAAACAAATTCTAGTTATTATTTGATGTCAGCATAACCCCAGATAAGAGGGGTATCCACATATTTTAATTTTCTTACTTCTTCACAAAAACATATGTTGTGGGTATTCATTAGAATCACCTGGTCAAGGGGTTTCTAATGGATACCCATAACATACGTTTTCGTGCAGAAATAAGAAATATATCATAGTTTTCAGATGAAAAAAGTGCCTTATCTGGAGTGCTGTGTGAAGAAGGTAGACACAGATAAGATGCTGTATCCTATGGCATCTGGTCCTGGTCTGTACTGTTTCACTTAAATTAACGGAGTTTTGGGTTAAACAAAATAGTCTTAAGTCTCTATTCAAGACTATTTTCCGAGCCTACACTCAGGAACAAACGATCTTTTTTATCAGGTGATAGAACAGCTTGGATTTTACCATTCACATCAGGAGGGTTCATCTATATTGCTCTAGTCACAGTGGTTCCAGATCTGCTTGAGGAAAAACATCAAAAGTAAGTAAGAGTCCATACAATATACAGTAAACCTGTCCACCTCTATCAAACAAGCAACCTGTCTTAAGCAAGCATACATTCATTTCCCAAAACAGACCAGTACATTAAAACCTACCTGTATTAAGCGGTTCTAATGTGTACCTGGTGAGGTGGTTCTGACTTGTACCCACAATCTATACTTTGAGCAGAAATAACAAAAATACCACAATTTTTCATCATAAAATTTTCATTATACCCCCGGCATACAAAGTATGCTATTTATAACCCCGGCATACAAAGTTTTGCTATTTATACCCCCGGCATACGAAGTATGCTATGGTTATACCCCCTGCATACGAAGTATGCTATGATTATACCCCCAGCATACGAAGTATGCTATGGTTATACCCCCGGCATACGAAGTATGCTATGGTTATACCCCCGGCATACGAAGTATGCTATGGTTATACCCCCGGCATACGAAGTATGCTATGTTCGTATGCTATGGGGGTATAATGTTTTCGGCCTGCCGTTCGTCCGTCCGTCCATCCTTTCGTCCGCCTGTCCGTCCGTTAACATTTTGGTTAAAGTTTTGCGTCAAAGTTTCTAAGAGATTATACCTTCTGAACCCTTTGATAGATTTAGTTGATACTTACACTGAAGTTACATACTGGTCTAAAGATTTCATTGATGCATGTCCCACCCCCCACAATGACCTTGAGGTCAAGGTCACAGACTTAGAAATTTTACATTGGTTTAAGTTTTATGACAAAGTTTATAGATGCCTGTATGTTTTAGAACATACAGGCGTCTATAAACTTTGTCATAAAACTTGAACCAATGTAAAATTTCTAAGATAAATTCAGTTGATACTTGCATCAATGTTGCATACCAGTCCAAAGATTTCGTTATGTATATCCCTTCCCCACCCACGGTGACCTTGACCTGAAGGTCACGGACTTAGATCGTTTACATTTTGTTAAAGTTTTATGACAAAGTTTATAGAAACCTGTATATTCTAAACTCTATGGCAAATTCAATTGATACTTACATCGAGTTTGCATACCAGTCCAAAGATTTCATTGATGCATACCCCAACCTGCTGCTTCAGTAACATCGATGCCCCCACCCCTTCAGTTACTTTGATGCCCTCATGTATGTTGTGTGTACTCTTTAGAATCAGCTCAATGAGGCAAACACATCTTTACTTAACCCTTTTTGTACCAAATGGAATCTTCCTCCTTATACATAGCAGGAGTCCATTTCAAAATTAAGGGGTGTCAGGTTGTGTTGTCTTCAAAAACTATTCGGAAAATAGCTGAACTTTTTGCAAACAGTGTAGGCCCTGATCATCTGCGGCATCTGATCTGGGCCTGCGCTGTTTGCAAACTCCTGTTTTGGGGTTTCTGGTACCAAATGGGTTAATGGAAAAATGGGGAGACATCCCTAAATTATCCCCATAATGCCTGTCTTGAGTAGAGTCAAGATCATTAGCAGAGAAAAAAAAAACCAATTCATGAAATCTGTTGTCATTTGAGTGTCAATTTTAGCTACAGGCTTCCATGAAATGTAAAATGGACTATTTCTATCCTATTTTCCTTGGTCAAAAGAAATACTTCAGAATATAAGCAAGACCGCCGGCCTCCGTAGCTCAGTCGGATGCGCTTCTGACTGGTGATCAGGAGGAGGCTGGTTCGATACCTGCCTGGGTCGGCAATTTTCTTTCGTGGAGATTGATTATGATATCTTTTCTACGGTCATTTTCTCCCTTCTGCTGATTCAAGAAGGGAACTTGTCAGTTTCTGGCGAAAGAATGTGCACTGTTCTGGTTAACCACTTATGTATAAACCTGCGCAGAAAAAGTGTGGATAGGTAAACTGACCGGCTAAAAAATGACCTAAAATAGTGTTGACTGGGCCGTTAAACTCAAAAGCAAACAAATATAAGCGAGACCACAGTCAAGGTATTCACACTTTCTTAAAGATGGTTTTAACATGATACAAATCGGACCTGAGTTTGTGCTTAATTTTAAAATTGCAAGAGTGTGTCATAATGTTTCTAATCATGAATCTGTTTCATCTAGTTTATAAAACTTCTTTCATGCTCAGCTCACTTGAACATGAAATTTGTCCTGCTCACAAATGTGGAGCAGTGGTTGCAGGATCAATCCCAGGATTCTCCAGACTTTTGGATGAGTCTTTAAACCAAGGTCCCGTCTCCGTTTGACCTTCGCTGTTGGTGAGACGTTAAACTCAAACACTTACTGCTCACAAATGTTTAACCCTTATCTTGCTGTTCATGACAATCCCTACAGGCCCGATAGCTCAGTTGGTAGAGTGTCCTCTCCGGGGAACGGGAGGTCACGGGTTCGATCCCGGGCCGCGACATACCAAAGTCGTTAAGAATGGTACTAGCTGCTCCTCGCTTGGCACTCAGATTTACGGGGTAGAGCTAGGACTGGTCGACCCAGTGTCAGGATAATGTGACTGGGTGTGGTATCATGTAATGTGTCTGGGACATGATACTTCAGTGAGGCAGCACTATAAAAGTGAGCATTGAGCTCCCTGTCGCAACCAGACACCGTTGTGATATGACTGAAAAATTGTTGAAAGCGACGTTAAACCCGAATTCACACACACATGACAACCCCTATCTTTGCAAACAGTGTAGATCCAGATCAGATGGCTTCTGAAGAAGCCAGCTGATCAGGATCTACACTGTTTGGCATTCAGTTTATGAATTTGTAGCAATAAATTACATCAAGTAATTTTATTGGTGGATAGACAGAAATAGGTGGGGCTTAAATGAATATTCAGCAAGATAAGGGTTAAAATATTTTGCTGGACTGATTGGAGGAGGAAAATAGTATCACTTCTTTGTATTGCAATTTATTTAAATGAAACAAATTTTATGCTCTAAAAACTGGTAGAAATACCTATAGATCCCTTAGCTAGTTTTGACTTATTGACACTTATCCTGCTGAATATTCAATTTAGCCACACCCATTTCTGCTTTTGAACCAATTAGATTACTTGATGTAAATTATGCCTACAAATTCATTAACTTAATGTCAAACAGTGTAGATCCTGATAAGATGGCTTCTTCAGAAGCCATCTGATCCGGATCTACATTGTTTTCAAAGATAAGGGTTGTTGTGAACAGCAGGATACGGTTTAATTCTTTCTCTTTTTGCTTTCAGAGAGTCCATCAAACAGGTTGTATGCCTCCTAGCTGGTATTGGTGCGATGTACCTCGTCTCACTCATCCAC
Organism: Lucinisca nassula; assembly: GCA_963580285.1. Lineage (NCBI taxonomy): Eukaryota > Metazoa > Mollusca > Bivalvia > Lucinida > Lucinidae > Lucinisca > Lucinisca nassula. Next base: position 171,840,518 of record OY757010.1, read on the forward strand.
TGAATTCTGGCGTTACCGGTCCACTCATATCTGCTGAATTCTGGTCACATTAATCCATTGTTTGGAAGTGTGGAGATATGTGTCAGATACTAAAGAAGCCACACCCGTTATGAAGAAAAGAAAGCTATCATTCAAGCTAGGGTGATCAGTTTGAGAGATTTTCCAAATGTGTGTTAATGGTAGTAGCCTGAACAATCCGTGTAGACCTAGACCATCCCAGCTGAAAACAGGAGCAGTTTGGCCTTCTCTATACAGTCGAACTTCGATGGCTCGAACACCGATGGCTCGTTTACCATGGATGTGTCGAACCCATTCTTGAGCCCCTAGCGAAATCCTCTACATAAGAAATAGTGGGGGATAATTAAGGAGATTTTAGTCTTTTATCTTGCAAATGTATGCTGTGTGTACTCATTAGAATCGCCTCGATGAGGCGATTCTAATGAGTACACACAGCATATATATTCATTATAGAACACCGAAAAGATGTCTAAAAGTATCTCGTTATGCCTCCTGGTGGTAACCTCAGTGGCTCGAACTACCCCTGTCTTGAACAGATTTTCGACGTCCCAACGCTGTTCGAGCCATTGAAGTTCGACTGTAATTAACTGCCTTCCAACTGCATGGTTTGATACCTTATAGGAATTTTAACCCTTATCCCGCTGTTCACAATAACCCCTACCTTTGCAAACAGTGTAGATCCAGATCAGATGGCTTCTGAAGAAGCCATCTGATCAGGATCTACACTGGTTGTCATGCAGTTTGTGAATTGAAGGAATTAATTATATCGAGTAATTTGATTGGTCGATAATCAGCAATGGGAGAGGCTTAATTTATGCAGTGGGATAAGGGTTAAAAGTTACCATGCTGAGCCCAGATATAAAGCCAGCTGACCAGGATCTATACTGTCTTTCATTTTGTTTCTGAATCCATGATAAAAACTGAAATCCTGCAACACAAATGGCTGAAAATTGGGGAGGAGTGTGATATATTGAAATATTCAGCATGGTCAGGGGTAAATTGAGGATATGCATGATTTGTATTTGACATAGAAAAATGGTGACACTGAAACCAGGCAAAGACCTTTGGAATAGAAATGAACACAATAGAATAGAATTGAACACATTAGAATAGAACAGTTCACAGTAGACTAGAATATGCATGTACCAAAAAAGCAGGGTTTAAGGAACAAAAATGTCCATATAACTTTTTCAGAAAGCATCAAGTTGAAGATTCTATGGAAACCTGAAACAAACCTTTTTTATGTCCCAGGTAGCGATAGCGGGGACATATTGTTTTTGCCCTGTCTGTTTGTTTGTTTGTTGGTTTGTACATGGACAACTTTAACGTTGGCCATAACTTTTGAACCGTTTGAGATAGAGCTTTCATATTTAGCCTGAAGGTTCCTTGTGACAAGACCTTCACATTCATGCAAAAAAATTTGACCTGTGACCTTGACCTCTGACCTACTTAAAAGAAAAAAATAACATTGGTCATAACTTTTGAACCACTTGAGATACAGCCTTCATATTTAGCATGTATGTGCCTTGTGACAAAAGCTTTACATTCATGCAAAAAATTTTTGACCCGTGACCTTGACCTTTGACCTACTTAAAATAAAAGAAATAACATTTTGGTCATAACTTTTGAACGGTTTGAGATAGAGCCTTCATATTTTGCATGTAGGTTCCTTGTGACAAGAGCTTTACATTCACATAAAAAATTTTGACCTGTGACCTTGACCTTTGACCTACATAAAAGAAAAAGTTAATATTGGTCATAACTTTTGAACCGTTTGAGATACAGCCTTCATATTTAGCATGTAGGTTCCTTGTGACAAACACTTTACATTCATGCAAAAATTTTGACCTGTGACCTACCTAAAAAAATAAACTTTTTTGGTCATAACTTTCAAACCGTTTGGGATAGAGCTTTCATATTTGGCATGTAGGTTCCCTGTGATTACACCTTTTCATTCATGCAAAATGTTTGGACCATTACCTTGACCTTTTACCTACTTAAAAGAAAAAATAACATTGTTCATAACTTTTGAACCGTTTAAGATAGAGCCTTAATATTTGGCATGTAGGTTCCTTGTGACAAGAGCTTTACATTTATGTAATTTTTTTCACTCGTGACCTTGACCTACTTTAAAGAAAAAATATTATTGTTCATAACTTTTGAACCGTTTAAGATAAAGCTTTCATATTTGGCATGTAAGTTTCTTGTGTCAAGGGCTTCCCACACAAACAAAAATCTTTAACTGTGAGCAACTTTGAATGAAAAATAACCATGCCCGGGGACATGTTCGTGTTTCACAAACACATCTTGTTTCTACCTGGCTTTTATTGTCGCGCCTGCTATGTCCGTTCGTTCGTTCGTCCATCCGTTTGTCAAGGCGTCAACATTTGCGACACCCTAGCGTTCACCCCAATGGTCAAGTTTATTTCTCAAGAACTATAAGAGCTTCATTAATGATACTTGGTACAAACTTGTGTCTGGTGATGACAACTTACATGCAAGCATCCATATTTGACCTTGACCTACATTTCATGGTTCACTGACTTTGTAAAATATTGCGACCACCCTAGCGTTCACCCTAATGGTCAAGTTTATTTCTCAAGAACTATTAGAGCCTCATTAATGATACTTCATACAAACTTGTGTCTGGGGATGGCAACTTACATGCAAGCATCCATATTTCACCTTGACCTACATTTCATGGTTCACTGACTTTGTAAAATATTGCGACGACACTAGCGTTAACCCTAATGGTCAAGTTTATTTCTCAAGAACTATCAGAGCTTCTTTAATGATATTTGGTACAAACTTATATCTCTGGATGGCAACTTAAATACAAGCATCCATATTTGATCTTGACCTACATTTCATGGTTCACTGACTTTGTAAAATATTGCCACCACCCTAGTGTTCACCCTAATGGTTAAGTTCATTTCTCAAGAATTATTTGAACTTCATTAATGATACACCTCAACCTCGTTATAACACAGAACTCCGGGTCCAACCAACGGACCGTGTTAGTTAACCGAATCGTGTTATAAACGCCGACCGTATTTGCCACAGATCAACCATTGACACAATGGTGATCAATACTTTCCCAAACATGATGCTGTGTGGTCCGGTTTATGACCGTATTTCCCGACTAAAATGTGTTTAGAACTAATCAATGGCAGTAAATACCATGGCCCATCAAGTCAAACAAGTCACTTTAATCAAAACCAGCTGATAAACCATGTTTTATATCCAGAAATCGTCCGATCTGACAGCGAGTATTACGCCATTTTGATAGCTGGTTCCCGGCTAACTTTGTTGTAACTGAGCGTCCGGAACCGTACCAAACTACAGTACCATTAATACATTTCAATGGTGATATTACCAGGTTAGGGTTCGGAACAGGACAATGATCAACGCTTACAAGAAATTTGAATTACTTCCCTTGAAATGACTTACCCTTAATATTTTAGCCATTTGAAACGATTTTTAATGGCGCACATGTCTTTGAATGATTTTTTTACCGCGAAAATCGATCTTGCATATGTTTTATCATTTGCTTTTAAGCTGGAATAAATTTGACTTTCTTTTACATGCGGCTCTAGAAAATGAGTTTTATTGCAGTTGACCGATCACATCGTCTGAGCAGTGATCCTTAACAGAGCGTGATAAATATTTTTTTCCGGTTGTGTAACTGAATTCTTTAATCTCTTTATCTCACTAAGCCAACACTTTTGATTGTGCCGATGGCAGTTCATGTTTATCATGCGTGTCAAGCTAAACAAGTTTATATACTGTATATTCAACTCTGCGGGTGGCCTGCAATAAATATCAAAAAGTACCGTTAAGAACCGTGTTAGCTACCGTGTTAGCTACCATATTACCGCAGTCAAAAGTAAGAGGAAAATAAAGTTGTTGTGATACAATCCATGGATAATATTTATAAATGTTGGTTGGGGAAAATTTGGGGTCCAAACCAAAACTGTGTTATATCCGAATTCGTGCTGTAACGAATCGTGCTATAACGAGGTCCGGGTGTACTTAGTACAAGCCTTTTATGCAAGCATCTATGTTTGATCTTGGCCTAGATGTCATGGTTCAGTGACTTTGCGCCCCCACAGGCGTGACATAGCCTTCGGCGGAATTCTTGTTGGAATATATGCAATATTATGCTCTAATTAATGCAGTTTCATTTTTGATTTCTTCTTGCAGTCAGATATATTTCTTGATTTTTTTATAGATACAGGAAAAGCTATCATAGTCATAAGGGTGTTTGTGTTGGTATCTGTAAGCACATCACGAAAACACACCTATTTAATTTTGTTTCCCTTGAACCCCACTTTTATATAGTGAAACTGTTTTTTTTTTTTTGGGGGGGGGGGGTTGGTTTTACGGCCCTTTCAAGATTATTTCACTCATATGGAGCCGATCGTTAATCAGAGGTGGGCGAAAACCAGTACCCGGAGAAAAACCACCTGACCTTCCGTTGCAGAACTTGGCGTCTCACATGTGACCCGAGCGAGGCTCGAACCACAGGGGTGAGAGACCTAATGATCAAGAGTCAGCGCTCTTAACCACTAGGCCACGGAGGCCCGTGAAACTGGGGTTTACAGGGCTAAATGTAGTTTTCTTATTTCTGCTCCAAAATATGGATTGTTGGTACTCGTTAGAACCGCCATGATTCTAACAGCACCCACAATCTGTATTTTGAGCAGAAATAAGAAAAATATCTATTTTTCAACCTAAAAACTTTTATTTTTTAGGCAGTAAAATTTACAATGTATTTGTACAGATGTATTTTCGTAAGAAATTTTACAATTTGGTTAAACCATAGCCTGAGATAATGAGGCATAACAGATAAGAGTATTTTTTCTTATTTCTCGATAAAATATTTTGTGGTTACTTGTTAGAATTGCCTCAATGAGGCAATTCTAACAAGTACCCACAAAATATTTCTAACAAGAAATAAGAAATACTATCCTTTAATGATCCATGTTAATCTTCCTTTATCTCAAGCTACGTTAATGTTAATTTCTCTATCCTTACACTGTAAATAGAAACTGTTCATTAGGGCCATTGTTTGTTGACTTTTTATGCATTTTATTAAAAAAAAAACACGAAAAAAAAAAAACACACACACAAAAAAAACAACACCAACATATTTCATTAATATTTATTGGAGTAAAAACATTTAAGGGGAATGGGAACACCTTCAGGGTAGTCAACTGCAAAAGTATTTTTGTCACCCATTCCGATAGGGGTCAACTCCTAAAGGAAAGAATTTGCTCCTGAGGAGCAAATTCTTTCCTTTTAAGAGTAGACCTCTTTTTCAGTGGGAGAGGGCTTTTAGAAAAGCAAATAGGAAGGTCCGAAAGTTGTCTCCCTTTGAAAAATGGTGGAAAAATGTACCAAGTGTTCCTTTTCCCCTTAACAAATCATTTTCATCATAACTTACTATCATGGGTGTGATAGTAAACAGGTATTTATTACAGAATATTTTTTTCTACTAATCTGTCAGACCTGTTGTGAAACAACAGATTGGTTTATTTTTCTGGATGCTGGTTGTGGTGCTAACAATACGACCATTGAATGGTTTATCTTACTTTTTAGCTCACCTGACCGAAGGTCATGGTGAGCTTTTGTGACAGTAAGATGTCCGGCGTCGTCGTGCGTCGTCCGTCGTCCGTCGTGCGTAAACTTTTTCTTGTGAACACACTAGAGGCCACAGTTTTGGTCCAATTATCATCAAACTTGCTCAGAATGATAATCATGACAATATCTCGGTCAAGTTCGAATTTGGGTCATGTCGGGTAAAAAAGTAGGTCAGTAGGTCAAATCATAGAAAAACCTTGTGAACACTCGAGAGGCCACAATTTTGGTCCAATCATCATCAAACTTGCTCAGAATGATCATTGTGACAATATTTTAGTGAAGTTTGAATATGGATCATGTCGGCTTAAAAAGTAGGTCAGCGGGTCAAATCATAGAAAAACCTTGTGAACACCCTAGAGGCCACAATTTTGGTCCAATCATAATCAAACTTGCTCAGAATGATCATCATGACAATATCTTGGTCAAGTTCGAATATGGGTCATGTCCGGTCAAAAAGTAGGTCAGTAGGTCAAATCATAGAAAAACCTTGTGAACACTCTGAAGGCCACTGTTTTGGTCCAATTATCATGAAACTTGCTCAGAATGACCATTGTGACAATATTTCAGTCCAGTTCGAATATGGGTCATATCGGGTTAAAAAGTAGGTCAGCGGGTCAAATCATATAAAAACCTTGTGAACACCCTAGGGGCCACAATTTTGGTCCAATCTTAATCAAACTTGCTCAGAATGATCATCATGACAATATCTCGGTCAAGTTTGAATATGGGTCAAATGGTTCCGGTCCGTTGCACATCTAGGTCACAGGAGCCAAAAACAGATTTTTTTCACCAAAAACTTAAAAAATCTTCTTCTCTGAAACCACAAGGCCCAGGTCTTTGTTATTTGGTATGAAGCTTCATCTAGTGGACCCCTACCAAGATTGTTCAAATTATAGTGCTGGGGCCAAAAATGCCCCCGCACGGGGGCCCTTTGGTTTTACATAGGCTTATATAGGGAAAATCTTTAAAAATCTTCTTCTCTGAAACCACAAGGCCCAGGACTTTGATATTTGGTATGAAGCTTCATCTAGTGGACCCCTACCAAGATTGTTCAAATTTGAGTGCTGGGACGAAAAATGCCCCCGCCACGGGGCCCTTTGGTTTTACATTGGCTTATATAGGGAAAATCTTTAAAAATCTTCTTCTCTGAAACCACAAGGCCCAGGTCTTTGATATTTGGTATGAAGCTTCATCTAGTGGACCCCTACCAAGATTGTTCAAATTATAGTGCTGGGGCCAAAAATGCCCCCGCCCCAGGGCCCTTTGGTTTTACATAGGCTTATATAGGGAAAATCTTCAAAAATCTTCTACTCTGAAACCACAAGGCCCAGGACTTTGATATTTGGTATGAAGCTTCATCTAGTGGACCCCTACCAAGATTGTTCAAATTATAGTGCTGGGACAAAAAATGCCCCCGCCACGGGGCCCTTTGGTTTTACATTGGCTTATATAGGGAAAATCTTTAAAAATCTTCTTCTCTGAAACCACAAGGCCCAGGTCTTTGATATTTGGTATGAAGCTTCATCTAGTTGACCCCTACCAAGATTGTTCAAATTACAGTGCTGGGGCCAAAAATGCCCCCGCCCCGGGGCCCTTTGGTTTTACATAGGCTTATATAGGGAAAATCTTAAAAAATCTTCTTCTCTGAAACCACAAGGCCCAGGTCTTTGATATTTGGTATGAAGCTTCATCTAGTGGACCCCTACCAAGATTGTTCAAATTTTAGTGCTGGGACAAAAAATGCCCCCGCCACGGGGCCCTTTGGTTTTACATTGGCTTATATAGGGAAAATCTTTAAAAATTTTCTTTTCTGAAACCACAAGGCCCAGGACTTTGATATTTGGTATGAAGCTTCATCTAGTGGACCCCTACCAAGATTGTTCAAATTTTAGTGCTGGGACAAAAATGCCCCCGCCACGGGGCCCTTTGCTTTTACATTGGCTTATATAGGGAAAATTTTTAAAAATCTTCTTCTCTGAAACCACAAGGCCCAGGTCTTATATATTTGGTATGAAGCTTCATCTAGTGGACCCCTACCAAGATTGTTCAAATTATAGTGCTGGGGCCAAAAATGCCCCCGCCACGGGGCCCTTTGGTTTTACATAGGCTTATATAGGGAAAATCTTTAAAATTTTCTTCTCTAAAACCACAAGGCCCAGGACTTTGATATTTGGTATGAAGCTTCATCTAGTGGACCCCTACCAAGATTGTTCCAATTTTAGTGCTGGGGCCAAAAATGCCCCTGCCCCGGGGCCCTTTGGTTTTACATAGGCTTATATAGGGAAAATCTTTAAAAATCTTCTTCTCTGAAACCACAAGGCCCAGGACTTTGATATTTGGTATGAAGCTTCGTCTAGTGGACCCCTACCAAGATTGTTCAAATTATAGTGCTGGGACAAAAAATCCCCCCCTGCCACGGGGCCCTTTGGTTTTACATAGGCTTATATAGGGAAAATCTTTAAAAATCTTCTTCTCTGAAACCACAAGGCCCAGAACTTTGATATTTGGTATGAAGCTTCATCTAGTGGACCCCTACCAAGATTGTTCAAACTATAGTGCTGGGGCAAAAAATGCCCCTGTCCCGGGGCCCTTTGATTTTACATAGGCTTATATAGGCAAAATCTTTAAAAATCTTCTTCTCTGAAACCGCTAGGCCCAGGTCTTTGATATTTGATGTGTAGCTTCATCTAGTGGACCTTTGACAAGATTGTTCAAATTTTAGCCTTTGTTGATGTTTGGTATGAAGCTTCACCTTTAAGACCTCCCTCAACATTATGTACATTAAAGCCCTGGGGCCAATAATGGCCCTCTCTGGGGCCCACTTGTTACACTATGGATCAGGTGAGCGATCCAGGGCCATCATGGCCCTCTTGTTTGTCAATCCGTGAATCATAAATATTCAAGATGTTAGACATGTTACATTAACAAGTCCAGGTAATGAACATCCCGACAGCCCCACCTTATATAGAGAAAACTGCAGTGTTTTTTTATCATAGTCTTATTTAAATTTTATCCTCGAAAACTTAGATCATAGGCATTCATTAGAACTGCCTCATCCAGATAGGCCAAAAACTACAAATCCATGTGCTGTCATGTTTTTAGCTCACCTGTAATGACGAGGTGAGCTTTTGGAATCACTTTTCATCCATCCTCAGTGCGTCCATGCGTCTCCCCGCACCAACGAAACTACATTTAGGGGGCAAAAAATTTGGACAGTTTGACACTTAAGTATATATTCGTGAGTCCAAATGGACTTTATTCCGTTATTTTGTACTTAAGTGGCAAAAATTGTCTCTTAGGTGGCTTGCCGCTTAAGAGAATTTGCCGCTTAAGTAGTCAATATGCCGACGCCTAGCCACTTAAGTGTCCATTCGTGAGAACATCCGTCCATCCGTAAACAATTTCTTCAAACGACATCTTCTCCTAAACCACTGATCGGATTTTGACCAAACTTCACAGGAATGATCCTTAGGTGATCCCCTTTCAAAGTTGTTCAAATGGTTCCAGTCCGTTGCACATCTAGGTCACAGGGGCCAAAAACAGATTTTTTTTCACCGAAAACTTTAAAAATCTTCTACTCTGAAACCAAAAGGCCCAGGTCTATGATATTTGGTATGAAGCTTTATCTAGTGAACCCCTACCAAGATTGTTCAAATTATAGTGCTGGGGCCAAAAATGCCCCCGCCCCAGGTCCCTTTGGTTTTACATAGGATTATTCAGTATAGCTCCAATATATTGTGGTAGTAGGGGTCCATAGCCCGAAAACCGCGATGTGGTCGGAGCGCGATATAAGTGGCGGTAGTTTGTTGAGATGCCAATACAAGTCGCGGTGATAGTTTGGTGAGAACCGTTTATCAATCAACACTAATGGCTGTCAGTAATGCTATCGGCCATATTTCACCATTAAAGTAGGTTCAGAATTACTCAGTGACAGAACAAACAAAGGGGACTATGTCTACCAATTAACTTACGTTCGAGAGTAGCTGAAAATCTGCGTCTGAAAACATGTGATTGCTAAAATGTCAAAACAGGACGCCATTTTGGATTTGCAGGTTCCCCTGGTTGTCTGCAACGGGTGACGGCCAAGGGGCGCAACTACCATAAGCGCTAAGCGCTAAAGCAATTCTAGTTGTTTCCCTTGGCTTGCCAGATCTCAGAATCATTATACCCCCGCAAACGAAGTTTGAAGGGGGTATATAGGAGTCAGCTTGTCGTCTGTCGTCGTCGTCGTCGGTCCGTTACAAAAAACTTTAACATTGCTCATAACTTCCTTATTCTTTGACTGATTTCTTTAATATTCACACACCACACACCTTGCCACTAGTACTTAAGATTGATATACACAAACCTGACCTTGACCTTTACGTTGACCTTCCTCAAGGTCAAATACTTGTAAAAATTTGTCTGACAACGCATGCGGGGGTATAGTTGGCGCCCGTTAGGCGGCAGCTCTAGTTAAAATTAGCGGTTGTAAAAAACTTATTTAACGTCTACCACAGGTGGAAAAACTATACAACTACAAAACTATCATTTTATTGTGTTTTGATTTTGGGCATGTGTAAAAAAAAATCGTCTACAACTGTCAGGCTTTTTGAGTCCTTAAATACGGTAAAACTAGACCAGTAAGTAAATCGCAATAATTGCTGCACTGTCAAGTGAGAGACAAACCATCTGTGTATTTAGTACGGTTCAGGTATGACACTATTGTTAATCCCTGTCATATAATTGCCACCCTGCGGTGCGTGTCGATAAGGTGTGAAAATATGGTCAAGTTATGTCTCTAATTGGCGTTTATCTTCCAATCATTAAATTTAATCCACAATCAATGTGAAAATGATTTAATCGCTCCTCAGACAATTAGCTGCATCTAACGGTAATTGTTTGCATAATAAAAACGGACTTTTCTGCGATCTCATGAATGGTTATGTTTGACGCCAAATAGCAGACGCTGGGCGGGAAAAGTCAAATGCTGTTGGTGCCTGGTTTAACCGGGTTTTAAATAAATTTTAACAACTTAAAACTCTATTTTTTGTTAATTATGAATTTTTAAGGGGAAAAAAAACGGGATCCACGGCGCGACCGCGATAGATTGGACATCGCGAAATATCGGAATGTGATATATTGGAGCTATACTGTATAGGGAAAATCTTTAAAAATCTTCTACTCTGAAACCACAAGGCCAAGGTCTTTGATATTTGGTATGAAGCTTCATCTAGTTGACCCCTACCAAGATTGTTCAAATTATAGTTCTGGGGCCAAAAATGCCCCGCCCTGGGGCCCTTTGGTTTTACATGGGCTTATATTGGGAAAATCTTTAAAAATCTTCTTCCCTGAAACCGCAAGGCCCAGGTCTTTGATATTTGGTATGAAGCTTCATCTAGTGGACCCCTACCAGAAGTATTCAAATTATAGTGCTGGGGCCAAAAATGCCCCCGCCCCGGGGCCCTTTGGTTTTACATGGGCTTATATAGGGAAAATATTTAAAAATCTTCTTCTCTGAAACCCCAAGGCCCAGGTCTTTGATAATTGGTATGAAGCTTCATCTAGTGGACCCCTACCAAGATTGTTCAAATTATAGTGCTAGGGCCAAAAATGCCCCCACTCCGGGGCCCTTTGGTTTTACATAGGCTGATATAGGAAAAAATCTTTAAAAATCTTCTTCTCTGAACCTCAAGGCCCAGGTCTTTGATATTTGGTATGAAGCTTCATCTAGTGGACCTCAAGATTGTTCAAATTATAGCCCTGAGACCAAAAATGCCCCAGCCTCGGGGCCCTTTGTTTTACATAGACTTACATAGGGAAAATCTTTAAAAATCTTTTTTGGAAACCACAAGGCCTAGGTCTTTGATATTTGGTGTGAAATTTCATCTAGTGGACCTCTATCAAGATTTTTCAAATTATAGCCCTGGGTCCAAAAATGCCCCCACCCCGAGATTCTTTGGTTTTACATTGACTTATATAGGGAAATCTTTAAAAAAATTTCTTCTCTGAAACTGCAAGGCCCATGTCTTTGATATTTGGTATGGAGCTTCATCTAGTGGACCTCTACCAAGATTGTTTAAATTATAGCCCTCGGGCTACAAATGCCCCTGCCTGGGGGCCCTTTGGTTTTACATAGACTTGTATAGGGATAATCTTTGAAAATCTTCTTCTCTGAAACAGCAAGGCCCAGGTCTTTGATATTTGATGTGAAGCTTCATATAATGGACCTCTATCAAGATTGTTTAAATTATAGCCCTGAGGCCAAAAATGGCCCCCCGCCCCAGGCCCATTTGGTTTTACATAGGCTTATATAGGGAATATCTTTAAAAAATATTCTTCTCTGAAACAGCAAGGCCCAGATTTTTGATATTTGGTGTGTAGCTTCATCTAGTGGACCTTTGCCAAGATTGTTCAAATTATAGCCTTTGTTGATATTTGGTATGAAGCTTCACCTTTTTAGACCTCCCTCAACATTACGCACTTTATAGCCCTGGGGTCAATAATGGCCCTCCCCGGGGCCCACTTGTTACTCTATGGATCAGGTGAGCGATCCAGGGCCATCATGGCCCTCTTGTTTGGTAAAAATAAGAAAAATGAGCAGCCTCATCCGAGGTTATAAAACTTTTTTCTTGCTCAACTCACTTGAGCATGAAATTTATACTGCCAATAAATTTTAAAATGCCAACACATGTTGGAATTTTAAAATTTATGAGCAGGATAAATGACTTTCTGTTCTGATCTGAGCAGGAAAATTGCTTGATTTGTTTGTATTTTAATAGTTATGAGCATAACAAATTTCATGCTCATAGATGCAGATCAGCTTGTGTGTCCGCACAGTCTGATTTGCACCTACTTGTTTGAAGTTTTGATTGTACTTCTAAATATCAAGGCTCTTACTAGCCTGTGAAGCTTAGCAGACCAGGGGCCAGTTGTTCAAAACTTACAATGTTGTTAGTTAACACCTCAGTAGATTCTCATTTTCTTACATGCTTTTCAATGAAATACCGTAAAAATTTGGCTATAAGACGAGGATTTTTCCCTCCAAAATGAGCCCCCAAAAATGACCCCGTCTTATAGCCGAGGTCATGGACTGCAGGCTTTTTTCCAGCAATGTCCGGCGAAGACCAGACATACGGAAAAAGCCGATCGGTGATTTTTGAATTGATATACCTGTAAATCGCCGCCCACAAACCACCGCTACGATTTTTCTGCACACGATCGGTAAATGACGTAATCCGATGCCATTACCCCCACACGTGTTTAATGTCATTGCATGTATCTCTTTCATAAAAAAAACATGTTTGGAACCGGTAAAAAATATTTTCCCGATAGCTAAGCGGTTGTGAATAGAGGTGGATAGAAAATCAGTGCTTTGCACAGCTCCCGCATTATCCCCCAGAAGCTCCGTGTCAATAACCAACAACAGCGTTCGACATTTCCCGCCAACGTCTGCTATTTGGCGCCAAAACATAACCATTCATGAGATCGTAGAATAGTCCGATTTTATAATGCAAACATTTACCGTTAGATGTAGCTAATAGTCTGAGGAGCAATTAACCCTTTCCCACTCAGATACGTGTTTTTACGTGTCTGCACCCCCTCCCCCTCATTTTAAGCCGCAGAAGCACCTAAAATCTGCATTTCTACCCCTGGATAGTTATGTTTGCTTTAGGATTTGTTGGGCAAAAAAGTAACCTGTTTTTTCGCACGCCTCCCCACTAAAAATATATTCTGGGGGGATTGAAGGGGGGCAAAGCCCCCCTCACATCCCAAAAATTTTTGGGTGTATGGCCCAACCGGCCGCTAAAATTTATATCTGAGGGTGTCTGGGGTCAAAAATGCCTGAAAATTGATGCTGATAAAACATGCTGCAAACAGTGAAAATGGCCAGTGCCAAACACCTTAATTGTCGCCTTGACAGCTGTGTGAAGATTAAAATGTGGTCAAAAATTCATATGAAAACACACTTTTTGCCAACTTTGAGATGCCCCCTCTTTACCATGACAACAATGATCAAGTCATGAAAGGTTGCATTTGAAAGGCTACTGCCCAATGAACATTCATACCGAGTTTGGTGTAAAACAGACCATCCATTATGAAACAATGGCTAGTTGAAGTTGCTGTCAGGTGCAACACTGTGAAAATCAGCGAAATTCACAAAATCCCTGAGTGGTAAAGGGTTAGTGAAGAAAATCCCAACTGACCAAAATAATGTTTTTTCATCATTTTATTGCAAGAAACAATATTTCAGATATAATTAATGCATTTTAGACTAAAATCCAGTATGTTCCCAGATTTCAGTTAACCCTTTCCCACTCAGATACGTGTTTTTACGTGTCTGCACCCCCTCCCCCTCATTTTAAGCCGCAGAAGCACCTAAAATCTGCTTTTCTACCCCTGGATAGTTATGTTTGCTTTAGGATTTGTTGGGCAAAAAAGTAACCTGTTTTTTCGCACGCCTCCCCACTAAAAATATATTCTGGGGGGATTGAAGGGGGGCAACGCCCCCCTCACATCCCGAAAATTTTTGGGTGTATGGCCCAACCGGCCGCTAAAATTTATATCTGAGGGTGTCTGGGGTCAAAAATGCCTGAAAATTGATGCTGATAAAACATGCTGCAAACAGTGAAAATGGCCAGTGCCAAACACCTTAATTGTCGCCTTGACAGCTGTGTGAAGATTAAAATGTGGTCAAAAATTCATATGAAAACACACTTTTTGCCAACTTTGAGGTGCCCCTCTTTACCATGACAACAATGATCAAGTCATGAAAGGTTGCATTTGAAAGGCTACTGCCCAATGAACATTCATACCGAGTTTGGTGTAAAACAGACCATCCATTATGAAACAATGGCTAGTTGAAGTTGCTGTCAGGTGCAACACTGTGAAAATCAGCAAAATTCACAAAATCCCTGAGTGGTAAAGGGTTAATGAAGAAAATCCCAACTGACCAAAATAATGTTTTTTCATCATTTTATTGCAAGAAACAATATTTCAGATATAATTAATGCATTTTAGACTTAAATCCAGTATGTTCCCAGATTTCAGTTAACCCTTTCCCACTCAGATACGTGTTTTTATGTGTCTGCACCCCCTCCCCCTCATTTTAAGCCGCAGAAGCACCTAAAATCTGCATTTCTACCCCTGGATAGTTATGATTGCTTTAGGATTTGTTGGGCAAAAAAGTAACCTGTTTTTTCGCACCCCTCCCCACTAAAAATATATTCTGGGGGGATTGAAGGGGGGCAACGCCCCCCTCACATCCCGAAAAATTTTGGGTGTATGGCCCAACCGGCTGCTAAAATTTATATCTGAGGGTGTCTGGGGTCAAAAATGCCTGAAAACTGATGCTGATAAAACATGCTGCAAACAGTGAAAATGGCCAGTGCCAAACACCTTAATTGTCGCCTTGACAGCTGTGTGAAGATTAAAATGTGGTCAAAAATTCATATGAAACACACTTTTTGTCAACTTTGAGATGCCCCCTCTTTACCATGACAACAATGATCAAGTCATGAAAGGTTGCATTTGAAAGGCTACTGCCCAATGAACATTCATACCGAGTTTGGTGTAAAACAGACCATCCATTATGAAACAATGGCTAGTTGAAGTGGCTGTCAGGTGCAACACTGTGAAAATCAGCGAAATTCACAAAATCCCGGAGTGGTAAAGGGTTAAATCATTTTCACATTGATTGTGGATTAAGTTTTATGACTCGAGGATAAACGCAAATTAGAGACATAACTTGACCATATTTTCACACCTTATCGACACGCACCGCAGGGTGGCAATTATACGACAGGGATTAACAATAGTGTCATACTTGAACTGTAATAAATACACAGATGGTTTGTCTCTGAATTGACAGCGATTTACTTACTGGTCTAGCTTTACCGTATTCAAGGACTCAAAAAGACTGGCGGTTGTAGACGATTTTTTTTTTTTTTTTTGCACTTGTCCAGACCAAGCGTCGTAAGGTCAAAGTGCACCTGCCTGGCGTGATTTCGGTCTTGTGCCGGGCGGCCGGGAAATGGATTTGTCAGCCTCTGTCGTCTATTAAATAGGAATCTGTGTAGCCTAAGCCAGCAAAGCATGTACCGGGCCGACAGCGATACGATGTATCGGCCTGACGTTTGCCGCTATTTTGTGCTAGCTGGGGCGTTGGTTCTGAAACTGAATAGCTAGGTGTTGTGTTCCCCGATAAAAAAAAACGTTCAGTTACTTATAAAAAAGCTGCAACAAATATTTCTAAATTTTGTGGATGAAAATGAATTTCCCCCCTTTCCCAACGCTTAATAGACGTACCTATTCAGATTCAATAAGAGTTGTCTCTCTTTGTAACTCTTACAAACGAAGACACAGAATGTCAACAGACATAAACAAGCGGCCAAACAAGCCATGTTAGGGGTAAGTTGAGGGATTTTCTTACGAAAACAGGCCGATTTCTCACATCTAAATGGCATCTGGCAGTAGCAGATAGGCCCCGACAGATATGGCAAAAATTTGACCCGTCTTATAAAAGAGTATAAGCAAAATCCCACCTAAGAAAAGCTGAAAAGGGGGTCCCGTCTTATAGCCGAATCGCCTTATAGCCGAATTTTTACGGTATAGAGATTTCTCAGTGAAATCGAAATTGATATTGTCACTGCTTAAAGCAGTGACTGATATCAATTTTATTTTTCACTGTTTTGGGACTACTTTTTTCTTCAAATCTAATTCTGTGGTCAGTTTTTCCATTGTCAGACAATTGAAAACTAATGAACTGTGTTACAATTGACGCTAAGCTTGTTCACATGTCACGAGGATGTTATGACGTCAGTTTCGATGCAGACATCATTTGTTTTGTCGTGCGATGTCAAATATCCTCTATATCTCAAACTCTGATATATCTAACAATGGCGTAAGTCAAACTAAATTTTGTGCACTGTTATGTTAGTTTTGCTATATGTGCCTTAGATTTCAACTCCTTTTATCTCAAACTAGTGTTATCTCAAACCAAATATTCCTGTTCCTTGGAGTTTGAGATAACGAGAGTGGACTGTCCTGATATTTTTCAGAAAAAAAATGTGAGAATGCAAAAGCTGCTAACATTTTTTTTTCAGCAAAAATTCCAAATATTGTACTTACTAGAACAGTTGACAATATGACCACTAACGAGCATGTTGAGTTAATGATACTTTGAACAACTGTACCCAGTTTGTGACTTATCCAGTCACAACCTCAAAGAGAGATTTTCTTGTTCTGGGCCTCATTTACTCTGGAAAAATGTTATTCCTGCAGTACATTGTCAGAATAAAAATAGCATTGTGCAGACAAATCAAGGACTGCTTTATTTGCTGTTTGATTGGTTTTCTACTTAACACTGGACATTGAAATCCACTTGTTTGCTATATTTGCTGGTCCACTGATTTTTCAACATACCATATTTACCCATAGTTGTTCTAAAATTTGAACAAGTACAATTTAGTACCCAATGTTGTCTTGTTCTAAAATTATTGGACAAGTAGAATTTGCTACCCAATGTTGTGTCTAAGAAGAACGGGATACATGGCAAACAGTGTAGACATTCTGTGGCATCTCATCAGGGTCTTCACTGTTTGCTCAGGCCTGACTGTCCGAATACATATGATAAATAAGGTAACACAGGATATTGAAATCCACTTGTGTTTACATAGAGTGCAAGCACATGCAAAGGTACAAGATGGTACAATGAAGTTCCATTATATTTATAATGCTTCTCATTAAAACATGGTCTGTATATAACATAATCATGTCATGCATCACAAATGTTTATTTTAATTACCACAGCATTGTAATGCCCTACCACTCAAAAAGTGGCGGGGTATTATGAATATTGAGTGTCTGTCTGTCCATCCATCTGTCCATCAGGGCCTCATAGTTTCTTGTCTGCTCTATAACTCTGATACCATTTGAGATATTTTCACGAAACTTTACAGATATGTAGAGCAGCATGAGACAACATGCAGAACATTTAAACCAAAACTCTGATTTTCCCTCTTTTTGGAATTATTGGCCTTTGAACATTGAACGTAGCCATTTCTATCATATTTTCGTGTCCGCTCCATAACTCATATACCATTTGAGATATTTTCACAAAACTTTATAGATATGTAGAGCACCATGAGACGACGTGCAGAACATATGAACCGTAACTCAGTTTTTCTTACTTTTGGAGTTATTGCCCTTTGAACATTGAACAGCCATTTCTATCATAGTTTTGTGCCTGTGTCATAACTCTGATAACATTTGAGATATTTTCAAGAAACTTCACAGATATGTAGAACTCTATGAGACCGTGTCTAGAACATATGAACCTTAACTTTGATTTTCCTACTTTTGGAGTTATTGTCCCTTGAATATTGAATAATATAGTGTGTTTGAAGCACTATATCTCCTGAACCAATTGAATTTGATGGATTCTGACTAAACTTGCAGAGTTACATCTCTAGGATCGGGGAAAACACCCATTAGGTTGAAAGTATGACGTCCTGGTGGTCGGGTGTCAGGCAGGTGGGCTTTGTCTGATTGGTTTTAATGTTTTATTTATACTTTAAAAAAGCACACACACACACTCACACATCCATTGGCATTTTTCTAGTAATATTTATGGGAAGGATAAATTGTCCTGCTTATAAATTTCAAAATGCAAACAGCTGTGTTCATATTATGTTTGTTTTAGTATGGTCCATTCTCTTTGTGTTAACCCTTACCTTGCTGAATATTCATTTAAGCCACACCCATTTCTGTCTATCAACCAATCAAATTACTTGATGTAATTTATTGCTACAAATTCATAAACTGAATGCCAAACAGTGTAGATCCTGGTCAGATGGCTTCTTCAGAAGCCATCTGAGCTGGATCTACACTGTTCGCAAAGATAGGGGATGTCGTGAACAGCAAGATAAGGGTTAATATATTTATTTTATTATGGTTTATTCTTGATGATATGAGCTGTGACAAGCCAAAAATGTGTTTTTGGACATGTGTACCCAGTGACGATTTAGATCGGCCTGTGCATATGGGCAATCTGATCTGTCTTCACTGTGCACTAGATGGATTCATATTTTGACTTCATCATGTTGTCGGGGAAGGCTGACTGGGTACCGTATTTACATACGTATTTGGAAAGACAGGACTGAGCAAACAGTGTAGACCCAGATGAGATGCGGCAAAACATGGGGTCTCATCAGGGTCTACCCTGTTTGCTACTCATCCAGATAGTGTAGACCCAGAATGTGGCATCTCCTCAGTGTCTACACAGTTTGCCACTCATCAAGCTTTTTCTAGGCTCAGGATTGGGTAAAAAATTGTACTTGTTCAAATTTTAGAGCAAGTATGGTAAGGTGTCCGAATACAGTCGAACTTCGATGGCTCGAACCCCTTTGGGACCATGAAAATTTATTCGAGACAGCGGTAGTTTAAGCCACTCTAGGTTAACTGCCAAGAGGCATAACGAGATACTTTTGAACATCTTTCGATGTTATATATGTTTGCTGTGTGTACTCATTAGAATCGCCTCAGCGAGGCAATTCTAATGAGTACGCACAGCATACAATTGCAAGATAAAAGACTAAAATCTCCTTAATCATCCCCCACCATTTCTTATCTTAAGGATTTCCCTAGGGGCTCAAGTATGAGTTCGACCCAGCCATGGTAAACAAGCCATCAGTGTTCGAGCCATCGAAGTTCTACTGTACTTAAGGTAATTTCAATCTTAACCCTCACCATGCTGAATATTTCAATATGCTACACTCCTCCCCAATTTTCAGCCATTTGTGTTGCAGGATTTCAGTTTTTACCACTGATTCAGAAGCAGAGTGGAAAACAGTATAGATCCAGATCTTTGAAGCCAGCTGATCTGGATCTATACTGTTTTCCAAAAAAGTTATATCTGTGTTCAGCATGGTAAGGGAAAGTTGAATGGAGCTCTAAAGACATGTCTTTGCTTAGCTTGGATTGGCTCAGATATCTTTGTAAGGCTGTATTTGGTTGTTGCAATAACATTGTTAATGATATTTCTTTTGTAAATATTTATTGCTCAAAAGCTGCTGAAATATTTAGAATAATAATGTTCTTACAATTATGGAAAAGTTTGACCTGATGTGTTCGTCCTTAAGTCAAAATGTTCTGTTTATATAGTATAGATGACCCTCCCTTACATTATGACATCACGTCTGGGAATGTAATAACACAATGTAATTAATATGATACTCCACTATTGGATTAAATATGCAAATTAGTTAAACAGGCCCGGAGGTCCTTAATGACGTCTCTTTTACTAATGGCGGAATATTGACATTTTTGTAAAACTATCATGAATAAAATGCATTTTAAATATCATATGAGGGATGTTCAAAATGAATTGCTTATTGTTCTCTAGCTCGATATCCACATGGGGCACGATAAAAACCCAAACATACCTGTATGGGGTTAGTCAATACCTACACAATGTACATGTTACACTAAGTGTAAGACATAAAATTTGCCTTTTGAATATACACAATCATTGACCATTACAGTAAAAATGGTTGGTAGAAACGTCAACAAGAAAGCTGAAGTTCGGGCTTACATAAAAGCTCGCTCAAAACTTGGTTGCTCTTTGAAGCAGCTGATGACTGAAAAATGACTGAAATTTCTACTGCTTACGAACCTTCTTGTGTGTCTTGTGACACAGTTTGGCGGTGGAAAAGAAATTTTACTCTGGTGTAGAGTCCATCAAAATAGCACCGAAATCAGGTAAGCCAAAATCTGCATCTTGAAAGAAATTGTTTCCAAATAAAGGAAATCATTGAAGGAGATGCCAGTTTTACAGTTCGTGATAACGCATGAAAGGTAGGCATATCACTCTCAACGGTTCACCTTATTTTGAAGAAGCATCTGAAAGTCAGAAAGATTTCTGCAAGATGGGTGCCACATCTATTGACTGATGAGCAAAAGAGGCAATGGGTTAAAGTGGCCAAAAAGCTGCTTAAAATGTTTCCAAAATATGACAAAAAGCAGTTTGCCAATGTCGTCACAGGTGATTAGCAATAAGATCTGGTCCACTAAAAACAGCCAATGCGCAATAATTGCCAAATGTTTTAGAGTACAAAAGTTTTGTTTGCAATCTTCTTCTCTGGTGAAGGAGTAGCAATAAAAGTGCCAGTGAAAAGGGCAAAAGCATCACTGTAAAGTACCATATCACAAAGACATAGTACTGAGGAAACTGAAAAGTATTATCAGAAACGACGCCCTGCACTGGTATTAAACATCTCCATCTTCTACATGACAATGGCCCCGCTCATACCTCCACAATAGTTATGGCATTTTTTAAGAAAGAAAAAGTAAGTGTTTTGCCTCACCCCTCTATTCCCAAGACCATGCCCCGTGTGATTTATTTTTGTTTCCGAAATTTAAATCATTCCTTGATGGCAGAAATACCAGTACCGACCAGCACTTGGATCTGCCATTCATCAGTACCTTATTATTGTGCCCAAACCAGCGTACCGTGACACCTTCAAGAAGTGGATACATTGGCTGAAACTTTGCATTTCTAGCCAATGGGAGTCATTTGAGGGCATGAAATGAGCACTTTTGGGCTAACTTGAAATTTGAAGTCTCCAGAAAGAAATAAACAATTCATTTCGAACATCCCTTGACTTGCATTTGTGCTCATTTATCATTACGATAGCACATCAGTGTGATATAGTGCATTTTCAAACCTTAAAAAAAAGTAATTTTTCTGATTTAAACTTGATATTTTTATTATTTATACACCAGATATAGGTTTTGCGTGCGTACCCACAACCTATGTTTTGGAGCAGAAATATGAAAAATAATATTTACCCCCGTAAACCCCAATTTTCTCTATATAAAGTGGCGTTTAGGGGGTTCTTTATTTCACGGACTTTTCCACATGATGTTATTGAATTTATTAAACTCATTGAGGAAAAGGGATTAACCCTTATCTTGCTGAATATTCATTTAAGCCATACCCATTTCTGTCTATCAACCAATCAAATTACTTGATGTAATTTATTGCTACAAATTCATAAACTGAATACCAAACAGTGTAGATCCTGATCAGATGGCTTCTTCAGAATCTACACTGTTTGCAAGATAGGGGTTGTTGTGAACAGCAAGATAAGGGTTAAGTGCTCGGCTAAGCCTTGAATTTTATCCCTTTTCCTCACCTCATTTAATAAATTCAATAATACATGACCACTCGTGTAAGATACTCTATATAAATAATTTTGGGGTATAATAATTTCAAGCAGGAGTAGTATATCCCATTTACCTTTTGTATTCAGACAGACTTAAATAAACAGTGAAGACCCAGATGAGATCCAAGAGAATGTGGCATCTCATCAGGGTCTACACTGTTTGCCACTTATCTAGCTATTTTTGACACAATATTGAGTAGTGCATGTATATTGTACTTGTTGAAATTTTATAACAAGTATGGTTAGGAGTTGAGGAGTCTAAATACATACTTAGGCAAAAAATGGTAATAGGAAATAAAGGGTCTTTTTTTCACTTAATTACTTCGAGAAACAAATGTTGAGGATGAGGTAAATGCACATCTATCACGATGTAGAGAAGACTGGTCAGGTCAAACATTTTCTTGATTGAACCTGGGACATGAGAAAAGGACATTGGCATGCTCACATTTCTGCTCAAATACACATGTGCAACTGACTTGAAGGGCTTGACACGCGAGGTCTCTTCTGCATGTCTGTGATCAGCAATGGCTCTGACAAATCTTCGCTTATGCTCAAAGCTTGGCTCTTTGCCTTTGTGATAAGTGTCCTTTTTTCATGTCTTGGCTCAGAATTTATCTGTGTTCTGGAAAAGTTGTTTATTTATTTTATAAATCCATGACATATATTATGAAATTTTTAAATGTCAATGAATTAGAGTGAAGTTCCCGTCTAAAACACTTACTAAGGGGCATGGGAACACCTGGCAGATATTTTCGCCACTTTTCAAAGGGAGACAATGCCGGGATTTCCTGTTCGCTTTTCTATAAGCTCTGTCCCATGGGAAAGGGGTCAACTCTTAAAGGAAAGAATTTGCTCCTGAGGAGCAAATTCTTTCCTTTAAAAGTGGACCCCTATTGACATGGGAACGGCCCCCGCCCATCGGGGCTTGAAGAAATATATGGGCTGCATGATGCTTCCACGCAGAGTTGAAACCGAGTACTGGTAAACCGCTTAGAGGATGTAAGCCTGCCCAGGTGTGAGTGTCGGCCCATCCATGCTTATAAACCCTATTGGTTTCATTGGGCGGCAGGGCTTGAGATGTCATTTCATCTAAATGTCTGGTAAAAGACCCACAAAATTGGAAGCAATGTCTCCTAAATGACCTTTTCAGTGTTGATGGGGACATTAAACCTCAAATCAAACAAACAAATTGACATGGGAAACAAACATACTTTTGTAGGAGTTACCTCCCCTGAAGGTGTTCCCATTCCCCTTAAGACATTCATGTAGTAATGGAGTTTTAAAGCTGTACCCCGGTATATCCTGTTGCAGCTCCAAATAGGGAGGAGTGATGAGGTTAATTTTGGAATAATTTAAAGCCTGTCTCGGTAGCTCAGTCAGATGCGCGTCTGACTGGTGATCAGGAGGATGCAGGTTCGATACCTGCCAGGGTCGGCAATATTCTTTTGTGGAGATTGATCATGAAATCTTTTCTACGGTCATTATTTCCCTTCCGCTGATTCAAGAAGGGCATTTGTCAGTTTCTGGCGAAAGAATGTGCACTGTACTGGTTAACTGCTTACGTATAAGCCTGCCCAGGAAAAGTGTGGATAGGTAAACTGACAGGCTCAAAAATGACCTAAATAGTGTTGACTGGGCTGTTAAACTCTAATACAAACAAACTGTTTTGCTATAAAATATATAAATTGTGGGTATTGCCTCGTTGCCTCAGTCAGCTGTA
Source organism: Lucinisca nassula (assembly GCA_963580285.1). Taxonomy (NCBI): domain Eukaryota; kingdom Metazoa; phylum Mollusca; class Bivalvia; order Lucinida; family Lucinidae; genus Lucinisca; species Lucinisca nassula. Next base: position 171,864,104 of record OY757010.1, read on the forward strand.
CATCTGACTGGTAATGATCTGGTTGCAGTTTCTATCTCCATCAGGTCTGGCAACATTCTTTCTGAGAGATTGATCAATAAAACGTTTTCTACATTCTCTCCCTTCCCCCAATTCGTACAAAGGTCAGTGAAGTTTTGAGCAAGATTTTTACCATGCACTCTTTGTTGACAAGAGGTGCTTTTGAGCGCTCATTGCAGGACTGGTGTGAAATAAAACTACACTTGACATTAATTTTGGGACAGGCCTCATATAATATTTTCTCTCATCATATTGGCCAAGTTGACAATCATAGCATGATTTCCCAATTTAGGGATATTAGACAAGTCATCACATCACAGTTGTATGAGAAAGTTTGTGGAATTTGGGAGGGAAACTAAACCAGATAAACCACAATCTCTTTATAACACTTGGTGGGAACCAAAGCAGAAACTGTGTTATTTTAACAACCGTGTTGTATTCAAACAAAAACGTGAAGATTATATAGAAAAATGACCATAAATGGTCATTTTTCTATATAATCTTCACATTTCTTGGATTCATCTTGAAACCTTGTTATATTCAAAAGCATGTTATAACGAACCGTATTATAACGAACTGTGTTATAATGAAGTTGTGGTGTACTAATTACAGAGCAGTATAAACCCAGATTAGAATGCTTCTCATCACGGTCTAGCACTGCCATTCTGTAAGCATCTGTTTAATGAAAATCAAAATAAGGTGATTTATAGTGAATGGACACACCTGACATTATTTATCATTTTTTTTGTTACAAAGAACACCCCTCTCTACTTTTATAGTTTAGGAATAAATTCTTTTCTTTAACGCTTAAGACGACCATGAAAACTGCATCTTTATGTGTCTTAAAATGTCATCCATTTATGTTGTCTGCTTCTACATGCAAACAGTGAAGACTCTGATCAGACTGCTCCTGATCTGGGTCCACATTGTTTGCAACAAAGACTTTTAAAATAACCAGCAGACAATAAAGCATTCAACATTTGTTGTGATTGGCATCTTAAAAGTTACTGAGTAGATCAATATTGATAAGGGAGATAAGCACATTGTTTAAAAGGGTTGTCTGATGTGAAAGTGTATTCATTTTTAAGGGGAATGGGAACGCCTTCAGGGGAGGAAACTCCTGCAAAAGTATTTTTGTCTCTCATGTCGATAGGGGTCAACTCTTTCAGAGTTGACCACCTTTTCAGTGAGATAGGGCTTATACAAATGTGAACAGAAAGTCCTAAAAGTTGTCTCCCTTTGAAAAATGTCGGCACAATATACCAGGTGTTCCCATTCCCCTTAAGTCTTGTAGTTTATAGGTTGTAAATATCTGGTTCTAGTTGTTCAAAGAATTGTTAACCAACTAACTCGTTAATGGTCTAGCAACTACATTATTTCATGAAATGGTATTTTTGCTGAAAAAAGGTGGGTAGCTTTTGCAGTGTAAAAGCTACCCACATTTTTTCAGCAAAATTATTAGCATATTTTTCATAGTAAATAATCAGAAATTTTAATGATACATTAACTAATAACATTGTTGTTGGTTTTGAACAACTGGACTTTTATTTTCTCTTTTTTTTTCCCAACCATTTTTCTTTTTATACTCATCTCTTACAGTATTAAATGACACAGTAATGCTGGCCATTCTGTTCTATGCATGCTTTCATGACATATTTAACTTATTCTTTGGTGGTTGTATATCCAGTGTAACTACAAATGTTTAGAAATCCATACATTTTATTTATATATCTGTTTTTGGTGTTTATTTCTTACTTTTTTGCAATGTTAAATTTGTTTATGATTTTGAAAGCATAATGATGCATGCATCAACACACACAAGCACACATCCATTGACCTTATTTGCATTATTAAATCACGCAAAATCACGCTCTTGTTTCCTAGCGAGATTTCGAGTTAAGTTTCTATCGGTCTACAACGGGAAAATTATGGGTCAGAATGACTTCTGTTGTGCTCCATGTTGTAGCCATGAATGCTCAAAGGGAGCAGTTTGCTCATTCTACAGGTTTCCAGAAAAGCCTGAATGGTATAGAAAGTATCACGGGTAATAAAGGTTGTGCGTGTGTGTGTGTGAATTCGGGTTTAACGTCGCTTTCAACAATTTTTCAGTCATATCACCACGGTGTCTGGTTGCGACAGGGAGCTCAATGCTCACTTTTATAGTGCTGCCTCACTGAAGTATCATGTCCCAGACACATGACATGATTCCACACCCAGTCTTATTATCCTGACACTGGGTGAACCAGTCCTAGCTCTACCCGTAAATCTGAGGGCCAAGCGAGGAGCAGCTAGTACCATTCTTAACAACTTTGGTATGTCGCGGCCCGGGATCGAACCCATGACCTCCCGTTCCCCGGAGCGGAGACTCTGCCAACTGAGCTATCGGGGCTGGTTTAATAAAGGTTTAGAAGAATGGAAAGACTGTAACAAAGCCATGGAAACCTGGCAAAAACACCAGACTTTGCAGTCTTTCCATTCCTCTCAACCTTTATTAGCACAACAGAAGTCATTCTGACCCATAATTTTCCTGTTATAGACCGATAGAAACTTAAAAAAAGTCACGTCAAAAGATCATAAGTGAATACACGATCATCTCCATGGCAATCACACTTACGTAATGCATTGTTGACACGACCACATTTTCAGTCACTCGTTGTTGTTGTTGTGAAATAAGTGCCAAACAGCTCACCAATTTCAGTCACTGTCTTATAGTTAGAAAATCAATATTTCATTTGAATAAAGGCCCGGTCCCACAGATCTTGCGACCGTGATGCGACCTCTCCGCGACTAAATAAAATGGCAATCACGGAGCGGTTGCAGAAGTCCCAGAGAGGTTTTATAAAGGTTGCAGCAAGGTCGCGGGTAGGTCGCCGATCAAATTTAGTCGCCGATCGTCTTTTGTACAAAAGACTGGCTGCGACTGATTTTGATCGCAGACTAGTTGCAATGGTTTTCTAGACGTCGCAGACCAATCTCCAATCGATCGCCGGACAGTCACATATCGATCCCCGACCGAATTTGTGCAAATTTGTCTGTAAATTCTAGCAACCTTATTGCAAATCGCCAACTGATCCGCGATAGATCCAAGTCCTATCAGCGATCGGTCGGCAACTGTTCGGCGATGGGTCGGCGATCAATCGGAGATTGATCACTGATAAGTCGGCAATTGATCTGTGATTGATCTGCAACTGGTCGCCGACAAGCTGAAAAAGGTGTTAAAACCACGGAACGATTATAGCGCCAACTACAATAAAAAACTGTTAACATCCTAGCATCATTTCGAAGACAGCTTTCAAAGAGGCAACATGGTTCGGAGAGGCGGGCAAAAGAAAACGGCGGCGCAGCCAAAAAAAACGAGAAGCAAGGCTCGGACACCAATTTCGGATGACGAGGACTTGCAGCAGCCCAGAGAAGACTCTCAGCAGTCGAAAATTTAGTTTATTTTTTTTTTCTGTGTAAAAAAAACACAAAACAGTCTCCGACAAGTCGCCGATCGGTTTTATCAAGTCTCTGAAGAGTGGCCAATCGATCGCCGACTACTCTCCGATCATGTTTCACTTGTTGCAAGTTGGTCGCCGATCATACGGCGATTCTTCGGCGACAAGTTGCCGATCAATCGCCGACTTTGGGCAACATAATTCGCCGATTGTTCGGCGACCGATTGCCGACTAGTCGACGACGGGTCAGCGATCACATTTACGGAGCAAATTTAGTTGCAACAGTTGCAAAGGTCAAGGGCCAGTTGCAACGAAATCAGTTGCAGGGAGGTCGCATCGCAGTCGCAAGGTCTGTGGGACCGGGGCTTAACATCAAGCAAATAGGAATAAAACAATATTCGGAATTATCACTTCACTATTTAGCTTATTATACCCCCACAAATGAAATTTGGGGGGGTATATAGGAGTGAGCTTGTCGGTCGGTCTGTTGACTTGGTTTCCAGACGATAACACAAAAAGCGCTTCACCGATTTTTATAATTTTTGGTACACTGATGTAACATCATAAAATACAGGTCAAGTTCGATTTCCACTACAATTCGTCAATTTTCGACATAGTTATGGCCCCTTTCAAGTGAAAAAATTGCAAAATGGCGCTGTTGTACTATCAAGGCAGTTTTTGTGGGGGTATTCATCACCTTTAGTGATAGTTCTAGTTTGGTCAGCAAAACTTCAAGAAAACGTGAATAATTACGACTTTAACATGTTTTACTAGGAAGTAACGTTGGCGACCATATTAGATAATCATGTGACCCCCCCCCCCCCCCCCCCCCCCCCGGCCAAACTGGAAACGAGAGCGTGATTTTGCGTGATTTAATAATGCAAATATCGTGAATACAAAATAAATTAATATGAAATGAGCCTATGTATATTTCTCAGACCAATTATATAAGACTTTATTCATGGCTTGGACTGTTTTAACAGGTTTGTATTGCTTAAAAAAGTGACCTTCTCTCCCTTCTGCTGATTCAAGAAGGGAAGTTGTTTGTTTCTGGCAAAAAAAAGTGCACCATAGTGGTTAACTGCTTATGTGTAAGCCTGCATTCTTATTCTGCAGCATCTCATCTGGGTATGCACTATTTGCTCTGGCCTATCTGTCCGATAGTATTATTTTTCTGAAATTAAATCTTCGCATTCCATGTGAATCATTGCTTTGGTCATGGTTGAGGCAAAGCTGATGTCTATCTTCCAGCATTGAGGCATTCAACTGGTACACGACAACCTTTTTATAAGGCTATTCAGTTTGTTGGGGTGCAATCAGAAATAGTGTTAAACTATTGCGTTACTTCAAACAAAAATATATAGAGTATGTAAACAGTGAGTTTTTAGCTCACCGTCACCTAGTGATGAGGTGAGCTTTTGGGATCACTTTTTGTCCATCGTCTGTGCGTGCGTCCGTCCGTGGGTAAACAATTTCTTCAAACGACATCTCCTCCGAAACCACTGATTGGATTTTGATCAAACTTCACAGGAAATTGATCCTTAGGTGGTCCCCTTTCAAAGTTGTTCAAATGGTTTCCGTCTGTTGTACATCTAGGTCACAGGAGCCAAAAACAGATTTTTTTCACCGAAAACTTAAAAAATCTTCTTCTCTGAAACGGCAAGGCCCAGGTCTTTGATATTTGGTATGAAGCTTCATCTAGTGGACCCCTACCAAGATTGTTCAAATTATAGTGCTGGGGCTAAAAATGCCCCACCCCGGGTCCGTTTGGTTTTACATGGGATTATATAGGGAAAATCTTTAAAAATCTTCCTCTCTGTAACCGCAAGGCCCAGGTCTTTGCTATTTGGTATGAAGCTTCATCTAGTGGACCCCTACCAAGATTGTTCAAATTATAGTGCTGGTGCCAAAAATGCCCCCACCCAGGGGCCCTTTCGTTTAACATAGGCTTATACAGGGAAAATCATTAAAAATCTTCTTCTCTGAAACGGCAAGGCCCAGGTCTTTGATATTTGGTATGAAGCTTCATCTTGTGGACCTCTACCAAGATTGTTCAAATTATAGTCCTGGGACCAAAAATGCCCCTGCTACGGGGCCCTTGGTTTTACATAGACTTACATAGGGAAAATCTTAAAAAATCTTCTTCTCTGAAACATAAGGCCTAGGTCTTTGATATTTGGTATGAAGCTTCATCTAGTGGACCTCTACAAAGATTGTTCAAATAAAAGCCCTGAGACCAAAAATGGCCCCGCCTCGGGGCCCTTTGGTTTTACATAGACTTATATAGGGAAAAGGTTTAAAAATTTTCTTCTGTGAAACCACAAGGCCTAGGTCTTTGATATTTGGTGTGAAATTTCATCTAGTGGACCTCTATCAAGATTGTTCAAATGGGCCAAAAATGCCTCTGCCCCGAGATCCTTTGGTTTTACATAGACTTAGAGATAATCTTTGAAAATCTTCTTCTCTGAAACTGTTAGGCCCATGTCTTTGATATTTGGTATGGAGCTTCATCTAGTGGACCTCTACCAAGATTGTTCAATTATAGCCCTCGGGCCACAAATGCCCCCACCCAGGGGCCCTTTGGTTTTACATAGACTTATATAGAGATAAGCTTTGAAAATCTTTTTTTTCTGAAACAGCAAGGCCCAGGTCTATTTGGTGTGAAACTTCATCTAGTGTCCCTTGCCCCCAGGGCCATTTGGTTTTACGTAGGCTTATGTAGGGAATATCTTTAAAAAAATCTTCTTCTCGGAAACCAAGGCCCAGGTCTTTGATATTGGGTGTGTAGCTTCATCTAGTGGACCTTTGCCAAGATTGTTCAAATTATAGCCTTTGTTGATATTTGGTATGAAGCTTCACCTTTTTAGACCTCCCTCAACATTATGCACATTATAGCCCTGGGGTCAATAATGGCCCTCCCCGTGGCCCACTTGTTACTCTATGGATCAGGTGAGCGATCCAGGGCCATCATGGCTCTCTTGTCTATATAATCTATACATTTTTGAGATCCATCTTAAAACTGTGTTATATCCAAAACCATGTAATAATGGACAGTGTCATAGAGAGGTTTATATGTATACAGTGGACATTATGACTGTTTTCATATGTGTGGCAAACTCTTGAAAAATTTCATTTGCGAATTTAAATCAGTCTCTTGGTGAATTTTTTTTTATGGCACCTTAACCCTTGTCCTGCTGAGCCCGGATATGCCTTATCTTTGAAACAATGTAGATCCAGATCAGATGGCTTCTGAAGAAGCCATCTGATCAGGATCTTCATTGTTTGCCATCCAGTTTATAAATTTGTTGCAATAATTTGCATCAAGTAATCTGATTGGCTGATAATCAGTGGTAGGTGTAACATATTTAAATATCCAGCAGGACAAGGGTTAAAACAAAAACAACTAGTACATGTATTGGCATGCAGTTGGGCAAGGCTTGCTGTGCTTGCAGCAGGTAGTAGAGGGGGCATGTCTTTATTTCGTCTATTTCTCCACTTTCCTTACTTTTTTCCCTTATTCATCTCCACCTGTGTTTTTTTCCATTCCTTTGCAGTCTCTTATCTTTTCTCACTCTTTCTGGGATACAACACAGAATGACCCTCAAGGGTTGGCATGTCACTAAACTCCAACATAAACCAACAATTCAAGGGACTCCTGTGGTCAGTGATACACATGAAATGTCAAGCTTTATTTTCTCTAATAAAAAGTACAGAAAAATATTGTGTTTCAGTGGTGCCTAGAAATTAAATCTTGTTTGTGAGATATGATATTTTGTTCAATAACATATTTAGTTTGGGTTTTACAGCCCTTTTGGGACTGTTCACTTACACTGAGCCAATCATTAATCAGAGGGGAGTGCAGATCCTAATACCCAGAGATAAATATACTTGACCTTTCCTTGCAGAACTTGGTGTCTCACACTAAACCTGACCGAGGTTCGAACCCACAGCAGTGAGAGACCTGATGTTTCTTGTAAGAGTCACTGCCCTTTACCACTAGGCCATGTACACCTGTATAGTTACAATATACAAACATGTACATGACAGTCTGGTTTTCTTTTATAAAGTACACCACAACCTCTTTATAATGCTTTAACCTTTATCTTGCTGAATATTCATCTAAGCCACACCCATTTCTGTCTATCAACCAATCAAATTACCTGATGTAATTTATTGCTACAAATTCATAAACTGAATGCCAAACAGTGTAGATCCTGATCAGATGGCTTCTTCAGAAGCCATCTGATCTGGATCTGCACTGTTTGCAAAGATAGGGGTTGTCGTGAACAGCAAGATAAGGGTTGAATGGGGTTCAAACCAGAAACCATGTCAGTTAAACAACTGTTATATACAAACAAAAATATATAGATTATATAGAAAAATGACCATTAATGGTCATTCTTCTGTATAATCTATATATAATCTATACATTTTGGGAGCCTTTCCAAATTGATTCTTCTACTGCTGAGAAAGAACATGACATTGTATTATGGTGTTCTCTTTCTATTTATTGTGCATGTATACTATTGTAAATACTCATTGATCACTTGACCTATGCATACATAGCCCATTTTATATGGGAAAACGTTATTGTGCCACTAGCAAACAGTGCAGGCCTAGATCAGATGCCGTAGAACATCTGATCAGGGCCTTCACTATTTACACACCGAAAACAGCTATTTTCTGAATTGATTTCTAAAAATTCGACCCCCTTAATTTGAAATAGGCCTTGTGCTGTGTATAAGACTGAAGATTCAGTTCTGTGCAAAACAGAATACGGTACACATACCATTCACCTTCTTGTCAACAACCTGTCCCCTCCCCTCCAGATTTTAATTTTAAAAACTGAATTAACTGTTATAAAGGATGTAGATAAAGTCTCCCTGCCCATCATAGTGTGGGCTATATTTTGGTTTAAACAATATTTATTCATTTCATTTTGACAAGTCAATTCCAACAGTACATGTACAATTTACAACGACAGGATTTTAAAACAAGCGAAACGCTTATACTAATCATCTCCTGCTACATTTTCTGGTCCTTTGAGATCATTAATTCCACTGCTGAAATTTGAAAATATCTATGGGTCACTGATGAGGCCTAATTGGCCGAAACTAGCTGTTCTGGTCCAAAAAAAAACTTGTTCACTCTACGGTTTTCAGTTCTGTGTTGTAGTCCTTGATTCCAAAGGATTACCCATTTTATAGAACATTAGAACAGAGGAGCAGTTTTGTGCAGATCAGAATGATATGCTACCAAGATTTGTGTTACAATGAATGCCATTATCAACAGACCTGCCTGTGTACAATTTTAGCTGACATTTCTGTCACATGGCAAAGTCCTACATTTATTAGTGTTCAGCACCTAAGTGTTCACTTCTTGGATAGTACAGGACCTCCAGTTTCAATATTTAAAATTTCAAGACTCACAATAACAATTATCCATTGCAGGTGGGAAATCCCGAAAGGGGTATCTTGGCAAACAGTGCAGGCCCAGATCTGATGCCGCACAACTGATCAGGGCCTGCATTATTTGCTAATCAGAAATAGACTAAAAACAAAAAAATAGGCCAGCCATCCCTTATTATGACTATTGGACTTCTCCAATATATTGGAAGTGTCCACTAGTCTCCGATGGGATAATCTGTGTAAATGAGCAAGCCAGTTTGTGTTTTACCTGGTTGCAAACCATGAAGATGCGTTTTCTCAGGACAGGGCTGCTACTAAAGTACCGTAAAAATCCTAAAATTTTGGACACCTTGTGGACTTGCTGTTGTTCTCCTAAAATTTTAACAAATTAGTTTCACGATCCAGCAAGTAGTCCATAAGGTGCAAACAGAATGGCACACAGTGTAGACCCTGATCAGACTGCTCCTTCAGGAGCAGTCTGATCTGGGTCTGCACTGTTCGCTTAGGCCTATCTGTCCCAATACTTACGATCATTACAGTAAAAAGTTAATAGAGCCAGAGTACTTATTTTCATCCCAAGACATAATAATTATATTTTTAAAACTCTTTTTTTTTTTTATTGTTATACATTAATGAAATGTATATTTTAGAATGTTTTTGCCTAGAAAGAAAGTATATATTTGTTATTGCTCGCAAGCTTAATAGCTGCCAAAATCTTGCATGTGGAATAAAATCACTTCCATTTGACATTCTTTTGTCTTTTGTTCGGCTGTACCATATGGGCCCCGTCAAGCGATTTTGGTACTTATCGCCTTTGCGAGCAGCGAAGGTTCAGGCGAGCCTGCGCATCCGCGCAGTCTCGCCAGAACCTTCGCTGCTCGCTCATACAAGCAGTGAATCAAAAGGAACCTTCAGACAGAAAGCCATATCCCGGGCCACTCTGAATTGCTGGGCATGCGCAGTTAAAATTTGTCATGACGGAATGCTCGAAGACACAAATTCGCCTGGCGGGGCTCATATGATACGTATACAATGAAACTTTGATGGCTCGAACAGCAATTGCTTTTTACCACGGCTTGAGTCCCTAGAGAAAATCAGGTATGATGTTTGGGATAATTTGGATGTAATTTTTTTTGGGGGGGGGGATGGGGGGGGGTAGTGGGGGGCGCGGGGAGGGAGGTGTTTACTGCCTTTACAATATCTTTTCACTAATTAATCAGAGGTGAGTGAAAATTGGAGTACACAGAGAAAAACCACCTGACCTTCAGTTGCAGAACATGGCGTCTCACGTGACCGGAGCAAGGCTCGAGTGAGTGAGTGAGTGTTTCAGTTTTACGTCCCACCAACAGCTAAGGTCATACGGAGACGGGACCTCGGTTTAAAGACTCATCCGAAAGTCTGGAGAAGCCCGGGATCGAACCTGCGATCCCTGGTTTACAAGGCGAGTAGCGTAACCACTCGACCACGGAGGCTTCTGAGCAAGGCTCGAGCCACAGTGGTGAGAGACCTAATGATTACGAGTCAGCGGTCTTACTCACTAGTCCACAGAGGCCTGCAGAATTTTCTTACTGTATCTATAAAATGTATTTTGTGTACTCATTAGAATGAGGCGATTCTGAGTATAAACACATACTTTATTTTAAAGAAAATCAGAGAGATATTCTGATGACATCACAAAAAACATTATAGAATGTGGGTACTCTTTAGAACTAAGGCAGTTCTAATGTTTTCTAACAATCTATATTATGCGCAGAAATAAGAAAAATATCACAATTTTTCATCTAAAAATGATGTTTTTTTTTTCAACATTAAAATATACAATGTACCTCCTGTGCTGGCACTATGATAAACCCTCAGTGGCTCAAACTACCGCTATCTTGAACACAGTTTCGTGGTTCTAAAGGTGTTCAAGCCATTGACTTTTGACCGTAGTACCCTAAACCAATTTTGAACCAGAAAACCCAAAATGGGTCACTAATTGGCAAACAGTGGAGGCCCAGCTACGATGCCGCAGAATGTGGCTTCTGATCATGGTCTACACTGTTTGCAAAAAGTTCAGCTATTTTTCAAATAAAATATATATATAAGGTTTAAGATTCCATTTGGTACAAAAAGGATTATGGTGTGTCCAAATGAGTCGGCCTTGGTAGCTCAGTCAGATACACATTTGATTAATTACACATAGGCAACAATCTTTCAGTGTAGCCAACCTCGGTAGCGCAGTCGGATGCGCGTCTGACTGGTGATCAGGAGGATGCGGGTTCGATTCCTGCCGGGGTGGGCAACATTCTTTCGTGGAGATTGATAATGAAATCTTTTCTACGGTCATTCTCTCCGCTGATTCAAGAAGGGCAGTTGAAAGTTTCTGGTGAGAAAATATGCACTGCACTGGTTAACTGCTTACCTATAAGCCTGCCCTTGAAAAGTGTGGACAGGTAAACTGATTGGCTCAAAAATTGACCTAAAATAGTGTTGACTGGGTCGTAAAATTCCAATACAAAATCTTTCAGTGATGATGAAATATTTTCTAACGTCATCCCCCCACCCCCCCCCCACTTCTGTTGATTCAAGACGAGCAATTGTCAGTTTCTGGCAAAAGAATATGCACTGTACTGATAAACCCAGCTTATGTATTAACCTGCCAGAGGGAAGTAGGTTGGCCGGGGGGATTGGGGGGTGTATATTGGTTGCACCAGCACTGAGCCAATGAATCTATATCCTTAGCTTCACTGTGAGCTTGTAACTTCTAAACAGTCAGAAGCCCTGCCCAAACTCAACTCTGGGCTACTCTATTAAGTCCAAATCCAATGGCTTGAACATTTTTGGGACAATGAAAATCTGTTCATGATAGGAGGAGTTTGAGACACTGAGTGTTATTAATAGCACCTTGTCAGGAGGCATATTTGCGATAACAGAGCTACAGTCGAACTTCAATGGCTCGAACACCTTTGGGACCTCGAAAATCTGTTCGAGACAGGGTAGTTCGAGCCACTGAGGTTACTGTCAGGGGGCATAACGAGATACTTTTAGACATCTTTTCGGTGTTCTGTAATGAAAATGTATGTTGTGTGTACTCATTAGAATCGCCTCATCGAGGCGATTCTAATGAGTATACACAGCATACATTTGCAAGATAAAAGACTAAAATTTCCTTAATTATCCCCCACTATTTCTTAAGTAGAGGACTTTGCTAGGGGCTCAAGAATGGGTTCGACACAACTATGGTAAACAAGCCATCGCTGTTCGAGCCATCGAAGTTCTACTGTATATCTTTTTAATCTAGATAAAAATGGTATGTTGTGTGCACTTAATAGAATCACCTTGATTAATGGTATGTTTTGTGTACTCATTTGAATTGCCTCAATGTTGATTCTAATGAGTACACACAACATAGTTTTCATGATAAAATGAGAAAAATCTACCTAAATTAGCCCATAATACGTTTTACTTAGAGCTTTTGGAAAAATTTCTCGGGGGACTCAATAACAAGTTCCGGTCAGCCATGGTACCATTGAGCCATTGGTTTTTGTTTGATTTGAGGTTTAACATTCCTGTCAACACTATTTAGGTCATTTTGGAGATGTTGCTTCCAATATTGCGGGACTTTTATCTGACACTGAGATGAATTGATATCTCTAGCCCTGCTGCCCAATGAAACATGCATGGAGGGTCAGACTCATACCACTTTGCCTGGGCAGGCTTAGAACTCCAAAGCGGGTTGCCAGTACTCTTGTGGTTGGTTTCAGCTCTGTGTGGAAGTATCATGCCCCCAAGCCCCAATGGTTGGGGGCCCAATGAGCCATCGGTGTTCTGGCCACTAAAGTTTACTGTTCCTGACCAGCTTATTGGCAGTGAAAAGAAACTCTGAGGCACTGGTTTGGGAATAAGTCACTCAGACTACTAGACCTCACAGGTATCATTCTTATATGCTACTTCAAGATATCCCATTATAGACAGATATTGGGAAGCCCATCTCAGACACCATGCAACACAGCATCTGATCAAGGCCTTCATTGACCATCTGCAAAATGTTCAGCCATTTTGTAAATAAACATAAAATTCAATCTGACACCAATGAATTTTGAAATATATATATATTGGTTTTGGTTTTATGGCCCTTTGAAGATTATTTCAAGCTGATCGTTAAACAGAGGCGGGCAAAAACTGGAGTACTCTGAGAAAAAAGACCTGACCCTCCCTCCTGCTATATATATAGTGAAGAAGATTCTACTTATTTGAAAATTAGTTACCATTTTTTCTTTACAATGATATAACTACACATTCTGAGAAAGGCAAATGAAAAACACAAAACAGGAAGTTGGCTTTGAGCTTTATTTTATTATATATACTACCCAGCATTACCCTGTGGATGAATTATTTAATGCATCAAAAAGGGAAGAATGTGTTCCTGAGGTTACTCCAAAACGAAAGAATTTGCTGCTTGGGAGCAAATTCTTTCTTTTTAGCTCACCAGAGCCAAAGGCTCTGGGGGACCTTATAGTATAGGCATTGGTCCGTCGTCCTTCATCGTCTGCGTCTCCTCTGAAACAACATCTCCTCTGAAACTACTTGGCCAATTGAAACCAAATTACATGTGGAGCCTCTATGGGAAGGGGGAACGAAAGTTAGTTCATGAGGACTGGGTCACATGACCAATATGGCCGCCATGCCCATATATGGTAAAAACCTTTAAAAATCTTCTTCTCAAGAACTGAATAACCGATGATCTTAAAACTTGGTATGTAGCATCAGGGACACGGGCGCTACCAATTTTTCAAATGATGACCTTTGGTTGACCTTGACCTATTTTACTTCAAGGTCAAATTTGGTCACTTAGAATTTTGTATGGAAAAAAGACAATTTTATTGATTGCATGGTAGCTAGTGGCATCAGAAATGATATGCGCCATCAGCTGAATGGAAGTTTGTCAGTTCCAAAGGTCATTTACCGACCTTTGTCCAGGGCGGCTCAGATTCAGTATTTTTATCTTCTTCACTTAAACTACTTGGCCAACTGAAACCAAATTACATGTGGAGCCTCTTTGGAAAGGGGGAATGAAAGTTTGTTCGTGAGGACTGGGTCACATGACCAATATGGCCCATATATGGTAAAAGCCTTTAAATATCTTCTTCTCCAGAACAGAATGGCTGATGATCTTGAAACTTGGTATGCAGCATCGGGGACTCGGGGCTCTACCAAGTTTGTTCAAATGATGAACTTTGGTTGACCTTGACCTGTTTTACATCAAGGTCAAATTTGGTCACTAAGACATTTGTATGGAAAAAGGCAAAACCTTGAATTTTTCTGATAGCATTGTAGCTAGTGGCATCAGAAATGATATTTACAATCAGCTGAATGGAAGTTTATCAATTCCGAAGGTCAAGGTCATTTACCGACCTTTGTCCTGGATGGCTCAGATTCAGTATTTTTATCTTCTTCTTCACTTAAACTGCTAGGTTGATTGAAACCAAATTACATGAAAAGCCTCCATGGGAAGGGTTGAACGAAAATTTGTTCGTAAGGACTTGGTCACCTCAGCAATATGGCCGCCATGGCCATATATGGTAAAAACCTTTGCAAAATTTTCTTCTCGAGAACCAAATATCCGATGAGCTTGAACTTGGTATGCAGCATCAGGGACTCGGGGCCCTACCAAGTTTGTTCAAATGATGACTTTTGTTTGACCCTGACCTGTTTTACGTCAAGGTCAAATTTGGTCACTTAGACATTTGCTTGGAAAAAGGCAAAATAGTGGATATTTCTGATTGCCTGGTACGCTGTGACATAAAAATGATATTTGCAATTAGCTGAATGGAAGTTTATCAATTCCAAAGGTCAAGATCATTTACTGACCTTTATCCTGGATGCCTCTGGGATTCAGTTATTTTTTTATCTTCTCCACTTAAACTGGTGGGTTGATTGAAACCAAATTACATATGGAGCCTCTATGGATAAGGGGAATGAAATTTGTTCGTAAGGACTGAGTCACATGACCAATATGGTCGCCATGCTTATATATGGTAAAAACTTTAAAAATTTTCTTCTCAGGAACCAAATAGCCGATGACCTTGAAATTTGGTTTGTAGCATTGGGGACTAAGGCCCTACCAAATTTGTTCAAATGATGATCTTTAGTTGACCTTGACCTGTTTTACGTCAAGGTCAAATTTGGTCACTTTGACATTTGTATCAAAAAAGGGCAAGACAGTGGATTTTACTGATTGCATGGTAGCCTGTCGCATCAGAAATATCTTACGCCCCCGCCCATAGGGGCTTGAAGAAATATATGGGCTGCATGATGCTTCCACGCAGAGCTGAATCCGGCCCGCACACTAGTACTGGTAAACCGCTTAGAAGATCTAAGCCTGTCCAGGAACCGCGGTGCGAGGCGGACCGTCCATGATAATAAACCCTATTGGTTTCATTGGGCGACAGGGCTTGAGATGTCATTTCATCTCAATGTTGGGTAAAAGTCCCACAAAATTGGAAGCAACGTCTCCAAAATGACTTTTACAGTGTTGACGGGGACGTTAAACCTCAAATCAAACAAACAAACATCAGAAATATTATTTACAATCAGATGAATGGAAGTTAATCAACTCCAAAGGTCAAGGTCATTACTGACCTTTGTCTTGGATGGCTCAGATTTATCTTCTTCTCCACTAATTGAAACCAAAATACATAAAAAACCTCTATGGGGTGAGGCAGTTAAACCTTATTTGTGGGATTGTTGTCACATGTCTAAGATGGGCATTTTATAAATAAAATCTGGTGGAAAATCTGATAAAATAATAGAAATCAGATTTCAATTTTCACGTCCATTTGACGTTTTTGAGGAGAGACCTACAATACGAAGATAAAGTATTATTTTCTTGAAAATACAGTTCTAATATCATGACATTTGTGCATCTGTATTTCAAGGACAGGATGATTTTTGCTTTGAAATGAAAACAAGATGGCGACTGATTTTCAAACGAAACCATGCCTCCTGAAATCCATGCCCTGACTGGAACTATTTTGGTTGGAAATGAGAATGGCTGAATTTGAAATTTCAAAGGTAAAACCTGAATGGAAATGTAATAAACAATTTATTTTGTTGTTTTGATTGATTACGGAGAAATGATTCACTCGTGTTCTAAGGCTTTCCTGTAAAAAAACTCGTTCGCTATCGCTCACTCGTTTTTTACTCAGGAGTCTTAGAACACTTGTGAATTATTTCACTGTAATCGATAAAAAAAAAAAACAAATAAACTGTATGTTAGGCTAGTTTAAAGTTCTCTCCTTTACTCTCAAGGATCAGTAAGATAGTTAGTAAGAAATTGCTTCGGAGTCCTTGCATTTTTTTTGTATTTTTTCACTTGTAAGTATTGTTGATAGGCCCCAAATTTAGTAAAGGAGGCCTATCAACAAGACTCAACCTTTCAACCCTGTAGACTGGTATGAATACTTATGCAAACAGTGTAGATCTAGATGAGATGGCTCATAATCTCATCAAGCTCAGCACTGTTTGTTTAAGAAATAGATCAGCTCTAACTGTGATTTGTTGTGTAATAAATCACAGTTTGGAGGTCAGTTGTAAAGTAGACAAATCACGAGCGCGTAGCGCGCGTGATTTGTCTACTTACAACTGACCGACAGTCTGTGATTTATTACCCAACAAATCACTGGCTAGAGCTGATCTATTTCGATTCTAACACGCTGAAAATCGGCAATAATGTTGTTGTTTCCTTCAAAATCTCACAACTTTTCGCCATTGTTAGAAGAAATCCCGCTAAAATTATCGACTGAAACACATGCATTTATATCCTTTTCTAACGTTTTCGATGCGAGAAAATGACGTTACACCGTCTAACGTCAAGGAAATCGACTAGTGACGTCATCAATTGGCAGTTTTTAATGACGTCATTTGTCACGCTCTTCCTAGCCGTGATTTGTTGTAGAATAAAACACAGTTGTTTTCCATTGCCTATATAGGCGCGCTGTGTTAGAATATCCTGTTAATGATTTTTGCTAAGCCCATTTACAAGAATGGCCATGTCAAAATTCAACGACGGGGAAAGTCCACTGCAGAGACTCTGAGGTGATAGGGTTGAAATCTAAACAAGTGTAAATGAAATTTGGAAATTCAATCTAGACGAAGCATAAACATACAGGTATATGCTTATAATTTTATCAAGTCTAAGTATGAGCTTAACATAATTTTTCCAAGCCTAAGAATCAAAATTTTATCTAGCAGGACGGGAAAGCAACTTTAAAATTTTGTGTCTCGGCAAAGTACATGTATCAATTGACACAAGTTGTAATTTGTCTCCACTAAGTATGAATATATCAACTCATTTTATCTGGCCAGAGTATGAACCTAACTAAAGAAAAGTCTTGTAATTTTATCTAGACAGATAATGAAAATACACCTCATTCTCATTGTAACACTGTTCGTTATAATACAGATTTGGATATAACACGGTTTTAAGATGGATAAAAAATTGTATAGATTAGATAGAAAAATGACCATAAATGGTCATTTTTCTATATGATCTATACATTTTTGTTTGGATATAACACAGTTGTTTGATCATCATCATCATCAGCATCATCATCATCATCATCAGATTTTTTATTAATGTGCAGGTATAGGGGCAACATCCACATAAGTTGGCCCACTTCCAGGTAGCTGGTTTGTTGCACGCATGCCAGATCTCACACCAGATCTCCAGGTGTGTCTATCGTGAGGGTCGATAGCTGAGATCTTCCACTTTCTGCGATCTTTGTTAGCTGCTTCCAGGTCATCTCGGCCTCCCAGACCCACTTTTTAGCTCACCTGCACACGTCCAGGAAGAGCTATTGGATTAACCCCAGCGTCAGCGTTGGCGTTGAGAGTCAGTGTCCGCATTTACATTAAAGTTTTTTAACAGCTCATAATTTCCAAACAATACGATGGATTTGGTTCATGTTTGGTTTCTGCTTTGGACCCCAACAATAGTGTTATAAAGAGGTTGGGTGTATTTTGTAATTCTATCTAGCGAAAAATATTAATCTAATTTGACACTTTATTGACTAATGTATGAACCTACAAGTAACACAATTTTATATCTGCCAGTTCTGAGAATTGTGCTGCTATATTCACAAGGTTGAATATGGCATTATGATTTACACTCAGTCACTCAAACTAGCCCTATCTCAAGCATATTTTTATGGTCCAAAAGGTATTTGAGCCATGAAAGTTTGACTGCATTTGGCTTTTATTTTATTCTCATACTAATAACAGTCAAGATAAAAACTAGATTAATCCTTATCTTGCTGAATATTCACTTAAGCCACACCCATTTCTGTCTTTCAACTAATCAAATTACTTGATGTAATTTATTGCTACAAATTGATAAGCAGAATGCCAAACAGTGTAGATCCTGATCAGATGGCTTCTTCAGAAGCCATCTGATCTGGATGTACACTGTTTGCAAAGATAGGGGTTGTCGTGAACAGCAGGATAAGGGTTAATAACAGTCTGCCAGAAATGAGGATTCTATCAGAATATTTTTGTCTTGCTCTCAGGTTTGATATGAGAACAGAAATCACACAAACATACTTGTGCAGCCATTAATCAGGGTGATATCTATATCTCTTTGTTATCCTAAGTTTCACTTTGAACTGAGTAGTTAACAGCAAAAATTACATGGTTTGCTCAATAGCTTTTAATAGATTTCAATCCTGGCAGTGGATTCAAAATGATTGTCACAAAGCCTTCACCATCACGAAAACATGCCTATATAATTTTTGACCCCCCTTGAACCCCACTTTTATATAGTAAAACTGGGGTTTACAGGGGTAAACCTTATTTTTCTTATTTCTGCTCTAAAACATAGATTGTGGAAACTCGTTAGAACCGCCTCAATGAGAGGCGGTTCTAACGAGTTCCCACAATCTATGTTTTGAGCAGAAATAAGAAAATGATCGCAATTATTCATCTGAAAATTTTCGTTCTTTCCGCAGTAAAATTTTTACTGTATTTGTATAGGTGTAATTTCGTAATGCTACTCCAAGTTCAAAGACACGTGTGTGACTGGTGTCTCTTTCTTGGTGGGTATAAGTACTGTTTGTTCATAGTTCTCACCACAAAGAACATGAGATTCTGTTTTCTGCATCAATCTACAGACTGTATCATTTACTTTTCATATCCAACAGATACCTGAAAATGAACAGTGTACAGCAAAGAGTGTTTGATTTATGAAAATGTCACACAATGTTTCCTTTAGTAACTCCAGACAAAGGAATAAAAAGACAAACAGCAAGCTATGTAATTTTTTTTGAATTTATTTGAGACCTATTAAAATTTATGAACAGGATTAATTAGTTGAGCATGAAAAAAGTTTCATAACTTTGGCCCCAGGCTTATACATAAGCAGTTAACCAATACAGTGTATGTATTGTTTTGCCAGACAACTGCCCTTCTTGAATCAGAGGAAAGGAGAGAATTACCATAGAAAAGATTTCATGATCCATCTCCATGAAAGAATGTTGCCAAGCCAGGTCAATATTATGTAAACTAACGCCTTTGTTAGAAACCTCCATGGTGTAGTGGTTAAGCTACTTGCCACATAAACCAGAAGTTGTAGGTGGTTCAATTCTAGGCCTCTCCTGACTTACAAACAAGTCTTTAACCCATCCCATGCAGGAAACCCGTAAAGGGGTACCTTGGCAAACAGTGCAGGCCCAAATCAGATGCCGCAAAACGCGGCATCTGATCAGGGCATGCACTATTTGCTAACAAAATTTGCCATCAAAAATAGAAAATGGAAAAAATAGGTATAAAACCCCTTATATGACAAATGGACTTGTCAAACATATAGCAATGGAAGAGCCCAGTTAAAATGAGGTCCTGTCTCCATATGATTTTAGTTGTTGTTGGGACATAAAACTTACACACCCAAACACAGAACAACTTTGTTTGCTCTATAAAATAACTGGGCCCAAATATGCCAATATTTATAATAATTTTGATAACGTGATAAACTCACCACTCCTGCCTAGCTGATACTGCCTGCTTCCTGACAAGACGCTTTGGATCATCTAATGCTGGTTCCAGGGCCTTGGTGATCTGGCCCCGATATGGTATTATAATGTGAAGAGGAAGACTGGTCATTTCTTCTGTACATTTCAAAGCTGCTATTCTCACTTTCTACAATATATGAAGTCAGAGTGGTCCCATTAGAAGTCTCTAAACATAGATGTACCGCAAATTTCAAACTCTATTCACCATATTTGCATTATTTGCTGGCTCCCGGCTTGCACATTGTCAATATTGGAAAAACAGGTAACCAGACCCCCCTGACCTTTCAAGGTCAGGGGGGTCTGGTTACCAGTTTTCCAACTTTGATAACCTTCAGACTAGGAACCAGCACATAATGCAAATAAGGTGAATTTGTATATTTTACCAAATATCATTTTCTGTAAGAACATTCAAAGTTTCAAAGGCTAACAGGTAAGAACTTGATCACACTGCTCCTTCAGTATGTGTAACTGGTAAACACTATTTTCCCTTCAAAGAAAGCATATTTAGCACTGGCAATTTCAAAGTAATTTTTTCAGAAAAAGTAAGGCTTGACATTATATGTGAATCATCTGCAGCTTTCAGGCTTCAGTTTAGCTGTATCAAAACTGATCATATAAAAAAACAAGAGCACCGCATGCGGGTGCCAATGCTCGGCTGTAAAAATTCTAAGTCGAAAAAGGGGCATAACTGTGCCAAAAATATTTTGAGGGTTACCTCACCTATTGGTATGAGTTCTCCTTTTCATAATGAACAACTAGTCCAAGTTTCAAGTAAATGTGTTCAGTAATGACAGAGATATTACAAAATGTCCAAGTTTTTGCACGATGACGCAGACGACGACAACGCCGCCAGAGCTATGACAATACCTTGTCATTTTCTTCGAAAACAGCCCAGCTAATAAAATGCTTTTTCACAATACATACATGTACATACATTTACAAAAGTATGCACTCCACTTCACCTTAAGACATCAAGAAAAACTGCATCTGAACATGTCATCTACTTATGTCATCAGCTGCATCTTCTTGCAAATGCTTTCGAACATATTACAGTGTGGACCCTGATCAGATTGCTCCTAGGAAAGCAGTTTAATCTGGGTCCACATTGTAGTGTTAACCCTGACCAGAATACTCCTAGAGGAGCAGTCTGAGTTGGGTCCACACTGTTTGCAACAATGTCTTTTAAAGTAACTAACAGTCAACAAAGCAGATGACAATTGTTGTGATTGGCATTTTAAGGTTAAAGTAACCAGCAGTAAACAAAGCAGATGACAAGTGAAATGATTCCACCCTCAATGACTAATAGAACTAATATTTAAGGGTAATGGGAACACCTTCAGGAGAGTCAACTTCTGCAGAAGTATTTTTGTCTCCCATGACAATAGGGGTCTACTCTTAAAGGAAAGAATTTGCTCCTAAGGAGCAAATTCTTTCCTTTAAGAGTAGACCCCTTTTTCAGTGGGACTGAACCTGTAGAAAAGTGAACAGGAAGTCCCAAAAATTGTCTCCCTTTGAAAACATGAAGGAAAATGTGCTAGGTGTTCCTATTCCCCTTAATCAATGGGCATTGAGTCGATATGATTTAATGAGGTTTGACTGAACCTACCATGGACGGTCTGTATGATGTCAGTTTAAGAAGTTTAGGAATTAGTGAATCCATCTGCTTATGTACCAGTTCTGGCGCATTTTCAATGAGGTCACTCAAGGTCAACATTGTGGACAGTTGAAGGTCAGCATCTTCATACTGGAGGGAATGTATAAGTAAAGGGAACACCTGTAAAAATAAAGAATCACATATGAGAGGCCTTTTTCAAATGAATTTTAAGACACTTGGAGAAAGTTCACATTATCATAACACGCCCATATGCGAAAATGACATCTCTTCTATCTGTAAAACTAGCATTTTTTCGATTTTTTCTTATTTCTAATCCAGATACAGACTGTGGGTGCTGATTATAGGCAGTTTTAATGATACCCACAAAGCAAAAATAAGGAAATAAGGAATACCTCCATAAACCCCATTCTCTTATAAAATGGGGTTTTAGAGGTTTAGTGGATCTATAATTAGTAGGAAAACATCTTTAAGGGGAATGGGAACACCTGGCATATTTTCGGCCATTTTTTCAAAGGGAGACAACTTTCGGGACTTCCTGTTCGCTTTTCTATAGGCTCAGTCCCGCTGAAAAAGGGGTCTACTCTTAAAGGAAAGAATTTGCTCCTGAGGAGCAAATTCTTTCCTTTAAGAGTTGACCCCTATTGACATGGGAGACAAAAGTACATTTGCAGGAGTTGCCTCCCCTGAAGGTGTTCCCATTCCCCTTAAGAAACAACAAAGTGGGTGTTTTGGTGAGGTGAAGGTATTGTATATCTTGCATCACTGGGGCGTCCAACTGATTACTATCTCTTTTCTCTGGAAGATGACACAAAATGACACAAGAGGGTTGATGTGTCATTAAACCCCAACACAATCAATCAGACACAACAGAACTACATTTGAGCCCCGCCAAGCGAATTTGTGTCTTCGAGCATTCCGTCATGACAAATTTTAACTGCGCATGCCCAGCCATTCAGAGGGGCCAGAGATATGGCTTTCTGTCTGAAGGTTCCTCTTGATTCACTGCTTGTATGAGCGAGCAGCGAAGGTTCTGGCGAGACTGCGCAGATGCGCAGGCTCGCCTGAACCTTCCCTGCTCACATAGGCGATAAGTACCGAAATCGCTTGACGGGGCCCATTTTAGCCAGAATATGACTACTAGTAAGTATTCATTATGAAAACACGCCTATGCAAATACATTGTGAACTTTACCACCGAAAAAACAAACATTTTAATTTTTCAGTACACCTAAACCTCTAAGTAACACTAACGATCTGTGGCATCTGATCTGGGCCTGCATTGGTGCTAGTATTTTATTGCATGTAAAACTGACTTTGTTTCAACAATGTTGTTAGGGGCAGCATCACTTTTTCCAGTAATCACATGTTATGTCACATGCTGTCATGCAGTTTTATGACATGGTAGTATGCCAATATACACCATAACCTCGTTATAACACTGTTCATTATAATATGGTTTTGGATATTACACAATTTCAAGATGGATCCCAAAATGTAAAGATTAAATAGAACTAGAAATGTGTCAATACAACACAAATGCCCCCCGCCCAGGGACTACCGCAAACCCCCCCCCCCCCCCATCACCTTAAGGTCATGCGGTAGGGGCGGGGTTATTGCTGAATGAAACTTTTGACATGTATCTATTATCATTCCAAATATGTAGCAAATCCATTACATGGTTCAAGAAATATGAGCTCAAAAAATTTAATATAAAAAATTTCTTCTATGTTTGTGACCTTGACCTTCAGTTAAGGGGTGGGGGGTATGGCTCAATGAAACTTTGGACCTGCAATTATTGTCATTCCAAATATGAAGCAAATCCATTATAGAGTTTGGAAAATATAAGCTATTAACATACTTAATTTTGAAAATTTCTATGTCTGCGACCTTGCCCTTGAAGTCATAGGCATGGGTGGGGGTATTACTGAATAAATCTTTGGACCGGCATCTATCATAAAACCAAATATGAACCAAATGAATCATAAAAGGTAAAGTTCAATGTGGTACAAATACCTTAACCCGAGTGCTAAACATTATAAATTACTAAGTCCGTGACCTTGACCTTGAGACCATGGGTAGGTGTGGGGGTATTGCTGGATAAAACTTTGGACCCATATCTATCATCATAATAAATATAAACCACATCCATTGCATTGTTTGAACAAGATGTGTTTGTGAAACACAAATGCCCCCGGACAGCGCATGTGAAATATGAAAGCTCTACCATTTACCAATCAAAAGTTACGGCCAATGTTAAAATTATTAAAAAGTAAGTCAAATGCCAAGGTCAAGGTCATGAGGTCAAAAATTATAGTACCAATAGAAAGGGCTTGTGACAAGGAATGCACATGTGAAATATGAAAGCTCTATCAGTTACCAATCAAAAGTTATAGCCAATGTTAAAGTTTTTAAAAAGGAGGTCAAAAGTAGGTCAAATCTCAAGGTCACGAGGTCAAAAATTATAGTACCAATAGAAAGGTCTTGCGACAAGGAATGCACATGTGAAATATTAAAGCTCTATCAGTTACTAATCAAAAGTTATAGCCAATGTTGAAGTTTTTAAAAAGGAGGTCAAAAGTAGGTCAAATCTCAAGGTGAAGGTCACGAGGTCAAAATTTATGGTACCTCTTGAAAGGTCTTGTGACAAGGAATGCACATGTGAAGTATGAAAGCTGTACCACTTACCATTCAAAAGTTATGCCCAATGTTAAAGTTTTTGCAGACGGACAAACGGACAAACGGACAAACAGACGGACAGACCAAAAACTATATGCCCCCCAGAATCTTAGATTCCGGGGGCATAAAAATATGAGCTCAAGTTCTACCCTGACCAAAAACCTTAACCTGAGTGTTAAACATTAAAAATTTCTAAGTCTGTGACCTTGACCTTGAGACCATGGGTAGGTGTGGGGGTATTGCTGGATAAAACTTTGGACCCATATCTATCATCATACTAAATAAAAACCACATCCATTGCATGGTTTGAAAAATATGAGCTCAAGTTCTACCCTGACCAAAAACCTTAACCTGAGTCTAACAGGATTACGTACGTACCTACACACTTTCGTACAGAAGGATGTACATTCGGACGCATGTACGCACGTACCCACGGACACACATACGGAAAACCTAAAAACTATATGCCCCCGGCATCATACGATGCGGGGCATAAAAATGACCATAAATGGTCATTTTTCTGTACAATCTATACATTTTTGTTTGGATATAACACGGTTAACAAACACAGTTTTCGCCCCCGCCCATCGGGGCTTGGAGAAATAGATTGGGCTGCATGGTGCTTCCACGCAGAGCTGAATCTGACCACACACGAGTACTGGTAAACCCCTTAGATGGACTAAGCCTGCCCAGGCAGAGCGGTGTGAGTCCAATGCACATAAGCCTACTGGTTTAATTGAGCGGCAGGGCTTGAGATGTCATTTCATCCCAATGTTGGGTAAAAGTCCCACAAAACTGGAAGCAAAGTCTCCAAATTGACCTTTACAGTGTTGATGGGGATGTTAAACCTCAAGTCAAACAAACAAATAACACAGATCCTATTGATAGGTTTATTAAGAGGTTTTGGTATACAATATTCACCCCACATATTCATACACCTCACCATACTTGTTCTAAAATTTGAGTAAGTGCAATTTACTACCCGATGACTGGCAATAGTGTAGACCCTGATGTGACTCAATATTCTAGGTCTACATTGTTTGCTCAGGCCTGTAAGTCCAAATACATATGGATTAGAAGCCTCTGTGGTGCAGTGGTTACGCTACTCGCCTTGTAAACCAGGGATCGCAGGATCGATCCCGGGCTTCTCCAGACTTTCGGATGAGTCTTTAAACCGAGGTCCCGTCTCCGTATGACCTTAGCTGTTGGTGGGACGTAAAACTCAAACACTCACTCACTCACCAAATACATATGGCAAATATGTTAACCCATTTAGTACCGGAAACCCCAAAATGGGTACCCTGGCAAACATTGCAGGCCCAGATCAGACGCCGCATTCTGCGGCGTCTGATCAGGGCCTTCACTATTTGCAAAAAGTTCAGCTTTTTTTCCAAATACATTTTAAAGATAACATATCCTGCCACCCCTACATTTCAAAATGGACTTCTGCCATATATAAGGAGGAAGATTCCATTTGGTACAAAAAGGGTTAAAAATTACCTTCTGTAGCTCAGGCATCAATATTTGTTTTTCCATATCTTTGATCAGATGGGATGCTGCTAACAAATAGTTCTTCTTGGTCTCTGAAAGTAATGGGCAGCAGATCTGATTACTGTTTTACCCCAAATAATAGGACACCGAAACATCATAAAAATATGCCCGAGCAAACAGTGTAGACCTTGATCAGAGCAGTCTGATCAAGGTCTACACTGTTTGCCACAGATCAAAAGTCTTTTTGACCAAAATATAAAATGCATAATTTATGATACCATAAGACTATTTAAAAGGTGTCTGAATATTTAACATAAATAAGGTGTAACAAAAGTTTTTATGGGTGTGAGGGAGGATCTGTTCTGTCCAGTTGCCATTTGACCAGAACTGAAGCCCACCAATGAGACTAGAGCTGTCAGTGAAACTGACTAGGGCCTAACAAGTTCCCACAATCTATGTTTTGAGCAGAAATAAGAAAAATATCACAATTTTTTCATCTAAAAATTCAGTTCTTATGTCGTAATGACCTGATGTGAAATGGTTCATCCAAGGTATTATGATAACACAGCCATGTGGTGTAGGGCATTTTTTCATATCCATAAAACAGTTAATTTTCTTATGGAAGTTTATACTTTTTTTTTTCATTAATGACCCCAACACAGGATGTGGATGCTGTAGAGGCAGTTCTAACAAGTACTCACACACTATGAATGTTTGTTTGTATTGGTGTTTAACGGCCCAGTCAACACTATTTAGGTCATTTTTGAGCCAGCCAGTTTACCTATCCACACTTTTCCTGGGCAGGCTTATAAGTAAGCTGTTAACCAGTACAGCGCTCATTCTTTCATCAGAAACTGACAACTGCCCTTCTTGAATCAGCAGAAGGGAGAGAATGACCGCCCACACACGATGTCTTGGACAAGAAATAAGAAATGGTAAGTATATCCCTGATGTGAAATGGTTCATCCAAGGCATTAAGATAGCATATCCGTGTAATATAGCGTATTCTTTCATATCTCAAAACAGTTAATTTACTTA
This sequence comes from Lucinisca nassula, assembly GCA_963580285.1. NCBI lineage: Eukaryota > Metazoa > Mollusca > Bivalvia > Lucinida > Lucinidae > Lucinisca > Lucinisca nassula. The sequence continues at coordinate 171,890,831 of OY757010.1, forward strand.
GAAATTTTGTATTATTTTTCAAATTAATAACCCCAACGTAGACTGTCGGAGTTCATTACAACCATCTCACTGAGGCAGTTCTAACGAGTATCTACAAACTATGTCTTGTTGCAGAAATAAGTAAAATAATGTATACCCCAGATTTCTCGATATAAAGGCAGGTTTATGGGGGTGAACTTTACATGGACTTGTTGACGTGATGGAATGTCAGTCATCACGTGAACAAGTCCGTGAAAATGAACACCCATTATATAGAGTAAACTGGGGTTTATGGGGGTATACATTATTTTTCTTATTTCAGCTCCAAGACAGGTTGTGACTACTCGTTAGAACCGCCTCAGTGAGGCAGTTCTAACGAGCACCGACAACCCATGTTTGCAGTATAAATAAGAAAAATATCACAGATTTCCATCAGAAAAGTAGCTATTTTAGAGATGTGAAAAAAGCACTATTTCGCAAGGGTGTATTATCGTAATGAGCATATGTAAATACTGAAAGATGAAATTGTCAGTTTACCTGGAGTTGAAGATTCAAATCCCTTGGCAATCTTTGGCAAGTTTTCCATGAAGAATCTCTGTCTATACATGATTCTGATGTTAGCTGACATTTCCTTTGTCATCACATCATCACATGGTGTCAGAATGGTAGCAATGCCTGATGCAGCCTCACAGCCAATGGATAGATCTGCCAGCAGATCTATAAGCTAAAGGAAAAATATGATATCATGACACATTATCTCTTTCTTTCTTTCTTTCTTTCTTTCTTTCTTTCTTTTACTACAATATCTGAATATTGACTGAAGAGAATAGGAACAAATGACAAACTTTCCAACATCCTATTTTTTAAAGGGGGATACCTTTTGAGGATTCCCGTTTTCTTTTCTATAAACCGTGATCCTATGAAAAGGGGTCAACTCTTAACCATTAGATGTCAATCACAACAACTGTCGTTTGCTTTGTTGTTGGCTGGTTACTTTTGAAGTCATTTTTGCAAACAGTGTGGACACAGATCAGACTGCTCCTGCTCCTCTAGGAGCAGTCTCATCAGGGTGTTGTGATCAGGGGTCCACACTGTTTGCCTGTATGTTAAAATACCTTAAAACGTGTGCAAGAAGATGCTGCAGACAACATACTGGGTAAACAAACATTTTCAGATGTATCACATTTACAATATGTATTCGGACAGACAGGCCTGAGCAAACAGTGTAGACCCTGATGAGACGCCACAGAATGTGGCCTCTCATCAGGGTCTACACTGTTTAGTCAACACCGGGTAGTAAATTATACTTGTTAAATTTTTAGAACAAGTATGGTAAAAAGAAAGATAGAATGCATAATAACTATGGTGGTGTAATTGTGTATGTTAAAGAAAATATTGCATGTAAGCGCCGTTATGATCTTGAAATCAATCGTATTGAATGTATTTGGTTAGAAATAACTCTTAAGGCGAAATCAATTCTGCTTGGTCTGTTCTATAGACCACCAAATTCTCCAGCCTGTGTAACAGATGATATTGAAACAGCGATAGATCTGGCATTTGACTCAAATATTCAAAAAATAATTGTCACTGGTGACTTTAATCTGAATTATTTAAATGAATCTTGCCGTCCAAAGATACATTCTTTGTTTGGACCGTATGATCTTAGGCAACTTATTCAGGAACCAACTCATTTTACTGAATTATCATCGTCCTTAATTGACTTGATTGCTACTAATGCTGAACCCAGTGTTATTTACTCGGGTGTAGGCGAATGTGTCCTTAATCAGACAGTAAGATACCATTGTCCTGTCTTTGTAGTATTTAGTTTCAGCAAATATAAACAGCCTTGCTTTAAACGGAAAATCTGGAAATATGAGTCTGGAGATTATGTCTTGCTAAATCAATTAATGGGTGATTCTGACTGGAGCTCTGTAGAACATGATGACATCAATATATATGCAGCAAACTTTACAAAAAAACTTTTAGACTTCTGTGATAGAACAATACCCAATAAAACTGTTACCATTCGCCCTTCAGATCCCCCATGGGTAACTAACGTTCTCAGAAATTCAATACGAAAACGCAAATGAGCACACAAAATAGCTAAACGCAATAATAACCCAGAAGCTTGGAGAAAATTTAAAAAACTTCGTAACAACAGCATTAATATACTTAGAAAGTCAAAACAAGATTATAACTAGAATACTGTCGATGGCGCGCCATCGCAAATCCCCACGTTTTCTACAGAGGGGCCAAGTACCGAAAACCCCTCACCCTGGGCCCTAATTTGACTCCATGGTCAAAATATTACCTGTATTATATTCTACTAATCATGCCCTTCAATTTCATATGCCACATGACTATGTTCCAAAAAACTTAAATTTTGACCCTTTGACCCCTCTCCCAGGGCCCCAATCTGACCCCAGGGTCAAAATTTTACTTGTAGTTTATTCTACCCATTATCCCCTTCGCATAGATATGCAACATGACTATGTTCTGAAAAACTTTAATTTTGACCCCCGACCCCACCAAGTCCGACCCCCAGGGCGTGACCTAGGGGTCACAGCCAAAATCCCGTTCAATATGTTTTACTTTTTTCATAACTAAGTACATGTGCAAAGTTTGGCATCAAAATCTTCAAAATTGACTTTGTAATTGAATTTTATTGATATTTGACCTTTTGACCCCTCCCCAGGGACCCTGGGGGCGGGGACAAAAAAAAATGTGCTCTTGCGCAAGCCATTCATGTAAGCAACTCGCATACCAAATTTGGTTGAATTCCGGCTAACGGTTTAGGAGGAGATAGCCGGACAGACAGACGGACAGACAGACAGACGGACGGAGGCGATAACAATATCCCCACTTTTTTTTAAAAACGTGGGGATAAAGATAAAGTAGCTGAGAAAATTGACTCAATAGCCTTTCCTCCAAAGACTGGTGGAAAACTTTCAAATCCTTAATTAATAAGTCAAATCATGATGCTATCCCACCCATTAACTATAATGGTAGGGTCATTAACCTTCCTTGCGAAAAAGCAAACCTATTTAACAGTTATTTCGAGTCCCAAACACAACTAGATGACAATGGACGGGAAGTGCTCCATCTCAATCCTCCATTGCATACATTAAATACTATTCATTTAGCCGTAGAAGACGTTCGTGAAATTTTAAAAACCCTTATCGTTGGAAAGGCTTGTGGTCCCGACTGTATCAATAATCGCATTCTTAAAGCAACAGCCGAGTCCATATGTGTACCCGTAATTAACCTTTTAATACTTCTCTAAGAACCTCAATAGTACCAGATATTTGGAAAGGCACTAATGTTAGCCCAATCCATAAAAAGGATGATAAAAGTTCCGTAGAAAACTATAGACCTATATCTCTTATTAGTTCAGTTGGAAAAACTTTTGAAAAAGTAGTTTATAAACATGTGCATAATCATCTTTTAGAAAATAAGATTATAACTCCATTCCAGTCTGGATTTACACATGGTGATTCAACAGTAAACCAGCTTGTAGATATCTATAATACCTTTTGCCAGGCCCTGGACCAGGGCAAAGAGGTACGTGCGGTTTTTTGTGACATAAGTAAAGCGTTCGACAGGGTGTGGCATAGGGGTCTTATAGCCAAACTCAATCATTATGGGATCTGTGGCCCTCTTTTGGAATGGTTCAAAAGTTATTTATCCAACAGATGCCAAAGAGTGGTTATCCAAGGTGGAAACTCAGACTGGAAGGAAATCAAAGCTGGTGTGCCCCAGGGATCTATTTTGGGCCCACTTTTGTTCATTGTTTATATCAATGATATTGTGAATGAAATTCAGTCTAATATTCGACTGTTCGCAGACGATACTACCCTTTATATTGTAGTCGACCTGCCAGACTCAGCGGCACAAATTCTTAACAATGATCTTCAATGAATATCGTCATGGTCAGAATTATGGCTTGTTAAATTTAATCCTAACAAAACGGAATCATTATTATGCACGAGAAAACAAAATAGAGTTAATCATCCCAGTCTATATTTATCAGGTGTAGTTATTAAAGAAGTTACTACACATAAGCACCTAGGGCTAAATCTTTCTAACACATGTGATTGGCTTGCTCATTTGGTGTACATAAAAGAAAAAGCATTAGTCCGTTTAAACCTTTTGAGATCCCTTAAATTTACCTTAAAACGTAAATCGCTTCAAAAGATATATTTTACCTTCATAAGACCGATCCTCGAATATGCAGATATTGTATGGGACAATTGTACCCAACAACAAAAGAACGAATTAGAAAAAATACAGCTTGAAGCAGGCCGTATTGTCACGGGCACTACAAAGCTAGTTAGTACTCAAAAACTTTATGATGAGCTTGGCTGGGATAAACTTTCGGATAGGCGTAGAATGCATAAACTACAACTGTTCTATAAAATGGATCACCGGAGAGCAACGGAATACCTATGTAACTTATTGCCACTGCATATCAGTGATGTTTCGTCCTACCCACTTCGTAACGCAGATAACTACAGCCTTATCCACTCGAGAACTGCACTTTATGGTAGCTCATTTTTACCTTCAACAATACGTGAATGGAATAAACTTCCAAATGAACACAGAAATGCCGAATCACAGGATGCCTTTAAACGATACCTAACAGAAAACTCTGTTAAAGTTCCACGATATTACTTTTGTGGCAATCGCATGGAACAAATACTACATACAAGACTTCGTACGCAATGCAGTTCACTGAATTATTATTTATATAGGTGCAATTTAATAGATAGTCCAAACTGCACTTGTGGATCTATAGAAAACAATAATCACTATCTCCTTGAGTGCACACGGTATCGTAATGCCAGGGAGGAAATGTTAAACATAATAATGAGGCACTCTCATATATCAGTTGATATTTTACTCTTCGGAAATGCAAATCTCTCAGCACGTATTAATGAAGAAAATTTTAAGGCTGTTCAAACTTTTATCCGTAAGACGAAGCGTTTCAAGAGATAGTCTCATATTGATAGATCATTAACCACTTACATGTCTTCGGTTCAGTTCATCTCTCTCTCTCTCTCTCTCTCTCTCTCTCTCTCTTTCAATATGATGTTTACATTCTCAATAATTCAACTAGATTTGCTGTATGTTATTGTATTTAGAATTTCGGAAGCGGTATATAATGCCCATTTATTGCAGGAGATGATTAGTATAAGCAACCTTGCTTGTTTTCAAATCCTGTTGATCTTTCTAATATGTTACATTCTTGTTATATATCTGTAATTGAAAAGAAGTAAATAAAAAATATTGTTTAAACTAAGTTAAGGTGTCCAAATATTTAATGTAAATATGGTAGTTTTTCTTGGCATCTTAAGGGTTACGGAGACACAAATTCTTTCCTGTCTGAGTAGACCACTTTTAGCAAGGGTAAAGGAAATAGTTTTGAAACAGTGATACAAGTGTAGTGAAATCTCCCCGGTACCGTACATCGAGAAGTACCGGGACCGGTAGTTACCGGGAATTAGTGTTAGAAGGAAGAGGGACAATCAAGTGAGAACTTCCGCCCGGGATTTTCATGAGTTTATGACAGTGCCTGGCTGAAAGAGCAGTGGTATTTGTAAGTCCCTGTCCCTCAAACCTTCCTCCTAATACAAGGTCATCTTTATATTTTATGCGGGCTTTTTAAAAAACACTTTAATGGCGACGAGGATGGGATTAAAACATTAAAGTGTTTTTATAAAACACTTTAATGGCGACGAGGTAAACACCCTTATTTGTAGTTCAGTAAACAATTATTTTTCGTCTTTTCCCTGTTGACTTCTTGTCCGTGTCTAGCAAACACAAAGAGGGGAAAGGATGCCAGTACTTCAAATAATTGTTTAAATATAAGTCGAGTGATTTTCACTAACTGCAACAAAGTGCTAAAGTGCTCTTGAGATTTGTGACCCATAAATTATAAATTTATTCAGTTTTTGGTCAGCCAGTAAATTACTTAGGTGGAATTGTTTATGCTTACGTAAACGGAGGCCAGTTTTACAGGGCAATTTTCAATAAACATTCTAGCGTCTTGTAGACCTAAATGAATCTTATAGTAACTGCTCAAAATACCCTACCCACCCCCTTTGATCAGACCTGTCGCGTCTTGTAGACTTTCAGGTGCATCGTGCAGGGAGAAAGCGGTTGACAAGTGATTACAGGCCAGCAAAAGAGAAGGCTAATTTAGTTGCTTTGTAAGTAGCTTACCTTCTTACAGTTACAATTAACTATTAAAGTATCACTTGTACATCATGAGTATCAATGTAAATACAGCATCTGTGGAGGAACTGAAGAGGATTCCAGGAGTTGGTGACAAATTAGCCAAACTGATCATACAGTTCAGAAATGCCTACAAAATGGTCAAAAAGGAGGCACTCAACCTAGCACTCCGAGGAAGCCTATCAGCTGAAGTCCTTAGTATTATAGACTTCTCAGAGCCACAGACATCGGATGCATTTGATACAGATGACCTTGGTCTACCATCTGTTCCAAAAACAGACATATGGGAGCCACTGAGAACCTTTGCCAGTGCACAGGCTGCAGTGGAACTACCAAGTTTGCCATCACCAATGAGTGCAGACAGATGGGAGCCCTTGACAACCGCCATTGATGCAACATCATCGGGGGAGCCAGATAGCTTAGCTATGTTAGCCAAGCCAAGGTTACAGCCAAGTGAGCCAGAGACTACTGCTACGTTAGCAACAGGAAGTCATACAGGGTTCTCAGAGGCAGAGATTTGCGCTATGTTAGCCGAATCTCAAGTTCCTAGCTCAAGGTTCAGTCACCCGGAAGCATTCGCCATGTTAGCGATAGGTGAAAGGGCTAGGTCAGACAATTTAAATATAGCTGCTTCAGAGGGAATGCTACTTAAAGCTTCAAGTAAAGATCACTCATCCAAGACACAGAGGGAGAAGTCAGCTGGAGAGGCATTGTTGACAGCAACAATAAAATCTTCTAGATCTGAATTACAGACACAGATGTCAACAGAGTTGACTTCAGGGTCTTGTAGATTCAGGTCTCCAAGTCCAGCAGCTAGCAGACCAGAAAGTCCCAGATCAAGGTCAAGGTCAGAAAGCTCAAAGCAGCTGACAGACAATGAAGAAGTTAATGGGTCTTGTAGATCCAAACACCAATCTCCTAGACCTTCAAGGTCAAGAGAATCAAAACAAGTTTCTGGGTCTTCTAGAGCCAAACACAGGCCCCACAGATCATCAAGGTCATCTTCAAGGTCATCATCAAGGTCAAATTCTAGACCTTCTTATAAAAGACATAAGAAAGAATTAAGATCTTTGAAAAAGAATAGCTCAAAATCAAAAGTGCATAAATCTAGACATTCATCAAGTTCAAGGTCACCATCCATGTCTCCTATAAGGTCAAAGTCTCACAAATCCAAAAGGAGGCTAAAATCACAGACAAAAAGGTCATCAAGGTCAAGAACATCTTCCAGAACACATGAAAGTTCAAGGTCACATGTGAGACACGAAAAGTTAAAGTCAAAATCAAGGAGGCATAAGAAGTCAAGGTCAAGTTCTGAAGAAAGTGATAGGTCAAGGTCAGACTCCAGATCTCCTTCAAGATCAAAGTCACATAGATCTAAGAGAAAGTCAAGGTCAAATAAGTATAAGACAAGATCAAGAAGGCATTATATATCATCTTCAGACTCTGACACTGATACCTCATTACATCGACATTCAAAGAGGCATGGAGATCCACGTAAACATCCAAAAACTTTGCGCTTTGATGGAAAAACAAACTGGCTGTCTTTCAAAAAGAAATTTGACAGTTACCGTAGAGTTATGAAATGGTCAGAAACTGAAAGTAAAGACTATTTGATGTGGAGTCTTGATGATAAAGCGCTAGATTTCTTCACAATAGCGGTTTCTGATTTTGAGAAATATTCTTATCGTAGGATGATGAAAAAACTAGAAACTAGATTTGGTGTCAAAGAGTTGACCGAAACATCTAAAGCTAAATTTCATCAAGCCTACCAGCGACCAGATGAAAGTTTAGAGGATTGGGCAGACCGTGTGACGACATTGGCAACAGCAGCTTTTATAAATATGCCAGAAGATCACATGAAACAGGAGGCAATTGCCAGATTTTGCCAAGGTTGCAGTGACAAGGATGCAGCTAAACATGCTTGTTTCAAACACCCACGCAGCATAGAAGAGGCATTAGATTTGATCAAGTATCAACAATATATTTCCCAGGCTGTTGATGGTAAGAAGCCAAAAAGAGGAAATGATGCTTCAATAAATGCTGTAGAAGCTCTGTCTGGAAGTAGAATAGAACGGCTATTAGAGGCAGTGCTGGACAACCTTTCAAGCAAGCTGAAAGTTAGTTCGCAGTCTTCATCAGATGAAGAAAAACATGGGTCAAGTGCAGAAAGAAAGAAGAGTTCAATCAAGTGCTTCTTCTGCAGACAGTATGGCCACAGGAAGAAAGACTGCAAGATTTATCAGGCATGGCTCTGCAAACAGAAGACAAAATCTGGCAGTGGTTCAAGTAGCTAGTACAACTGAAGACAGCTGAAGATCCGGATATTCATCAAGAAGTAAATACTTGGACTTGTAGTTCAAGACAGCCGGATGACTCCATAGATCCATGAGATTACTTGGACTTGTAGTTCAAGACAGTCGGATGAATCCATTATTCTCCCAGATGAAAGCTTGGACTTGTAGTTCAAGACAGCTGGATGACTCCATAGATCCATGAGATTACTTGGACTTGTAGTTCAAGACAGCTGGACAAATCCATTAATCTTCAAGATTAAAGCTTGGACTTGTAGTTCAAGACAGCCGGATGACTCCATAGATCCATGAGATTACTTGGACTTGTAGTTCAAGACAGTCGGATGAATCCATTATTCTTCAAGATGAAAGCTTGGACTGGTAGTTCAAGACAGCCGGATGACTCCATAGATCCATGGGATTACTTGGACTTGTAGTTTACAGCCGGACGAATCCATTATTCTTCAAGATGAAAGCTTGGACTTGTAGTTCAAGACAGTCGGATGAATCCATTATTCTCCAAGATGAAAGCTTGGACTTGTAGTTCAAGACAGCCGGATGACTCCATAGATCCATGGGATTACTTGGACTTGTAGTTTAAGACAGCCGGACGAATCCATTATTCTTCAAGATGAAAGCTTGGACTTGTAGTTCAAGACAGTCGGATGAATCCATTATTCTCCAAGATGAAAGCTTGGACTTGTAGTTCAAGACAGCCGGACGAATCCATTATTCTTCAAGAAGAAATCACTCGGGCTTGTAGTCTGAGAAAGTCGTCGTTCTTCAAGAAATCACCTGGGCTTGTAGTTCAGGACAGTCTTCAAGAAGAAATCACTCGGGCTTGTAGTCTGAGACAGTCGACACTCTTCAAGAAATCACCTGGGCTTGTAGTTCAGGACAGTCTAGAAATCACCTGGGCTTGTAGTTCAGGACGGTCAACAAGAAGAAATCACTTTGGCTTGTAGTCTGAGACAGTCGACATTCTTCAAGAAATCACCTGGGCTTGTAGTTCAGGCTAGTCTTCATCTTCAAGAAATCACCTGGGCTTGTAGTCCAGTCGTCAAGAAGATGTAACCATTCTCCTGGGGTGATACGTCTTGTAGTCTATCACCTAGGGACCTGGGCTTGTAGTTCAGGACAGTCTTCAAGGAGAAATCACTTGGGCTTGTAGCTCAAGACAGTTATCACTCACAAAGAAGTCACTTGGGCTTGTAGCTCAAGACAGTCATCACTCGCCAAGAAGTCACTTGGGCTTGTAGCTCAAGACAGTCATCACTCACAAAGAAGTCACATGGGCTTGTAGCTCAAGACAGTCATAACTCACCAAAAAGTCACATGGGCTTGTAGCTCAAGACAGTCATCACTCACAAAGAAGTCACATGGGCTTGTAGCTCCAGACAGTCATAACTCACCAAGAAGTCACTTGGGCTTGTAGCTCAAGATAGGCATCACTCGCCAAGAAGTCACTTGGGCTTGTAGCTCAAGACAGTCATCACTCACCAAGAAGTCACTTGGGCTTGTAGCTCAAGATAGTCAGTCACTTGGGCTTGTAGCTCAAGACAGTCATCACACACAAAGAAGTCACATGGGCTTGTAGCTCAAGACAGTCATCACTCACCAAGAAGTCACTTGGGCTTAATTGTAGCTCAAGACATTCATCACTCATCAAGAAGTTACTTGGGCTTGTAGCTCAAGACAGTCAACAAGATGGAATCACTTGGGCTTGTAGCTCAAGACAGTGTCCATCAACAAGATACCACTTGGACTTGTAGTTCAAGACAGTTTCCTGGTAAGATGTGCTACACCAAAGAGGTAAGGTTTTTGTGGCGGCCTGTGGCTGTCATATCTCTTTTCAGATATCCCCACCTTGGATGAAGGCTTTCATCATAAAGTTGGGGGGAGTGTAGTGAAATCTCCCCGGTACCGTACATCGAGAAGTACCGGGACCGGTAGTTACCGGGAATTAGTGTTAGAAGGAAGAGGGACAATCAAGTGAGAACTTCCGCCCGGGATTTTCATGAGTTTATGACAGTGCCTGGCTGAAAGAGCAGTGGTATTTGTAAGTCCCTGTCCCTCCAACCTTCCTCCTAATACAAGGGCATCTTTATATTTTATGCGGGCTTTTTAAAAAACACTTTACAAGCTTCAGATACTTTTCACTTGTCATTACAATATCATATGGGGTCAGAACTATAGCAATGCCTGCAACAGACTGCTGCGTAAAACCACACACCAACCAATGAAAAGTGATGTTACATGATGAGGTCACGTTTCCAACAGTATATCCCAGAATATCCAATCAGACGTAATGTTACATATGCAAGTGCATTGGAATTCTGATTTTATGCATTCTACAAACAGAGGACAAGATTTAATGATAAGAATGAGCACTTTCAACCTCTGTGGATGCATGTTTTACAAGACTCCACTCAAAATGAGATACTGACGGAGAACTTAAAAAATGGTACACTTTCATAAATACAGTATCTACCATACCGTCCATATGTATTCAGACAGATGGGAATGAGTAACCAGTGTAGACCCAGATGAGATGCGACATCTCATCAGGGTCTACACTGTTTGCCACTCATCCTGCTATTTTTAGACACAACATCAGGTAGCAAGTTGTACTTGCTCAAATTTAAGAACCAGTAAGGTAAGAAGTTGAGGTGTCACAATACTTAGGATAAATACAGTAACTACCGTACTGTGATACCTTATCAGTGAAGTGTGTAGTCTCCCTATGATTTCTCAGTACCAAAGCTTTAGTTATCCAGGACCAGTACTGTACCGCTAGAGCTTTTCTATCTCTACCACTTGCTGACTGTAATGTGTTTTTCACATACACTTCGATACGTTCAAGAACACTGGCCAGTTCTTCTTCTGAAATAAACAAATAAACCCAAATATTCAACTGGGGCCCACTAGTTCAGTGAGCAACAATACCGGTACATGTATATTTCTTTGTAACTAACCACAGTTTATGCATATGCCAATGATCTGGAAACATCCATTTGAAGTGATACAATGCAATACTCTGATTACTCTCTGTCTCAGGTGATACTGCGATCTGGAAACATCAATTTGACATGATACAATGTGACACTCCATGTCTCATGTGATATTTTGGCTTGGAAACATCCCCTTGATGTGGTACATGCACATTATTACTATAGCAACTTGATCTAGCACATTGTATAATAATGCGTGGATGTTTCCAGATCAACAAAGTTTTCAGTTTATTTAAGTCTCATGTGAGGCTAGGCCTCATATGAGACTTAAAGAAACTGAAAACAAGCCTAAGATTTCCTTGTCAAGGTCTCAACCCTATCAATGAATATTTTTCTAACCCACCTGTTCTAAAGAATGGTGAAAATTCTTCCAAAGCTATTGTCATGAGATTGACCAAGAATGCAGAAAATCAATAAGCAAAATGGCCCCTCACACAAATGTAACAGAGCAAAAAGATATAACCTTTTGATTCTTACCTTCTAAAGAATTCTGTTTAACCCTTAACCCTTATCTTGCTGTTCACAACAACCCCTATCTTTGGAAACAGTGCAGATCCAGATCAGATGGCTTCTTCAGAAGCCATCTGATCAGGATCTACACTGTTTGGCATTCAGTTTATGAATTTGTAGCAATAAATTACATCAAGTAATTTGATTGGTTGATAGACAGAGATGGGTGTGGCTTAAATGAATATTCAGCAAGAGAAGGGTTAAGATGCCAAGAAAAACTGCATCTAAAATGTTGTCTGTTTATGTTGTCTGCTGGATTTTTCTTGTCAGCATTTCATTAAAAGTTGATCAAGAGAATGACAATGCGGCTGTTGAAAATGTAAATCTATGGAGAAACAGAAAATGCACCTCTCTATTTGCATGGATAACGAAACATGCATCAGAAGACAGTTTAAAAATAGTTCCAATGATATATAAATGTTTTTTCCAATACATGTATTAAGCAATGATTGACAGAATGAGACAGCTGATAAACTGATAAACCTAGGGTGAGACAGCAATGTGAGATGAAGAAATCACAAAATATACAACAAAGGAATATTCTTGTCACATGGGTGAGAAAATGTGACAACCCATGTCTTATGTGATACTTTGATCTGAAAAAAAGCCACTTGACTTGATACAGTGTGACACTGCATGTAATACTGTGTGAGTGTGTTTGAGTTTTACATCCCACCATTAGCTAAGGTCATACAGAGATGGGACCTTAGTTTAAAGATTCATCCAAAAGTCTGGAGCCAGGGATCAAACCTATGACCCCTGGTTTATGAGGCGAGTAGCTTATCCACTACATCACGGAGGCTTCTACATGCGATACTGTAAACATGCACTGAACATGATACAATGTGGCAGGTCAAGCTACTATAGTAATAATGTATATGAGCCCCGCCAAGCGAATTTGTGTCTTCGAGCATTCCCTCATGACAAATTTTAACTGCGCATGCCCAGCCATTCAGAGGGGCCAGGGATATAGCTTTCTGTCTGAAGGTTCCGCTTGATTCACTGCTTGTATGAGCGAGCAGCGAAGGTTATGGCGAGACTGCGCGGATGCGCAGGCTCGCCTGAACCTTCGCTGCTCGCATAGGCGATAAGTACCAAAATCGCTTGACGGGGCCCATATATCCTCTAACCATTCTTCCATTTGTTCACTAGTCCTGCAAGACACTTCACGGCATGGGTGTGAGCAGAAGCATCAGTAAGGGTCTCAATAAGGGCAGATAATCTGTCAGTAAACTCCCTTCCTCGGGGTATGTCAACCTGAAAATACATACCAGGGCCCAGTTGTTCAAAGCTAACAAAGTTGTTAGTGAACATATTGTTAAAACTTTGATCATTTACTTTGGCAAATATGCTAATATTCTTGCTGAAAAAAATGTGAGTAGCTTTTTCAAATGCAAAAATTACAGATTATTGAATATTGTACTTTCCAGAACAGTTACCAAGTTGACAACTAACTAGCTTGTTAAGCTAACGATGCTTTGAACAACTTGACTAGATTGTTCAAAGCTTACACTACATCATTAGTGAACATATCGTTAAAACTTTTTTTAAAAATATGGCCTTCACACTAATATTTTTGCTGAAAAATGTATCTTTTGCAACTGCAAAAGCTACTCACATTTTTTAGCAAAAATATTGATGTATTAGATAATGTAGTTGAATTTGAAATACTGGGCCCTGTTTAAAGCCAAAGAAGTCATTAGCAAACATATTGTTAAAACTAAGATCATCGTTAAAACTATGATCATTTAATATGGCAAATATGCAAAAACAATGTATTTTTTGCAGAAAAAAATAGTGTAGCTTTTGCAAATGTGAAAATATTCGAGTATCAGGTAATGTGCTTGCTAGAACAGTTAAAATTTAGATCACTGACCAATGTCAATCTTTCAAGGATTTGAAAAAGTGCGCCCAGATGACTAGGAGGAAGAAAAAGTTTAGGTAAACCCATAAAATGCCAATCACGACAACTGTCGTCTGCTTTGTTGTCTGCTGGTTACTTTAAAAGTCATTTTTGCAAACAGTGTGAACACAAATCAGACTGCTCCTCTAGGATGCAAAAATATTTTTTTAAATATTTGCAAACAAATTTTGCAGACAACATAAGCAGACAACATTTTCAGATGAAGTTTTTCTCGGCATCTTAAGGGATAAAAAATTTCTAAGTTTTTCTTTTTTTCACTATGAAAGCATACATCGAAACTATCAAGCATAGTTTTAGTGATCAGGTTTCTATAGAGAAATATTGCAAGTATCCTGTATATTGACACAATCAAGACTGAGCAAAAATGTGTAAATGGACTGTAGTTTAAGCCCAAAGGAGCAGTCAGACCATTGTCTGCTATTTATGCATACCTGCCAACACTCCCAATTTGACTCTCGTGATTTATTGTGCGTCTCACTCCCCCACGATCGTTTTTTGAAAATGGCCCAAATCTCACGAATTTCAGTGCATCTAACGCCTAGAAATTTGCTAAATTCGCCATACCGGATATTTACATATTGGAACTGGTTATTGGCTTTTCTGAATAGCTAATATATGTAATTAGAGTCGGGATACAGAACTATTGGAAAATCACCTCCAGGTCACAAGTATATTTGGACTATTAAATTCATACTAGCAAATCTATTATTGGACAGGTAAATAAACAAAACTATCCAACGTGTCTATAATCTATCTATTGGTAAATTTCTAAGTTTAGTCCTCAGAATAATCAGATATTGATGCATCCCTGTGTTACAAAAATATTACAGAATTCACATTTAGCCATTTAATCTCTTTATTACATACTAATAATAATCCATAAAAACGATCTTTTTCTCTTTTCTTGACATTTTACAGGGCACCCAAAAGGTTGTGTAGCGACCGATGTCCTATCTTGCATTTTGTTTATGAATCTATGAAAACGTAAACATTAGCAAAATTGCTCAAAGTACTGATCAGTTATCCATTTTAGCATAAATATGCTCAGTTTTTAACAAGATTTGATGAAGTTCGGTGGTTAAATGAATCATTGTATCTGACTTGTAAAGCGACCTTTAAAACTAATTAACATATATTCGGACAGTACACAGTTTCATACATTTCACCCCTGCAATAAAATACGCATGTTTTATGCAAGGTGGGTAAGCTAGCACTTTCTTTTTTACCGGGTGTTTGGTCTGGTTAAAAATTGAGCTTTATTGGTGGTGGGGTTCAATTTATTTTTTTTATGGGTGGTGGGTCTTTGGAAAAGGTAGCACCCATCCCCACCCCCATAGGGTTAGGGAAAAAAATCTCACTCTTTCAAATTTTTCCTGAAACTTCCCCGCGAGCCAAATACTAAACCAGAGATTCAACTTCGGTGAAGTTTATGTCGCACCTGCTCCCCACCTGCCCAACACAAAAATAAAGTTCATTTAAGGCAGAAGAAATGAATATAGGGCTTTGAGAAGAATCCATAGCCTATATATGTGAGGTAAAAAACTGACAAAGTTTATCGTGATAAAATGAACTTAAATGATCCAAGAATTATATCCAAAAGCATATGAACATCCTCATATCATGGAGAAAACACAAGCTAAGTTTCAAACTGGTAAGTATAAAACTGTAAGAGGAGTTGCGATGACGAGGTACCTATCATATATCAACTGAAGGTTAACAATGACTAAGTTCACAATGTGGAAAAAGTGACAAAAATTGATCCGAAGATTAAGTCCAAACCACATGCAGAGCCTCATGCCATGGCAAAAACACATGCAAAGTTTCAAAATGATTAGTATAAAACTGTAAGAGGAGTTGCGGTGACAAAGAGGTACCTCCTGTATATCAATTGAAGGTTAAAAATGACTAAATTCATTACATATGTGCAAAAAGTGGAATAAAATATTCCGATAATTATATCCAAACCACATGCACATCTTCATACCATGGTGAAAGCACATGCAAAGCTTCAAAATGATTGGTATAAAACTGTAAGAGGAGTTGCGATGACAAGAGGTACCTATGGTATATCAATTGAAGCTCAAAAATGACTAAGTTCACAATGCGCAAAAAGCGAAAAAAAATATTCTGAGAATTATATCGAAATCACATGCACATCCTCATACCATGGCAAAAGCACATGCAAAGTTTCGAAATGATTGGTATAAAACTGTAAGAGGAGTTGGGATGACAAGAGGTACCTATCATATATCAATTGAAGGTTAAAAATGACTAAGTTCACAATGTGGAAATAGTGATAAAAATTGATCTGAAGATAATGTCCAAACCACATGCACATGCTCATCCTCATGCCATAGTAAAAACACACAAAGTTTCAAAATGATCAATATAAAACTGTAGGAGGAGTTGCGATGACAAGAGGTACCTACCGGTATTCTATATCAACTGAAGCCTAAAAATGGCTAAGTTCACAACGTGCAAAAAGTGAAAAAAAATATTCTGAGAATTATGTCGAAACCACATGCACATCCTCGAACCATGGCGAAAACACACACAAAGTTTCAAAATGATCGGTATAAAACTGCAAGAGGAGTTGCGATGACAAGAGGTACCTATCATATATCAAATGAAGGTTAAAAATGACTAAGTTCACAATGTGGAAATAGTGACAAAAATTGATCGGACGATAAAGTCCAAACCACATGCGCATCCTCATACAATGGCAAAAACACACGCAAAGTTTCAAAACAATTGGTATGAAACTGTAGGAGGAGTTCCGATGACAAGACACCCAGTGTAAAATGTTGACGGAAAGGCGGACTGACAACAGGACAAACGGATGGATTGAAGGACGGATGGATGGACGGACAACCGGATGGATGGAAACTTGCACGCCTCTGTCTTCCTGCTAAAGCAGGTGCGACAAAAAGAAGGTGAAAAATGGTCCGCCGTGCGCAGTCTCACTCTTTGGATTTTCTCAATTTGGCAGGTATGTTTATGCCATCCAAATCTATGAACAAATCTTCCGGCTAATTATGGTGCATTTTTTTTCAGGTTGTTTATCTTTTCACTGCTTATAGCTCCAAGGTACAAAGATCAACTTCATTTGTACATTCCTCTTGGTACATAACTCATGTTGCTGAGTGCAGGCTCAGATTTTATGTTAGAATCTTATAAAATCTTTTTGTGCTCCTGATAAATTCCATCAGAGCATTAATTATGTCATCTACCATACCCACCACACTTTAACCTTTACCACTGTAGGCTAATTCAGCAGACAACAAATTCTTGATAATTTTTCTTATATTTCCCAGAAAATTAGAAAAATATTCCAAACTGTCATCTGCCTAGAAAAATAACCCAGCATGCAGAGCATTAAAACTGAACCTTGTCATGACAAAACCTTTTTTGCCATTTGCAAACAACAAAGATGTAGAGCAGCCTGTGCATCCACACAGTCTGATCAAGACCTTTGTGTTTGCTGCTTGGATGTGTATCATTTTTCAAGTATCTAGCTAATTTGTGTAGCTGAGCAGGCCAGATCATGTCTTACATGATCACAGACCTGAAGAGAGGTTATTTTTTGGACAAGGTTCAATAAATATCTGAAATTATTGACTTATCTTCACTTCTCAGAATGGGCCACTGCCCATCGGGGCTTGGAGAAATAGATTTGGCTGCAGGGTGCTTCCACACAGAGCTAGTACCAACCGCACAAGTACTGGTAAATTGTGTAGAAGAGGCCAAGTGGTGTGACCATCCCTGCATATATACCTTATTGGTTTGTCTGGGTAGTAGGGCTTGAGCTGTCATTTCATCTCAATGTCGGGTAAAAGTCCCACAAAACTGGAAGCAACGTCTCCAAAATGATGTACATAGGGACGAAAGACCTCAATTCAAACAAACAAAATTTCTCAAAATCTTTATGGTGCATACCTTTAATGGAGCTGAACATAACAGTGGAGTTAGAAGGCAAGTGTAAATGGCATCTTCTCCTGGCTGCAAGACAAAATGGACCATGACAAGCGAGAATGGGTCCTTCCAGCATGTGCACTAAGCTAAGACTCAAATCAACCTGTACATAAACTTACCGTAAAAATTGGGACACCTTGTGGACTTGCTGTAATTCTCCTAAAATTTTAACAAATTTGTTTCTTGATCCAGGAAGAAGTCCAAAAAGTGCAGCCAGACTGGCAAACAGTGTAAACCCCGATTAGACTGCTCCTGCACTGTTTGGACCATTAAGGTAGTCAGAAAACGACCTTACCTTACTAAATGCAGATGCTTTGCGTCAATGACCATCAGTTTTAGACACAGGGAAGACGGATCAGACTGTGCATATGAACTGGCTTATCTGAGTCTCAGCTAGGCACACATGCTTGGAGGCCCCTTGAAGACCCCTTTTCACTTGGTGAGGCCCAAATGATATATGGAGTACTTTTAAAGAATTTCATAGTCCACTCCCTTGACAATAAACAGATTGTTAGCCAAAAAAAGTCTCAGGAAACAAATGAAAGGCACCTTGACTTTTTATATTAACATTCTGCTATCAACACCTGCTAAAATCAAGACAGATTCTTCTTTTAAAACTGTACCATAACCATCCTAAGTATTGGGACAGATAGGCCTAAGCAAATAGTGTAGACCCAGATCTGACTGCTCCTGGAGCAGTCTGATCAACGTCTACACTGTTTGCCATTCGGTCTGCAACTTTTGGACTCCTTGCTGGATCAAGAAACAAATTTGTTTAAAATTTACGAGAATTACAGCAAGTCCTCAAGGTGTCCGAAGTTTTAGGATTTTTACGGTGTTTAAAAGGTTTCAGATTTTTTTGTCTTTGTGTTTTCTACACCCAGAGGTCTCTGGTAAGAGACAACAGTTGGGTCTGTTCAAAAGTGGTCTTGAAGAAATTTTACTGTAAATGACATATTAACATATTATTGAAGCTTGACATTACTGATGTCCCAGTGGAATCGCTATATAAGACTGGATGCTTTGTTAGTTGCAGGCTGTTTTAAGGGGAATGGGAACACCTGGCAGATTTTTACGCCATTTTTCAAAGGGGAATAACTTTCCGAACTTCTTGTTTGCTTTTCTATAAGCCCTGTCCCAATATAAATGGGGTCTAATCTTAAAGAAGCAAATTCTTTCCTTTAAGAGTTGACCCCTATTGACATGGGAGACAAAAATAATTTTGCAGGAGTTGCCTCCCCTAAAGGTGTTCCCATTACCCTTAAACTTAGTACTCTCCACTTCCTATTTGGGCTTTACAAGAACAGCACTATGAAAAGAATGGTTCAATACTTTTCTAGTGATATTGGTATCAGAAAATAAGTATCTTATATGGGTGTGAGAGGTGGATGGAAAAATCCATCCCGAGGGTCACTGTCCGGCATCACTAGGCTTGCTGAGTGCTGCTGGACAGTGATCCCGAGGGACGGACTTTTCTATCCACCCCTCACACCCATGTAGGATTCTTTTTCTTGCATACCTTCCATTTTTTAGTGCGGATTTTTAGTGTTACTGTCACTTCGGTTACCGACGCCCGCCATATTGTGATGACACTACAGGAATGTTTAGTGATGTCACGTAACGTGATGTGAAGTCAACCTTAACAACGGCGCATATGAGGGCATATTCAACCAGTGTGTTTATCAAACACGCGAGAATATTGGTTTTTGGGTAAGAACATCAGAGTTAGAACAGAATTTCTATCCCAGGCTAAAACCACGGATTTCCTATCTGGTGTGCAAGGAAAGTATTTCTGTATTGGCTTTGATTGTGACATATATGACTTAACGAATTGGAAATAAAAATATGAAACACACAAAAAAAAAAAAACAACATATTTAATGGAGAAAGTGTCTGTTCACAAAAAGTGTGCATTTACCTGCAAGGGAGAGAACATTTGATTTGAAGCACTTCTGGTACAATTTTCTATTTCTTCTATACATGTACAATCTCCATCTAGGTATAGAGACACACAGAACTTCGTAAATACTGTGGGATATATACTGAAATACAAATCAAAAGGCTGTAAAATACCTTCAGTTTTTACAACTGCCCCATATACATGAGCAACGTTACAAAAAACATGGTTTTCATATTCTCTGAAAAGTGATGACTTTGTTTGTTTGAACTGAGGTTTAAAGTCCCCGTCAACACTATTTAGGTCATTTTGGAGATGCTGTTTTCAATTTTGTGTGACTTTTACGCAACATTGAAATGACATGACATCTCAAGCCCTGCCACCCAATGAAACTAAAAGGGGTATAGTGTTTATATGCAAGGGCAGTCCGACTGGCACCATTTAGCCTGGGCAGGCTTAGACCAGTACTCAAATGGGTCTGTTTCAGATCTGCATGGAAGCACCATGCAGCCCAATCTACTTCTCCAAGCCCGATGGGCGAGGGCAAAGAAAAGTGATGATATGGAGAAGCCTTTGCATCTGCTCAGTATGGTTCAGAGGCCACAATGATTCGTTGGTTTGAGTTAATGTCATGTTGAGCTGGTCAGTTTTTTTGTTTGTTTGTTTGATTTGAGGTTTAACATCCCCGTCAACACTCTAAAGGTCATTTTGGAGACATTGCTTCCAATTTTGTGGGACTTTTACCCGACATGGAGATGAAATGACATCACAAGCCCTGCCAATAGGGTTTATAAGCATGGACGGGCCGACTCGCAGGCTTAGACCCTCTAAGCGGTTTACCAGTACTCATGTGTGGGTCGATTTCAGCTCTGCGTGGAAGCATCATGCAGCCCATATATTTCTTCAAGCGCCGATGGGAGGGGGCCGTGATCAGTTTATTTAACCACACTTTTCCTGGGCAGGCTTTTAACATGTACGTAAGCATTTAACCAGTACAGTGTGCATATTCTTTTGAAAGAACATCATGGTTACAAGTCCGTGTAATGAATACCCCTCTTAACCCAACTTTATATAGAGAAAACTGCGGTTTACAGGGGTATACCTTATTTTTCTTATTTTTGATCCAAGACATAGGTTGCGGGTGCTTGTTAGAACCCCCTCAATGAGGTGGTTCTAACGAGTACCCATAACCTATGTTCGAAGTATAAATAAGAAGAAAATCACAAATTTTCACCAGAAAAGTAACCAATTTTGAGATAGGAAAGAATGCACCCTGTACTGGGTGTGTTATCATAATAAACTGACAACTGCCCTTCTTGACTTAGCATAAGAGAATGACTGTAGAATATATTTCAAGAGCCATCTCTGTGAAAGAATGTCACTGGACCTGGCAGGGATCTAACCCATGACTACCTGGTCACCAGTCAGTTGCACATCAAACTGAACCATCAAAGTCAGCTGACAGCAATGTTTCCTCTAAGGAAAGCCTAGGGTCAATAGCAGACTCTTGCAGACGTGGAAGATTTTAGTCAACCCTCTTTATTCCGACATTGCATATCACAACAAAACTTGTTACAGTATAGCTCCAATATATCGCGTTCCGATATTTCACGATGTCCAATCTATCGCGGTCGCGCCGTGGATCCCGTTTTTTTCCCCCTTAAAAATTCATAATAAAAAAAAAATAGAGTTTTAAGTTGTTAAAATTTATTTAAAACCAGGTTAAACCAACAGCATTTGACTTTTCCCGCCCAGCGTCTGCTATTTGGCGCCAAAACATAACCATTTACGGGATCGCAGAAAAGTCCGTTTTTTTATGCAAACATCTACCGTTAGATGTAGCTAATTGTCTGAGGAGCGATTAAATCATTTAAATCATTTTCGCATTGATTGTGGATTAAATTTTAGGATTGGAGGATAAACGCCAATTAGAGACATAACTTGACCATATTTTCACACCTTATCGACACGCACCGCAGGGTGGCAATTATATGACAGAGATTAACAATAGTGTCACCTGAACCGTAATAAATACACAGATGGTTTGTCTCTCAATTGACAGTGCAGCAGTTATTGCGATTTACTTACTGGTCTAGTTTTATCGTATTTAAAGACTCAAAAAGACTAACAGTTGTAGACGATTTTTTTTACACTTGCCCGAAATCAAAACACAATAAAATGATAGTTTTGTTGTTGTATAGTTTTTCGGCCCGTGGTAGACGTTAAATATTTTTTTTCCAACCGCTACTTGATCTGGCAAGCCAAGGGAAACAACTAGAATTGCTTTAGCGCTTATGGTAGTTGCGCCCCTTGGCCGTCAACGTGACAGACAAGGGGGGGAACCCGCAAATTGGGGGGAACCCGCAAATTCAAAATGGCGTCCTTTTTTGACATTTTAGCAATCACGTTTTCAGACGCAGATTTTCAGCTGTTCTCGAATGTAAGTTAATTGGTAGACATAGTCCCTTTGTTTGTTCTGTCACTGAGTAAATCTGAACCTACTTTAATGGTGAAATACGGCCGATAGCATTATGGACAGCCATTAGTGTGGATTGATAACGGTATCTCACCAAACTATCACCGCGACTTGTATTGGCATCTCGGCAAATTACCGCAACTTATATCGCGCTCCGACCACATCGCGGTTTTCGGGCTATGGACCCCGACTACCGCGATATATTGGAGCTATACTGTATAATGACAATTTCAATGGAGTGAATCCTTAGCACATTATGAGACGGGTTGATGAAGATATTCAAGAGCATTTTAAGGGAAATGGGAACACCTGTGAGATTTTTCCAACATTTTTCAAAGGGAGACAACTTTGGGGACTTCCTATCCGCTTTTCTATAAGCCCTTTCCCACTGAAAAAGGGGTCTACTCTTAAAGGAAAGAATTTGCTCCTCTGGAGAAGCCCTTTCCCACTGAAAAAGGGGTCTACTCTTAAAGGAAAGAATTTGCTCCTCTGGAGCAAATTCTTTCCTTTAAGAGTTGACCCCTATTGCCATGGGAGACAAAACTACTTTTGCAGGAGTTGCATCCCCTGAAGGTGTTCCCATTCCCCTTAATATTCAAGAATACTGTATTTAGTACCCCAAGAAACAAATGTTGTGAATACTTTTGTTGTTTTTTTCATACAAATACGGTACCTTTCATTTTGACTAGATAAATTTGTAACTGTTTTCCTAAGGAATGCTGACACATGCTGTAACAATGTTTCATCTTGTACTATGGCCCGCCATTCTGCTTGATGACAGTGTGTAATGATCCAGTGGTAAACAGCTGGAACTACTTTACTGTATAAATACAGCAAAGATTCTTTATCACAGTTATTGATGATTAAGACAAAGCAATGGAATATACCTCGGTGAATTTCTACTATACAATCTGAAACAGTAAGGAAAAGAAAAATAAAGTTGTTTACATGTGTAAACTGAAAGTTTTTCCTTAAAATTCTTCCATAACATAAGGTTTCACATCACGAAAACATGCCTATATAATTTTGACCCCCTTGAACCCCACTTTTATATAGTAAACCTAGGATTTACAGGGGTAAACCTTATTTTTCTTATTTCTGCTCTAAAATATAGATTGTGGGTACTCGTCAGAACTGCCTCATTGGCTCTAAAATATAGATTGTGGGCACTTGTTAGAACCACCTGAATGAGGCGGTTCTAACAAGAACCCACAATCTATATTTTTAGCAGAAATAAGAAAAAAATCTCAATTTTTCACCGAAAAAACTTCGATTTTTCAGAGGTAAAGTTTACAATCTATTTGTATAGTCATGTTTTTGTAATGAGCTTTTCAAGAAAATTTATTGTCATCATATAAATTCCTTTGATTTTGTTAATAATACTATATTCACAAAATGCTGAATGCATCTTTGATATAAAAACTTCCTGTTAATTATGCCACTTGGCAGACTTTCTGTTAATTATGCCAATCATTTTTAAAGGACAGCAGCAAACTTTCCTGTACTCATGGCAAAACTGAATATGATGTCATTAAAATAAATTAAGGTTGTCAAAATGTCTCAACTTTGATTTCTGAATAATTTACTGTCTTTTAGAAAAAGGACTACATGTAGTCAATTAAAGAAGTGTTAACCCAGGCAGCATTGCACAAAATTCCAGATTGAAATGCTATTTTTCATTATTTTCAGTGTAAATAACTGTAAATAATTATAGGTTATTGACTTTATACTGTGAAATATTCGGCATGAGTTCATATGGTGAAGAAAGCATGAGCTTCGTGTGTGACTCTGCCACATGAACAAGTGCTGAATATTTCACAATATAAAGTCAATAACCATTTTATTATATACCTAAAACTCTACTTAATTTTAGGTTTGCCTGGTACAGAAATCTGAACGTAAAATCAGATTATATATCTTTAATTGGTTTGAAATGGAAGATACTGAAGGTCGTTAAGTGTCTCCCTACACGTTGAACAACCATGCCCAAAGGCGCCAAAGTGAAGATGTTAACGTTGGTGGATGTGATGTCATTAAAAACATCCACCTTTCCCAATGCAGGACACCATTTTTTTCCGAAGTGTTGGTTTTATTTCTTTCTAAATACTTCTTATTTCTTAGAAGAAAATAATGAAAATCTGAACAGATTGCAGGTAGGTGTTATTTGATGGCATAAAATGCGATTTATGCACTTTGTTACAACCTATATGTGTTTTGTTTTACATTCTTTCTGTCGATACGCACCAAAAGATGGCTGTCAATGTGTTTCCTCTTGAAATGCATAGACTTGAAAGTAGTTCTATTGTGAATGAGACTGTTTATCTACAGGGAATATGAACTTGACTTCGGGCAATATAGAAAAATATTGACTGGTAAATTCTGACATAGTAAACGGGTCATATTCTGGGTTTATAATAAGGCTTCACATTTCATGTAAATCATCTGCTGGGCATGTATTGTCAACCTTAATTTCACTGAAAAAAGATAAAATAAAGTACAGTCGAACTTCAATGGCTCGAACACCTTTGGGACCTTGAAAATCTGTTCGAGTCAGGGATAGTTCGAGCCACTGAGGGTTACTGTTAGGAGGCATAACGAGATACTTTTAGACATCTTTTCGGTGTTCTATAATGAATATGTATGTTGTTTGTACTCATTAGAATCGCCTTATCGAGGCGATTCTAATGAGTACACGCAGCATACATTTGCAAGATAATAGACTAAAATCTCCTTAATTACCCCCCACTATTTCTTATGTAGAGGATTTCTGTGGGGCTCAAGAATGGGTTCGACTCATCCATGGTAAACGAGCCATCGGTGTTCGAGCCATCAAAGTTCTACTGTACTTTGAAAATGCCATCTGCTAAATGTGCTAGGCATTTTCTTTCATTTGGTAAAGAACTTAGTATTAAGACTATACTACTAATAAGTCATCTCCCAAACAGCAGGAAAAGATGGTGGGGAAAATAAAGTATTTTCACACTACACCACAACCTCTTTATAACACTGTTGTTGGAGTCCAAAGATGAAACTGTCTTAGTTAAATAACAGTATTATATTAAAACAAAAATGTATAGATTATATAGAAAAATGACCATTTTTGGTCATTTTTCTATATAATCTATCCATTTTGCTATCTATATTTTATCCGTGTTATATTCAAAACTATGTACTAATGAACAGTGACATAAAGAGGTTGTGGTGTACTGAGATAGCCTTTCAATTACCTTTTAAACAATACAAATATTCCAACAAGAATCTTGTAACAGTTCTAACTATATCCACTCTAGTGCACACTGCTGACAGTGTCTCTAGAATGCTGATATTTTTTGTCAACAACTTAGATTTCTCTTCTTGAGTCACTGAAACAAACTCCTCCTCTCTCTCCTGATTGGTTATCTCATCTGCTTCCTCCTCCTGATTGGCTGATTCATCTGTGTCAACCACCATCTTCTTATCATCATAAAGTGCAGTATCTGAAAGCAAACAAGAGGGCCATGATGGCCCTGGATCGTTAACCTGATCCATAGTGTAACAAGTGGGCCCCAGGGAGGGTCATTATTGGCCCCAGGGCTTTAATGTGCATAATGCTGAGGGAGGTCTTAAAGGTGAAGCTTCATACCAAACATCAACAAAGGCTATAATATGAACAATCTTGGCAAAGGTCGTCTAGATGAAGCTACACACCAAATATCAAGGACCTGGGCCATGCGGTTTCAGAGAAGAAGATTTTTTTAAAGATATTCCATACATAAGCCTATGCAAAACCAAATTTGCATCGGGGCTATATAAGTCTATGTAAAACCAAAGGGCCCCGGGCTAGAAACATTTGTGGCCCCAGGGCTATAATTTGAACAATCTTGGGAGAGGTCCACTAGATGAAGCTCCATACCAAATATCAAAGACATGGGCCTTGCAGTTTCAGAGAAGAAGATTTTTAAAGATTTCCCTAAAGATTTAAAACCAAAGGGTCTCAGGGCGGCAACATTTTTGGCACCAGGGCTATAATTTGAACAATCTTGAAAGAGGTCCACTAGATGAAATTTCACACCAAATATCAAAGACCTAGGCCTTGTGGTTTCAGAGAAGAAGATTTTTAAAGATTTTCCCTAAATAAGTCTATGCAAAACCAAAGGGCTCCAGAGTGGGGGCATTTTTGGCCAAAGGGCTATAATTTGAACAATCTTAGTAGAGGTCCATTAGATGAAGCTTCATACCAAATATCAAAGTCCTTGGCCATGCAGTTTCAGAGAAGAAGGTTTTTTAAGATTTTCCCTATATAAGTCTATGTAAAACCAAAGGGCCCCAGAGCCGGGACTATTTTGGTCTCAGGGCTATAATTTGAACAATCTTGATAGGGAGTCCACTAAATGAAGCTTCATACAAAATATCAAAGGCCTAGGCCTTGTGGTTTCAGAGAAGAAGATTTTTATAGATTTTCCCTATATAAGTCTATGTAAAACCAAAGGGCCCCGGAGGAGGGGCATTTTTGGCCCCAGGGCTATAATTTGAACATTCTTGGTAGAGGTCCATTAGATGAAGCTTCATACCAAATATCAAAATCCTGGGCCATGCGGTTCAAAGAAGATTTTTAAAGATTATCCCTTTTAAGCCTATGTAAAACCAAAGGGCCCCAGGGTGGGGGCATTTTTGGCCCCAGCACTATTATTTGAATAATCTTGGTAGGGGTCCTATAGATGAAGCTTCATACCAAATATCAATGACCTAGGTCTTGTGGTTTCGGAAAAGAAGATTTTTAAAGATTTTCCCAATATAAGTCTATGTAAAACCAAAGGGCCCCAGAGCGGGGGCATTTTTGGCCCAAGGGCTATAATTTGAACAATCTTGGTACAGGTCCATTCGATGAAGCTTCATACTAAATATCAAAGACCTAGGCCTTGTGGTTTCAAAGAAGAAGATTTTCAAAGATTTTCCCAATATAAGTCTATATAAAACCAAAGGGCCATGGAGCGGGGGCATTTTTGGCCCAAGGGCCATAATTTGAACAATCTTGGTAGAGGTCCATTAGATGAAGCTTCATACCAAATATCAAAGTCCTGGGCCTTGTGGTTTCAGAGAAGAAGAATTTTAAAGATTTTCCATATATAAGCCTATGTAAAACCAAAGGGTCCTGGGGCGGGGGCATTTTGTGCCCCAGCATTATAATTTGAACATTCTTGGTAGGGGTCCCCTAGATGAAGCTTCATACCAAATATCAAAGATCTGGGCCTTGTGGTTTCAGAGAAGAAGATTTTTTAAGTTTTCAGTGTAAAAAATCTATTTTTGGCTCCTGTGACCTAGATGTGCAACGGACCGTAACCATTTGAACAACTTTGAAAGGGGACCACCTAAGGATCATTCCAGTGAAGTTTGGTCAAAATCTGATCATCGGTTTAGGAGGAGATGTAGTTTGAAGAAATTGTTTACGCACGCATGGACGCACGAAGGACGACGGACAAAAAGTGATCCCAAAAGCTCACCTCCTCACTATGTGACGGTGAGCTAATAAAACTGAAAGGTTGCCTGTTGAAACAAAGACAGCATAACAGCAGGAAAATTGGAATTTCAGGTTTTTTTAGACTCTTCATAAATACACATGGTATTGAAGATTCCAAAACGCTTAATACGCCACATATGGTCATTTTCATAGATTATCTATACACTATTCTGTGTATGTTTAATTTTTATACTAAAATATCTTAACAGTTTTTAATATATACCATAAAGTCTTTCCAACACTCTTCCCTATTATATAGTTTTGGATATAACAGGGTTTAAAGATGGATCCCAAAAATGTAATGATTAAAATAAACAAGAGGGCCATGATGGCACCTGATCCATAGAGTAACAAGTGGGCCCCAGGGAGGGCCATTATTGACCCCAGGGCTATAATGTGCATAATGTTGAGGGAGGTCTAAATAGGTGAAGCTTCATACCAAATATCAACAAAGGCTATAATTTGAACAATCTTGGCGAAGGTCCACTAGATGAAGCTACACAACAAATATCAAAGACCTGGGCCTTGCGGTTTCAGAGAAGAAGATTTTTTTTTAAAGATATTCCCTACATAAAACCAAATGGCCCCATAGTGGGGCCATTTTTGGTCTCAGGGCTATAATTTAAACAATCTTGATAGAGGTCCACTAGATGAAGCTTCACACCAAATATCAAAGACCTGGGCCTTGCAGTTTCAGAGAAGTAGATTATTAAAGATTTCCCTATATAAGTCTATGTAAAACCAAAGGGTCTCGGGGCCGGGGCATTTTTGTCCCCAGAGCTATAATATGAACAATCTTTATAGAGGTCCACCAGATGAAATTTCACAACAAATATCAAAAACCAAGGCCTTATGGTTTCACAGAAGATTTTTAAAGATTTTCCCTATACAAGTCTATGTAAAACCAAAGGGCCCAAAAAGGCGGGGACATTTTTGGTCTCAGGGCTGTAATTTAAAAATCTTGGTAGAGGTCCACTAGATGAAGCTTCATACCAAATATCAAAGACCTAAGCCTTGCTGTTTCAGAGAAGAAGATTTTTCAAGATTTTCCCTATATAAGTCTATGTAAAACCAAAGGGCCCCGGAGTGGGGGCATTTTTGGAACCAGGGCTATAATTTGAACAATCTTGTTAGAGGTCCACTAGAGGTCCACTAGATGAAGCTTCATACCAAATATCAAAGCCCTGGGCCTTGCAGTTTCAGAGAAGAAGATTTTTAAAGATTTTCCCAATATAAGCCTATGTAAAACCAAAGGGTCCCGGGACGGGGGTATTTTTGGCCCCGACACTTGGTAGGGGTTGACTAGATGAAGCTTCATACCAAATAGCAAAGACCTGGGCCTTGCAGTTTCAGAGAAGAAGATTTTTAAAGATTTTCCCTATATAAGCCAATGTAAAACCAAAGGGCCCCATGGCGGGGGCATTTTTTGTCCCAGCACTATAATTTGTACAATCTTGGTAGGGGTCCACTAGATGAAGCCTAATACCAAATATCAAAGTCCTGGGCCTTGTGGTTTCAGACAAGAAGATTTTTAAAGATTTTCCCTATATAAGTCTATGTAAAACCAAAGGGCCCCATGGCGGGGGCATTTTTTGTCCCAGCACTATAATTTGTACAATCTTGGTAGGGGTCCACTAGATGAAGCTTCATACCAAATATCAAAGTCCTGGGCCTTGTGGTTTCAGACAAGAAGATTTTTAAAGATTTTCCCTATATAAGCCTATGTAAAACCAAAGGGCCCCGGGGCGGGGGCATTTTTGGCCCCAGCACTATAATTTGAACAATCTTGGTAGGGGTCCACTAGATGAAGCTTCATACCAAATATCAAAGACCTGGGCCTTGTGGTTTCAGAGCAGAAGATTTTTAAAGATTTTCCCTATATAAGCCAATGTAAAACCAAAGGGCCCCCTTGGCGGGGGCATTTTTTGTTCCAGCACTATAATTTGAACAATCTTGGTAGGGGTCCACTCGATGAAGCTTCATACCAAATATCAAAGTCCTGGGCCTTGTAGTTTCAGAGAAGAAGATTTTTAAAGATTTTCCCTATATAAGCCTATGTAAAACCAAAGGGCCCCGGGGCGGGGGCATTTTTGGTCCCAGCACTATAATTTGAACAATCTTGGTAGGGGTCCACTAGATGAAGCTTCATACCAAATATCAAAGACCTGGGCCTTGTGGTTTCAGAGAAGAAGATTTTTTAAGTTTTTGGTGAAAAAAATCTATTTTTGGCTCCTGTGACCTAGATGTGCAAAGGACCGGAACCATTTGAACAACTTTGAAAGGGGACCACCTAAGGATCATTCCTGTGAAGTTTGGTCAAAATCCGATCAGTGGTTTAGGAGGAGATGTCATTTAAAGAAATTGTTTACGTACGGACGCACGGACGCACGACGGACAAAAAGTGATCCCAAAAGCTCACCTCGTCACTACGTGACGGTGAGCTAACAAGAAGGCCATGATGGCCCTGGATCGCTCACCTGATCCATAGTGTAATAAGTGGGCCCCAGAGAGGGCCATTATTGGCCCCAGGGCTTTAATGTGCATAATGTTGAGGGAGGTCTTAAAGGTGGAGCTTCATACCAAACATCAACAAAGGCTATAATTTGAACAATCTTGGCAAAGGTCCACAAGATGAAGCTACACATCAAATATCAAAGACCTGGGCCTAGCGGTTTCAGAGAAGAAGATTTTTGAAAGATTTTGCCTATATAAGTTGATGTAAAACCAAAGGGCCCTGGGACGGGGCATTTTTTGCCCCAGCACTATAATTTGAACAATCTTGGTAGGGGTCCACTAGATGAATCTTCATACCAAATATCAAAGTCCTGGGCCTTGTGGTTTCAGAGAAGAAGATTTTTAAAGATTTTCCCTATATAAGCCTATGTAAAACCAAAGGGCCCCAGGGCGGGGGCATTTTTGGCCCCAGCATTATAATTTGAACAATCTTGGTAGGGGTCCACTAGATGAATCTTCATACCAAATATCAAAGACCTGGGCCTTGTGGTTTCAGAGAAGAAGATTTTTAAAGATTTTCCCTATATAAGCCAATGTAAAAGCAAAGGGCTCCGTGGTGGGGGCATTTTTTGTCCCAGCACTATAATTTGAACAATCTTGGTATGGGTCCACTAGATGAAGCTTCATACCAAATATCAAAGTCCTGGGCCTTGTGGTTTCAGAGAAGAAGATTTTTAAAGATTTTCCCTATATAAGCCTATGTAAACCAAAGGGCCCCGGGGCGGGGGCATTTTTGGCCCCAGCACTATCATTTGAACAATCTTGGTAAGGGTCCACTAGATGAAGCTTCATACCAAATATCAAAGACCTGAGCCTTGTGGTTTCAGAGAAGAAATTTTTTAAAGATTTTCCCTATATAAGCCTATGTAAAACCAAAGGGCCCCAGGGCGGGGGCATTTTTGGCCCCAGCACTATAATTTGAACAATCTTGGTAGGGGTCCACTAGATGAAGCTTCATACCAAATATCAAAGTCCTGGGCCTTGTGGTTTCAGAGAAGAAGATTTTTAAAGATTTTCCCTATATAAGCCTATGTCAAACCAAAGGGCCCCGGGGAAGGGGCATTTTTGGCCCCAGCACTATAATTTAAACAATCTTGGTAGGGGTCCACTAGATGAAGCTTCATACCAAATATCAAAGAC
The DNA here is from genome assembly GCA_963580285.1 of Lucinisca nassula. NCBI lineage: Eukaryota > Metazoa > Mollusca > Bivalvia > Lucinida > Lucinidae > Lucinisca > Lucinisca nassula. The sequence continues at coordinate 171,922,276 of OY757010.1, forward strand.
CTGGGCCTAGCGGTTTCAGAGAAGAAGATTTTTGAAAGATTTTGCCTATATAAGTCGATGTAAAACCAAAGGGCCCTGGGACGGGTTTTTTTTTGCCCCAGCACTATAATTTGAACAATCTTGGTAGGGGTACACTAGATGAAGCTTCATACCAAATATCAAAGTCCTGGGCCTTGTGGTTTCAGAGAAGAAGATTTTTAAAGATTTTCCCTATATAAGCCAATGTAAAACCAAAGGGCCCCGTGGCGGGGGCATTTTTTGTCCCAGCACTAAAATTTGAACAATCTTGGTAGGGGTCCACCAGATGAAGCTTCATACCAAATATCAAAGTCCTGGGCCTTGTGGTTTCAGAGAAGAAGATTTTTAAAGATTTTCCCTATATAAGTCTATGTAAAACCAAAGGGCCCCGTGGCGGGGGCATTTTTGGCCCCAGCACTATAATTTGAACAATCTTGGTAGGGGTCCACTAGATGAAGCTTCATACCAAATATCAAAGACCTGGGCCTTGTGGTTTCAGAGAAGAAGATTTTTAAAGATTTTCCCTGTATAAGCCAATGTAAAACCAAAGGGCCCCGTGGCGGGGGCATTTTTTGTTCCAGCACTAAAATTTGAACAATCTTGGTAGGGGTCCACTAGATAAAGCTTCATACCAAATATCAAAGTCCTGGGCCTTGTGGTTTCAGAGAAGAAGATTTTAAAAGATTTTCCCTATATAAGCCTATGTAAAACCAAAGGGCCCCGGGGCGGGGACATTTTTGGCCCCAGCACTATAATTTGAACATTCTTGGTAGGGGTCCACTAGATGAAGCTTCATACCAAATATCAAAGACCTGGGCCTTGTGGTTTCAGAGAAGAAGATTTTTTAAGTTTTTGGTGAAAAAAATCTATTTTTGGCTCCTGTGACCTAGATGTGCAACGGACCGGAACCATTTGAACAACTTTGAAAGGGGACCACCTAAGGATCATTCCTGTGAAGTTTGGTCAAAATCCGATCAGTGGTTTAGGAGGAGATGTCGTTTAAAGAAATTGTTTACGCACGCACGGACGGACGCACGCACGACGGACGACGGACAAAAAGTGATCCCAAAAGCTCACCTCCTCACTATGTGACGGTGAGCTAAAAATGACCATTTTTCTTTGTAATCTATTCATTTTTTTGTTTTGGTTTCACAAACCTTCCAAGATTATTTCAAGCCAGTTGTTAATCATTAACGGATGAAAACTGGAATACTTGGAGAAAAACCATCTGACTTTACATTGCATAATTTGGCGTCTCACATGTGAACCTAGCAAGCACTAAACACAACAGTGAGAGACATAATGATTAAGAGTCAGCACTCTTATCCACTAGGTAAATGAGGCCCCTTTTTTGTTTGGCTATGATATGGCAGTTTAACTAACAATAGTGCTATAAAGACGTTGAGGTTTATATAATGACTTAAGATAAAATTCAGTGGCCCTGCCAATTGTGGCTTGAAGAATTAGATGGGCTGCATGATGCTTCCATGCAGAGCTGAAACTGATCTGCACACCCGTACTGGTAAACCGCCTAGAGGATCTAAGCCTGCCCAGGCAAAGCAGTGCGAGTCAGTCCATCCATGCTTACAAACCCTATTGGTTCATTAGGCGACAAGGTTTGAGATGTCATTTCATCTCAATGTAGGGTAAAAGTCTCACAAAATTGGAAGCAACATCTCCAAAATGACCTATACAGTGTTGATGGGGACATTAAACCTCAAATCAAACAAACAAAACAAACAAAGATAAAATTCAGCAATGGGCCAAGTTGTTTTACGTTTATAATGCATTGCAGCCCTGTTGTTTGGTGGCTGTCATTATCTTCCTTATGCTAATTCAACTAGAGAAAGTGCCCAGTGGGGCTCGTATACCCCCGGCCAGTGCCATCCCCTTTTAGTGGAAATGAAAATTTGTCTGTAGCGTTAAACCTTTCCATATAACCATTTAGTCCACTGAGAATAACTATTGCATTTCAACAACAAAGAGTATAATGAAAGCAGTTAACACAAAGCTTGGACATAATCAAAATGCCTAAGTCTTAATTATTGACCCCTAGCCCCACCCAGGGGATTGACCCAGGAGCTTAGATATTCCATATGAAAGTTAATACTACAGCTATATTCTGTACCAAATATGAAGAGAATCTAACATGAGGTTACAGAGATATGAGCAATCAAAAAGGTTTAACACAAACCTTTGACGTAAAAATTGGCAAACGGACGTACAGCCCACCCAGGGGCTTGACCCTGGGGCTTAGACATTCCATATGAAAGGTTATGCTATAGAGATATCTTTTACCAAATATGAAGAGAATCTAACATGTGGTTACAGAGATATAAGCAATCAAAAAGGTTTAACACAAAACTTTGATGTCAAAGTTTACAAACGGGCGGACAGCTCACCCAGGGGCTTGACTCAGGGACTTAGATATTCTATATGAAAGGTAATGCTATAGAGATATTAATAGAATCTAACATGTTGTTACAGAGATATGAGCAATCAAAAAGGTTTAACACAAAACACTGACGTAAATGTTGATGAAGGGACAGACAGACTGAAGGATGGACAGCCCACCTAGGGGCTTGAACCCCGAGCTTAGATATTCCAAATGAAAGGTAATGCTATAGAGATATCCTGTACCAAATCTGAAGAGAATCCAACATGTGGTGACAGAGATATGAGCAATCAAAAAGGTTTAACACAAAACTTTGACGTAAAAGTTGACAAACGGGATAGACAGCCCACCTAGGGGCTTGACCCAGGGGATTAGATATTCCATATGAAAGGTTATGCTATAGAGATATCCTTTACCAAACATGAAGAGAATCTAACATGTGGTTACAGAGATGTCAGCAATGAAAAAGGTTTAACACAAAACTTTGACGTAAAAGTAGATGAACACAAAGACAGACAGACAGCCCACCAAGGGGCTTGACCCAGGGGCTTAGATATTCCATATGAAAGGTTATGCTATAGAGATATCCTTTACCAAACATGAAGAGAATCTAACATGTGGTTACAGAGATATCAGCAATGAAAAAGGTTTAACACAAAACTTTGACGTAAAAGTAGATGAACAGACAGAAGGACAGACAGACAGCCCACCCAGGGGCTTGACCCAGGGGCATAGATATTCCATATGAAAGGTAATGCTATAGAGATATACTTTACTAAATATGAAGAGCATTTAACATGTGGTTACAGAGATATGAGCTGTCAAAAAGGTTTAACGCAAACTTTGACATAAAGGTTGACGAACGGCGGGACAGACGGAAGTACGAACGAACGAACCAACAAATGGATGAACCGACGGAAAGACAAAAACTATATACCCTTTGACATACTTCGTATGCCGGGGGTATAAAAAGGGCAATTGTATGTTCCTGGCGCAACAATTTGCCCTGTACTGATAGGATTGTATAAAACCTGCCCAGGAAGTGTGGTAAAGATAGATGACCAGCTAAACATGACCTTAATCGTGTTGACCAACCATTCTCAAAGATAACTTTAACTCTTATCCCTTTCAATAATTAATTTGGCCATCCCAATTTCTGACTTTGAATCAATCAAATTACTTGATGTAATTTATATCTACAAATTCACCAACTGAATATCAAACAGTTTAGATCCTGATCAGATGACTTCTTCAACTAAACCCTAATGGAAACATTAATAGCGGAAAAGCAAAAGGAAAGTTACTTTCCCACACTAGAGAAAGTGCCCAGTGGGGCACATATACCCCCGACCAGTACCATCCCCTTTTAGTGGAAATGATAATTTGTTTGTAGCACTGAACCTTTCCATATAAACTTTCCATTTAGTCCACTGAGAATAACTATTGCATTTCAACAAATATAGTACAATGTATCATATCCAAAGATGAAACTGCTTGTCTTTGCTGAATAATAAAAATTCAAAGTTTGTTGCAATTTGGAACAATTTTACCTGGAAACAACAAACATAGAACATTTGCTGAATTAAAGTAGCTGTATTATGACATAATAAAGCAATGCATTTTTTTTATTATTAATTGCATTTATTATTGTCTGCATTTCAAGAGTAAATATTATGCAAAATTTAACAGTTCTAGTCACTGTAGTTTCCAACATCACAAGGACCAATATATAAGCTGGCAAATCTGACAAGGGTCGCAGCATAAAGAAAGAACAAAGTAACTAATAATGAACAGATGGAAAGACAAAAACTATAACCTTTGATATACTTTGTATGCAAGGAGTATAATGAAAACAGTTATCCAAACCTGTACCATTTACTATTATGCGATGCATACATGTGAATTTATTCTAATAAATATTGTTTAAACCAAAACAGTTAACACAAAACTTGGACGTAATCAAGTCCTAATTATTGACCCCTAGCCCCACCCAGGGGCTTGACCCAGGAGCTTAGATATTCCATATGAAAGTTAATACTAAAGCTATATTCTGTACCAAATATGAAGAGAATCTAACATGAGGTTACAGAGATATAAGTAATCACAAAGGTTTAACACAAAACTTTGACGTAAATGTTGATGAACGGACTGACAGGTGGACAGCCCACCCAGGGGCTTGACCCGCGAGCTTAGATATTCCAAAAGAAAGGTAATGCTATAGAGATATCCTGTACCAAATATGAAGAAAATCAAACATGTGGTGACAGAGCTATGAGCAATCAAAAAGGTTTAACACAAAACCTTGACGTAAAAGTTGACAAACGGACGGACAGCCCACCCAGGGGCTGGACCCAGGGGCTTAGATATTCCATATGAAAGGTAATGCTATAGAGATATCCTTTACCAAATATGAAGAGAATCTAACATGTGGTTACAGAGATATGAGCAATCAAAAAGCTTTAACGCATAACTTTGACGTAAAGGTTAATGAACGGCGGGACAAACGGAAGTACGAACGAACAAACCAACCAACGAACTAACTATCTAACGAATGAACCAACCAACGAATGGACGAACGGACCGAAAGACGAAAACTATATACCCCCTGACATACTTTGTATGTCGGGGGTATAAAAATGGCCAACTGGCTATCCAAAACAAAAATATATAAGCAATATACACACTTAAAGTTTGTTTGTTTGTATTGGAGTTACGGCGAAGTCAACACTATTTAGGTCATTTTTGAGTCGGTCAGTTTACCTATCCACACTTTTCCTCGGCAGACTTAAATGACTTATGGAGTGGGTTTGAGTTTTACTTCCCACCAACAACTAAGGTTATATGGAGGAGGGACCTTGGTATAAAGACTTGTCCAAAAGTCTGGAGAAGCCTGGAATTGAACAAAGACCCTGGTTTATGAGGCAAGTAGCTTAACCACTACACCAAAGAGGCTTCTCAAAAGATTCTAGTAAGACTTAGATATAATTTGTTTTAAAGCAATCTGGATGGTACTATTTTGTGATCTAATGTTATAGTAAATATCACTGTGGCCATAGGGCAAATGAAACCTTACCTGGATTAACTAAGGGGAAAACAGCATACATCAAGGCTTTCAGGACAATCTCTGTCTGAACTCTGGAGATATACTTGAACAGATGATTGCATTTTGATCTGTAAGAGATATTAAAGTATTTCATCAGTTTCATGTACAAGTTTGAGGGAAATGGATGCACCTTCACATTACGAAAACATACCTATTCATAAACATTGAAAGTTTACCACCAAAAATGAAAACTTTCTGATGAAAATTCTGACAATTTTCATATTTCTGCTCAAAACATAGACTGTGGGAACTCGTAAGAACTGCCTCAGTGAGGCAGTTCTAACAAGTACCCACAATCTATGTTTTTGAGCAGAAATGAGAAAAATAATATATACCCCTGTAAACCCGTTTCACTGTATAAAAGTGGGGTTTAAGTGGGTCAAAGTTATATAGGCCTGTTGCTGTGATGAGGGAGGCAATTCTGTCCAAAATGTCTTGTCTTTCATATCAATAGGAGTCTCTTCTTAACTTTTATCCTGTTACATAAATTAATTTTGACACACCTATCTCTTGCTCTCAACCAATCAAATTACTTGATATAATGTATTTGTTCAAATTCACAAACTGAAAGACTAACAGTGCAGATCCTGATCAAATGGCTTCATAGCTTCTTCAGAAGCCATCTGATCTTGATCTACACTGTTTGCATATTTAGGGCTTATCATGTTTATGAGGTGGATATTTGCTAGAATCGCCTCAGAGAGGTGATTCTTCTAACAACTTTCCATAACTTTTGTTCTTGGCGTTATTAAGAGAACAAGGCATCGCATGCGATACAAATCCCCTCGCACGAGACAACTTCGTGTGTGGAAACATTGAAATGGCAAAAGTCCAACTTGCTTGAGATATTATCATATGCAACATTTGTGTAAAATTTGTTTAAAAATCCATTAATAAATGTAGGTTCTAGAGTGATGACAATGTTTCTCTAAAAATAACCATAGTGACCTTGACTTGAGGCCATGACCGCGAAAGAAGATCTTGCTCAAGATATAATGATAAGCATTTTTTGTGTGAAGTTATTTTAAAATCTGTAAATAAATGTAGGCGGTAGAGTGATGACAAAGTTTTTCTAAAAATAGCAACAGTCACCTTGACCTTGAGGTCATGACCTTGAAAGTCAAAGCAATTCGAGATATTATCATTAGAAACATTTGTGTGAAGTTCTATAAAAATCCATCAATAAATGTAGGCGCTAGAGTGATGACAAAGTTTTTCTAAAAATAGCCACAGTGACCTTGACCTTGAAAGTCGAGATAGCTCGAGATATTGTCATAAGGAACATTTGTGTGAAGTTATATTGAAATTGGTGAAATATGTAGGCGCGAGAGCAATGACAAAGTTTTTCTAAAACTAGCCACAGTGACCTTGACCTTGAAAGTCAAACTCGCTCGAGGTATTGTCATAAGGAACATTTGTGTGAAGCTATATTGAAATCAAGGAAGAAATGAAGTCGCTAGAGCGATGACAAAGTTTTCTTAAAATAGCCACAGTGACCTTGACCTTGAAAGTCGAAATCGCTCGAGATATTGTCATAAGGAACATTTGTGTGAAGTTATATTGAAATCGGTGAAGAAATGTAAGCGATAGAGCCATAACAAAGTGTTTCTAAAAATAGCCACTGTGACCTTGACCTTGAAAGTAGAACTCACTAGAGATATTGTCATAAGGAACATTTGTGTGAAGTAATATTGAAATTGGTGAAAAAATGTAAGCGCTAGAGCAATGACAATGTTTTTCTAAAAATAGCCAAAGTGACCTTGACCTTGAAAGTCGAACAGGTTCGAGGTATTGTCATAAGAAACATTTGTGTGAAGTTATATTGAAATAAGTGAAGAAATGTAGGCGCTGGAGCGATGACAAAGTTTTTCTAAAAAAAGCCATAGTGACCTTGACCTTGAAATTGGAACTCGCTAGAGATATTGTCATAAGGAACATTTGTGTGAAGTTATATTGAAATCGGTGAAGAAATGTAAGTGCTAGAGCAATGACAATGTTTTTCTAAAACTAGCCACAGTGACCTTGACCTTGAGGCCATGACCTTGAAAGTTGAACATGCCCGAGATACTTTTATAAGGAACATTTGTGTGAAGTTATATTGAAATTGGTGAAAAAATGTAGGCGCTAGAGCCATGATAAAGTTTTTCTGAAAATAGCTACAGTGACCTTGACCTTGAGGTCATGACCTTGAAGGTCAAACTCGCTCGAGAAAGTGTCGTAAGGAACATTCGTGTGAAGTTATATTGAAATTGGTGAAGAAATGTAGGCGCTAGAGCGATGACAAAGTTTTTCAAAAAATAGCCACAGTGACCTTGACCTTGAGGCCATGACCTTGAAAGTCGAACTCACTCGAGATATTTTTATAAAGAACATTTGTGTGAAGTTATATTGAAATTGGTGAAGAAATGTAGGCGCTAGAGCGATGACAAAGTTTTTCTAAAAATAGCCACAGTGACCTTGACCTTGAGGTCATGACCTTGAAAGTCGAACTCGCTCGAGATATTGTCATAAGGAACATTTGTGTGAAGTAATATTGAAATTGGTGTAGAAATGTAGGCGCTAGAGTGATGACAAAGTTTTTCTAAAAATAGCCACAGTGACCTTGACCTTGAGGCCATGACCTTGAAAGAAGAACTCGCTCGAGATATTGTCATAAGGAACATTTGTGTGAAGTTATATTGAAATTGGTGAAGAAATGTAGGCGCTAGAGCGATGACAAAGTTTTTCTAAAAATAGCCACAGTGACCGAGACCTTGAGGTCATGACCTTGAAAGTTGAACTCGCTCAAGATATTTTTATAAGGAACATTTGTGTGAAGTTATATTGAAATTGGTGAAGAAATGTAGGCGCTAGAGCGATGACAAAGTTTTTCTATAAATAGCCACAGTGACCTTGACCTTGAGGTCATGACCTTGAAAGTCGAACACGCTCGAGATATTTTTATAAGGAACATTTGTGTGAAGTTATATTGAAATTGGTGAAGAAATGTAAGCGCTAGAGCGATGACAAAGTTTTTCTAAAAATAGCCACAGTGACCTTGACCTTGAGGTCATGACCTTGAAAGTCGAACTCGCTCGAGATATTGTCATAAGGAACATTTGTGTGAAGTTATATTAAAATCGGTCAAGAAATGTAGGCGCTAGAGCGCTGACAAAGTACGTACGTACGTACGTACGTACGGGACAAATGCTATATCCCCCCTCACAACTATGTTGTGCGAGGGGATAAAAAAGCTACTATTAAATTACCAGTTATATTAATTCTTGTTGGGATTCTTAAAAGCAGCAAATTCTTTATAACACTAAAATGTTAGGGAACAAATACTGCCGTCATAATGCGGGTCTTCTGTACCTTATTTTACAGAACATACCTAAATCATTCCCATTATTCCTACTGATTTGACACTTTTGAATAACCCTCATTGGCACAAACTAACCCTTTCCCCAACAAAATATCATGGTCCTAAAGGTGTCAGAGCCATGAACAGAAGTGAAGGCAATGATCAGGAATTGACATAATTACCGTAAAAATCCTTGAGGACTTGCTGTAATTCTCCTAAAATTTTAACAGGTTTGTTTCACGATCTAGCAAGGAGTCCCAAAAGTGGAGACATAATTGGCAAACCATGTTCACCCAGTCTACACTGTTTGCTTAGGCCTGTCAGTCCCAATAGTCAGGATCATTACGGTAACCCACACCTCTCATCAGAGACACCAAAGGGAAAGACATATGAACATGAAATAACAAGACCCTGATGGAGACATGACTAGCGGAGATACTTGAAATTTGACTATAAAGGACGCTGGCACTGGGTTTCATTCCCAAGCTGCATGTAAACCAGGTTCTACTTATGACAGGCCTTTTTCTTTATTTTCCTTTTGTTCTTGGTTTTTTTTTTCTTTATTTTATTTTTCTTTTGTATTTAACTTTTCTTTTCAGCCATAACTATCACTAGGACTGGCTAATCAAAGCTGAATAGATAAATCGATTATATGAGTCCTGCCAATGTGATTAATAATCAGTTAGTAATCACTGAAGATTTGGTCATAACTTTACCTTTCTGGCTTACGGTCTGAGCATGACTCTCATTATATGTTATACTTTACCACATGTATTCAGACAGACAAGCCTGAACAAATGGTGCAGACCCAGATGAGAGACCACAGAATGTGGTGTCTCATCAGGGTCTACACGGTTTGACACTCATCCAGATGTTTCAAGACACAACATTGGGTACTTTATTGTACGTGTTCAAATGGTACGGAGTTGAGGTGTCAGAATACTTAGGTTTGATATGGTTTTTTGTTTGTTTGATTTGAGGTTTAACGTCCCCGTCAACACTGAAAAGGTCATTTTGGAGACATTGCTTCCAATTTTGTGGGACTTTTATCCGACATTGAGATGAAATGACATCTCAAGCCCTGCCGCCCAATGAAACCAATAGGGTTTATAAGCATGGGCGGGCCGACTCATACTGCTTTGCCTGGGCAGGCTTAGATCCTCTCTAAGCTGTTAACCAGAACTTGTGTGCGGGTTGGTTTCAGCTCTGCGTGGAAGCATCATGCAGCCCATCTATTTCTTCAAGCCAGGATTAATATGGTATGTAACAGACACATAAATCAAATAATTATTAGCAAATCGGTAACAATAATCATTTTTGTGGAATTTATGGACTGATTACCATAATGATCCTAAGTATTGGAACAGATAGGCCTTAGCAAACAGTGTAGACCCAGATCAGACTGCTCCTTCAGGAGCAGTCTGATCAGGGTCTACACTGTTGTTTGCCATTCTGTCTGCACCTTTAGGACTCCATGCGGGATAGTGAAACAAATCTATTAAATTTTATGGAGAACCACAGCAAGTTCTTAAGGTGACCCAACTTTTAGCATTTTTACAGTAATCCACTATCTGATTAATCATGCCAACCTTTACTATCACCTGCAAATTGTTTAATTTACTCAGTTGAAAGTTAAGCCCAGCTCACCTCACATCTTTGTCCAGGTCTTTTTCACAGACTTTCAATATCAGAACTTTTGTAACAGACAACATATCACTCCCGGACAGCAGTTTCTGGACTGAAAACAGAGGTCTAAACCCTTCAACAGCCTGCTGTTGAATTACAGAAACATCCTCCCTCATTGCGGACTTGAACATTTCTAGCAATGGAATCTTGTATGGTAATAATGTATTAAGACCTGAAAAACATAAAATCTGAGGTGAAACCTAGTATCATACATATTACTGTTTCATTACTACAACATGCAACTGCACCCCCCCCCCACCCCACCACACACACAAAGGTGTTTTTTTTTATATCTAGTGAACTAGCATTTTTCAGATGAAAATGTTTGACATTTTCCAGTTTCTGTTCCAAGCATAGAATGTGGGCACTTGTTGGAACTGCCTCATTTAGGCAGTTCTAACAAGTACCCAGAGTCTGGTCCAAACACAAAATGTTGGTGCATGTAAGAACTGCCTCACTGAGGCAATTCTAACCAGCACCAACAGTCTACTCAGTATGTTTTTCAGCAAAAAAGGGAAATAATGTATACCATTGCAAGCCCCACTTTCCCATTTATAAAGTGGTATTTACAAGGGTATTTATTACATGGACTTGTTGCATGTAATGCGATGCTGATCAGTTACAAAAGGAGCATAAAAATACCTTAACCCTTATTGTGCTTAACACAACAACCCCTACCTATGCAAACAGTGTAGATCCAGATCAGGTGGCTTCTGAAGAAGCCATCTGATCAGGATCTGCACTGTTTGTCATTCAGTTTGTGAATTCGAATGAATACAGTATTCAAATAATCTGATTGGTTGATAGTCAGTTATGGGTGTGGGTAAATTAATCTATTCAGCATGATAAGCATAAATGCTGGCTTCACAGCAATGTTGTTCAAAGGCAGAATTTGAAGACATTGTGAAGTAATCATGAAATATCAATGTGAATGCTCATATCGAGTGATATCAGAGCTGATATCAAGTGATATTAGCACGACAGTTCCTCAGATTTTATCATTCATTTCTAATCATTCAATATTTTATGCCCCCGCCTATTGGTACTTGGAGAAATAGGTTGGGCAGGTGCTTCCATATAGAGCTGAAACCTACAGAACATGAGTACTGGTAAACTGCTTAGAAGGTCTAAGCCTGCACCTTCTAAGCCTGCCCAGGCAAAGTGGTGTGAGTCGGGCCATCTCTGCTCACAACACCTAGTAGCTTCTTAGGGTGGTAGGGCTTGAGATGTCATTTCATCTTAATGTCTGGAAAGTCCCACAAAATTGCAAGCAATGTGTCCAAAATGACCTCAATAGCGTTGACTGGGATGTAAAACATCAACATAAGCAAACAAATATTCAATATTTATAGCTATATATAGAGGATCTTACATGATTTAGCTATATAGAGGCTCTTTCATGAGTGTTCATGTATAATTGCATCTATTAAACAAGTTGAGGAAAAAGGGATAAAATGTGAGGCTTTGCCGACAACTCCTTTAATAAATTCAATAATACATGAACATGAATGCAAGATTCAATTTATCATAGTGACATTTAAAACACATTTTATTCACGATTTTTAACAAAAATGTCAATATTCCACCATAAGTAAACGCAACCTTGTTAAGGATGTCGTACATGTAATGTAACAGGCTGTATCTAATTCATTTGCGTAAGTAACTAGTGGATTACCAAATTTATTACATGGCATTATATTCTAAAACGCGATGTCATAAATTTTGATAAATAATAATATTATTTGCTGGTCAAACAGGTCTCCTTGTAGCCTTGGAAGCTCAGACGGATGCATGTCTGACTAATGGTCAGCAGGTCACAGTGTTGATATGGGCTGGTGTTGGCAGCATTATTTCGTAGAGATTGACAATAAAAACGTTTTCAATAGTCATTCTCTTCCTGTTTCAAGAAGTGCCACTGTCAGTTTCTGGTTAAAGGATTTTCACTGAACTGGACAACTGCTTATCTGTAAGCTGTCAAGGAATTGATTGAGTGGTTTGGTAAACTGACTGGCTTGATATGACTAAAGTAGCGTTGACCAGGCTTTAAGGAGAATGGGAACACCTTCAGGGGAGGCAACTCCTGCAAAAGTATTTTTGTCCCCCATGTCAATAGGGGTCAACTCTTAAAGGAAAGAATTTTTCTTTCCTTAAAGAGTAGATCACTTTCAAAGCGGGACAGGGCTTATAGAAAAGTGGACAGGAAGTCCCGAAAGTTGTCTCCCTTTGAAAAATAGCAGAAAAATCAGCCAGGTGTTCCCATTCCCATTAAACTCCAAACAAACAAAATCTTGCTTCTAGAACATATTTAATGTTACTACAGCTGTTGTCTGGGAATGTGTGGCGGCCATTAAAGGTCTCCCTGCGCTACATCATAGTGCAGTTTATATTTTCTTGTCCTTTAGGATCATTGATTCCATTGTGGAATTTTGAAAATATTTGAGGGTCACTGATGAGGCCTAAATGGCCGAAACTAGCTGGTCTGGCCCAGAAAACATGTACACTCTGTATTTTCCAGTTCTGTGGTGTGTGTGTGTGTGTGAATTCGGGTTTAACGTCGCTTTCAACAATTTTTCAGTCATATCACGACGGTGTCTGGTTGCGACAGGGAGCTCAATGCTCACTTTAATAGTGCTGCCTCACTGAAGTATCATGTCCCAGACACATTACATGATACAACACCCAATCACATTATCCTGACACTGGGTCGACCAGTCCTAGCTCTACCCCGTAAATCTGAGTGCCAAGCGAGGAGCAGCTAGTACCATTTATAACGACTTTGGTATGTCGCGGCCCGGGATCGAACCCGTGACCTCCCGTTCCCCGGAGCGGACACTCTACCAACTGAGCTATCGGGGCAGGTTCGTGTTCTGTGGTGTATTCCTTGCTTCCAAAGGATAACCCTTTCTAGAACATATTTGTCATGCTCAGGCACATATGAGAAACAAATGTCTAAAACTACTTACACTGAGAAGACGATGAGAAATTTGACACACTGTCTAACAGCCTTGTAAGGACTTGCAACACATTATATTTTGGAGTGGCCTAAAATAAAACAGAAATAATGATGTTCCAAAATACCCTGTCATATTAAGGGGTATGGGAACACCTTCAGGGGAGACAACTCCTGCAAAAGTATTTTTGTCTCCCATGTCAATAGGGGTTAACTCTTAAAGGAAAGAATTTGCTCCCGAGGAGCAAATTCTTTCCTTTAAGAGTTGACCCCATTTTCCGTGGGGCAGAGCTTATAGAAAAGCAAACAGGAAGTCTTGAAAGTTGTCTCCCTTTGAAAATTGGCAGAAAAATCTGCAAGGTGTTCCCATGTCCCTTAAAACCCTTAAACTACCAATCTAAACATTTGCAGACATCAGTTTCAATTATTTTTTTTACTTATTTTTCAGAGAAAGTAAGGCTTGACATTACATGTGAATCAGCTGTTGGGCAGACTATGCACATGATATGTTGTGCCTTTTTTACACTGAAAAGTATTTTGAAAATTAGAAGTCATCTGGTCCCAAAAAATTTCAATGGTGTTTTAAGGGTTGATGTAAACAGGTAAGATTGATAATAACATAGTCATGCAATTTTGTCAGGAATCTGAACAGTTACTTTAGCTTTTGTGAGTGATCCAATCTGCACTTTTTATTTTTGGTTTTATGGCCCTTTCAAGATTATTTCACTTATATCTGGCAGATCATTAATCAGAGCTAGGTGAAAATGGGTAAAAGGAAAAATCAGCTGACCTTCAGTTGCAAAGTTGGAATCTCACACGTCACTCCAGCATTACAAATATCAGCAAAAATAAAGTTCTTACAAATATATGTACCGTAAAAATCCTAAAAACTCAGACACCTTGATAACTTGCTGTTATTCTTCTAAAATTTTAACAAATTTGTTTTATGATCCAACAAGAGTCAAACAAGAGGCCCATGGGCCCCTATGCTGACCAGAGCTCAGGGGGCACTGCCCACTGGCAGCAATGTGTTTTAATTAACCATGGAAGCCCTGGGCCCAAGGATACTACAGATAGAATTTGGACCCAATCAGCCTAGTGGCTTCAGAGGTTTGATGTCGCTTGAATGTGTTGTTGCAGGACAACAGATGACAATTGATAATTTCCCATCTGTGGCAACTAATAGGCCTAAAAGAACATTATTAAAGGAACATTTCTATGTAAGTTTGACAAAATATCTTGAAAGGCATCTTATAACAAGAGGGCCTGAATCGCTCACCTGAGAATTAGTGTCTCCAGTACATTCTAGGCCCAAGGGCTATAATTTGAACAAACTTGGTAATGGTCCACCAGATGAAGCTTCATACCAAATATCAAAGACCTGGGCCTTCTGGTTTCAGGCAAGAAGATTTTTAAAGGCTTTCCCTACATAAGCCTATGAAAAACCAAAGGGTCCCGGGTTGGGGGGCATTTTTGGCCCCAGGGCTATAATTTGAACAATCTTGAAAGAGGTCCACTAGATGAAGCTTCACACCTAATATCAAAGATCTGGGCATTGCGGATTCAGAGAAGAAGATTTTTAAAGATTTTCCATGTATAAGCCTATGTAAAACCAAAGGCCACAGGGGTGGGGGCATTTTTGGCCCCAGGGCTATAATTTGAACAATCTTGGTAGAGATCCACTAGTTGAAGCTTCATATCAAATAGCATTGAGCAGGGCCTCGTGGTATCAGAGAAGAAGTATTTAAATATTATCCCTAATTAAGCCTACGAAAAACTAAGGGCAATTCCAGAATTAGTCAGGGGGGGTGGGTGGGAGGCACTTTTTTAAAAACCCCACCACCCGTAAAATATAATTTTCCCTGACCCCCAGTACCCATGAATTAAAAAAAAATGAGAACCCCGCCACCCCCTATTTAAGAATAAATTCAATACCCCATCCACAGACCATAAAAATTTTTTTTTACCCCCCACCAACCGTAAAAAAAAATGTATGTATAAAATTACCCCCCCCCCCCCCCCCACACACAAAAAAAAAACAAGAGGCTCAATGAGCCTAAACCGCTCACCTGAGGAACTTAAGTTTTAACAATTCACAGACTTGACTACTAAATCTGCTAATAGAATCCAGCCCATTGACCCTTACAGGATATAAGCCATCATCATTGCATTGCATTCCAAGTTTGAGACTTCTAGCTTCTATAGTTCCTGAGAAATCTTTGACGAAAATTTAACATTGGTCAAAATGGAGAGAAAGAAGAATGAAAGAACAGATGAACAAATAAGCTGAGAAAGCCCAATGTCTCTTACACAAAATAAGTCATCATTATTCTATTGAATACCAAATTTGATGCTTCTAGCTTTTATAGTTCCTGAGAAATCTTTGATTAAAAATTTAACATTGGTCTATTATCTCTATATGGAGAGAAAGAAGAATGAAGGAACAAATGAACCAGACTAGCTCCAAAACCTAATGCAGCCTTTCTCCTTGCCCAATGGTGCTACACATAAAATTTAAACAAGATTGGTTGACTGCCTTCTGAGATATGCTTCATTGAAAGTGTGGAAGACGGATGGACGGACGACAGACGACGGACTCCGGAGCCTTGGTATACTATCAGCTCACTGGAGCCTTTGGCTCAGGTGAGCTAAAAATTCAAGTCGCTATTTCTGTCACAACATTTTCCCTACGTTAAGTCTATGGGCAAATTTTTTTGTCTCTCAAGGTCACGTAACTCCGAGGTCAATATTCCGATTCGGCCCAAAATCGAACTTAACCGAGATTTTATGCCTGTCCTCGTTACCTGCAAGTTTGAAGCTGATATGAATAAAAATAAAGTTGCTATCGTGGTCACAACGTATTTTTTTATGCTCAAGGGCAGGTAACTCCAAGGCAAATAATCCGATTCGGCCCAAAATCGAACTTAACCGAGATTTTATGTCTGTCCTCGTTACCTACAAGTTTGAAGCTGATCTGAAAAAGTCGCTATCGTAGTCCCAACATTTTCCCTATGTAAAGTCTATGGGCAAATTTTTTGTCGCTCAAGGTCATGTAAATCCGAGGTCAATATTCCGATTCGAACTTAACTGAGATTTTATGCCTGTCCATGTTACCTGCAAGTTTGAAGCTGATCTGAATAAAAATAAAGTTGCTATCGTGGTCACAACGTATTTTTTTATGCTCAAGGGCATGTAACTCCAAGGCAAATAATCCGATTCGGCCCAAAATCGAACTTGACCGAGATTTTATGCCTGTACTGGTTATCTGCAAGAATGAAGTCGATCAGAAAAAAATTGACGGAGCTAGAGTGATGACAAGCTTTTTCCTATGTGAAGTCTATGGGAGCTAGATGTTGCCATGGCAACCAGAGTTCCACTCAGATCTGCCTGAAAACCCAATGAAGCCTTTCCACTTGCCCAATAATGCGACACATGAAATTTGATCAAAGTTGGCCAAGTAGTCTTTAAGATATACATTTTTGAAATTCCCATTAACCCTAATGCAAAAACACACAAGGGCAGGTAACTCTTAAGTGAATGATCCAATTCTGCCAGTTATCGAACTTGACCGAGATTTCATGGCTGTGCTGGTTATCTGCAAGAATAAAGCCAATCTGAAAATAATTGAAGCAGCTACGGTGATGACAACACTCTCCCCATGTTAAGTCAATAGGCAATTTTTTCAACGCTCAAGGGCACCTTACTCCTGAGTGAATAATCCGATTCAGCCCAAAATCGAACTTGATCGAGATTTCATGCCTGTCCTCGTTATCTGCAAGAATGAAGCCGATCAGAAAAAAATTGACGGAGCTAGAGTGATCACAAGCTTTTTCCTATGTTAAGAACGCTCAAGGGCACGTAACTCCTGAGTGAATAATCCGATTCAGCCCAAAATCGAACTTGATCGAGATTTCATGCCTGTCCTCGTTATCTGCAAGAATGAAGTCGATCAGAAAAAAATTGACGGAGCTAGAGTGATGACAAGCTATTTCCTATGTTAAGCCTATTGGAGCTCTTTGTTGCTGTGGCAACCAGAGTTCTCATCCGATCTGCACGAAAACCTAATACAGCCTTTCCCCCTACCTGATGATGGTTCTTAGGAAATTTGATCAAGGCCGGCCCACTGGTTCCAGAGATATACTTCGTTGAAATTGTGGACGACGGACGACGGCTCGTGGTATACTAATACCTCACATGAGCCTTCGGCTCAGGTGAGCTAAAAAATTGACGGAGCTAGAGTGATGACAAGCTTTTTCCTATGTGAAGTCTATGGGAGCTAGATGTTGCCATGGCAACCAGAGTTCCACTCAGATCTGCCTGAAAACCTAATGAAGCCTTTCCACTTGCCCAATAATGCGACACATGAAATTTGATCAAAGTTGGCCAAGTAGTCTTTAAGATATACATTTTTGAAATTCCCATTAACCCTAATGCAAAAACACACAAGGGCAGGTAACTCCTAAGTGAATGATCCGATTCTGCCAGTTATAGAACTTGACCGAGATTTCATGACTGTGCTGGTTATCTGCAAGAATAAAGCCAATCTGAAAATAATTGAAGCAGCTACGGTGATGACAACATTCTCCCCATGTTAAGTCAATAGGCAATTTTTTCAACGCTCAAGGGCACGTAACTCCTGAGTGAATAATCCGATTCAGCCCAAAATCGAACTTGATCGAGATTTCATGCATGTCCTCGTTATCTGCAAGAATGAAGTCGATCAGAAAAAAATTGACGGAGCTAGAGTGATGACAAGCTTTTTCCTAATTCCCATTAACCCTAATGCAAAAACACACAAGGGCAGGTAACTCCTAAGTGAATGATCCGATTCTGCCAGTCATCGAACTTGACCGAGATTTCATGGCTGTGCTGGTTATCTGCAAGAATAAAGCCAATCTGAAAATAATTGAAGCAGCTACGGTGATGACAACATTCTCCCCATGTTAAGTCAATAGGCAATTTTTTCAACGCTCAAAGGCACGTAACTCCTGAGTGAATAATCCGATTCAGCCCAAAATCAAACTTGATCGAGATTTCATGCCTGTCCTCGTTATCTGCAAGAATGAAGACAATCAGAAAAAAATTGACGGAGCTAGAGTGATGACAAACTTTTTCCTATGTTAAGTCTATGGGAGCTATTTGTTGCCATGGCAACCAGAGTTCCAATCGGATCTGCCCGAAAACAATATGCAGCCTTTCCCCCTACCTGATAATGCTTCACATGAAATTTGATCAAGATTGGCCCACTGGTTCTGGAGATATACTTCTTTGAAAGTGTGGACGACGACGGACGACGACGGACGCCGGCTCGTGGTATACTAATACCTCACATGAGCCTTCGGCTCAGGTGAGCTAAAAATCAATGAATAAATAAAGAAATGTTAAAATGGTTAAAGGCCGGAGTGATTTGACTGTACTCAACAGCTGTATACTTTGTTTCCTTTTTAGAACATGTCATAGAAGAATAGATAGGTTTTTCAAGCCTATAGTCACATCTGAATTACAATTATCGCTGTACTATGGATCACTTCGGGCCCAAATGTTAATGGGCCCAAAGTTACTGTCTTTTTGGACTTCTTGCTCAGTGGTTCTGAAATGGTGTATTCACCACATAATCGAGATACCGGTGCAATTTGGTGCATTCTGGTGCATTCTAAGACCCTTTTTAGCCTTTATATTTGTGACATTTTTGGGGGCATTTTTTTTTTAAAATTGAGAAGATTGTTGTGAAGTTTTTTTATTCCATTACAAGCTTCTGAGATGTTCCTTGAATACTTCCATGTAAATGACAAACACATCTCTGCCTTTAAATGCATGGGTGAAAGTTGCCAGTGACAAACACATCTCTGCCTTTAAATGCATGGGTGAAAGTTGCCAGAAATCCAAATACTGAAAAATTGGCTGGGGGTCAAGGGGGCCGCCTAGGCCCCCTTGTGAGTCCAGGGCAATGCCCTGGTGGGAGCCCAGGGGGCAAAGCCCCCGGAAGCTCCTTGATTTTAGCAATTCAGAACCCCCTAAAACCCCTAAAAATTGACAAATTTTTTCTGCATGAAAAAACTAAGTCCACACCTACAAAAAAATTGAGCAGGGGTTCCCCCCACTAGGCGCTGGCCAGCTTTGTTCACCCCCGCCCATAATAATCCTGGCCTTCAAAAGAATGAAATGCAAAGTAAACAAAGTTTCCAGAACACCTTCTTCTTCAATTGATAGAACTTTTGGAAAATTGATAAATGTAATTAAATGCCACATACCTTAAACGCCCCTTTTTGTGCCTCCAATCCAACAAATTTATCATAAATATAAAAATGATGGCTGATTTTTCCACTCGTTTTCCTAGTGTGTTCACAATAAATGCCTGTCCTTTACTGTCTATCTATCCATCTATCTTCTAATACTGAGTCGGTCATACTTAGCCATTACCTCAGAGTCATACTTGGTCATTACCTGGGAGTCTTTTTTCGGAAAATCGTCACCCCCCCCCCCCCCCCCCCAATTTTCTCCTCGGATCTGCATGAATCACAAGATCGTCAAAATCGGACCTCCGATCCGCGGTTATACGCGTTTCCGCAGAACTATCACATCCCTGAATTATATAAGATGCGCGAAACCTCTCGTGGGGCGAAACCTCATAGTGGCGAAACTCTTGGTGGCGAAACATCCGATGGCGAACTTGTTTGGTGGCGAATCCTCTGTAAACGCTGTGTTTCACCCAAAGTTCTGTGTTTTACCCAAAAACATGTAAGCAAACATTCGGAATCATTCGGGCGTTTCACCGCCGTTAAAAAAGAGAGAAGTTGAATTTCTACCCGTAATTAATTAATTACCATTAGAGTAGTTTTCTACCCATAATGATTTAATTGTGGGTTTGACAATGACCCCCACCAGGCATGGAATTCAATTTTCTCTGGACCCCCCCACCTGTGAAATACAATATTCATCCGACCCCACCACCCGTACAAAAAAATATCGGGTGCCGCCCGCCCTCACCCCATGGCTAATTCTGGAACCGCCCTAAAGGGTCCTGGGGTGGGGGCATTTTTGGTCCTAGGGCTATAATTTGAACAATCTTGATAGAGGTCCAATAGATGAAGCTTCACACCAAATATCTAAGACCTTGGCCTTGCAGTTTCTGAGAAGAAGTTTTTTTTAAAGATTTTCCCTATATAAGCCTATGTATAACCAAAGGCCCCCGGGGCGGGGCATTTTTGGCCCCAGGGCTATAATTTGAACAATCTTGGTAGAGGTCCATAAGATTAAGCTCACACCAAATATCAATGACCTGGCCTTGCGGTTTCAGAGAAGAAAAGTTTTAAAGATTTTCCCCACCTAAGCCTAGGTAAAACCAAAGGCGCCCTGGGCGGGGGCATTTTTGGCCCCAGGGCTATAATTGAACAATCTTGGTAGAGGTCCACTAGGTGAAGCTTCATACCAAATATCAAAGACCTGGGCCTTCTGGTTTCAGAGAAGAAGATTTTTAAAGGTTTCCTTATATATAAGCCTATGAAAAACCAAAGGGTCCAAGGGTGGGGCCATTTTCAGTCCCAGGGCTATAATTTGTACAATCTTGAAAGAGGTCCACTAGATGAAGCTTCACACCAAATATCAAAGATCTGGGCCTTGCGATTTCAGAGAAGAAGATTTTTAAAGATTTTCCCTGAATAAGCCTATGTAAAACCAAAGGCCCCCGGGCGGGGGCATTTTTGGCCCAAAGGCTATAATTTGAACAATCTTAGTAAAGGTCCACCAGGTAAAGCTACCAAATATTAAAGACCTGGGCCTTGTGGTTTCAGAGAAGAAGATTTTTTAATGATTTTCCCTATATAAGCCTATGTAAAACCATAGGCATTCGGCGCGGGGGCATTTTGGCCCCTAGGGCTATAATTTGAACAATCTTGGTAGAGGTCCACTAGATGAAGCTTCACACCAAATATCAAAGATCTGGGCCTTGCGATTTCAGAGAAGAAGATTTTTAAAGATTTTCCCTGTATAAACCTATGTAAAACCAAAGGCCCCCGGGGCGGGGTCATTTTGGCCCACAGGGCTATAATTTGAACAATCTTGGTAGAGGTCCACTAGATGAAGCATCACACCAAATATCAAAGATCTGGGCCTTGCCGTTTCAGAGAAGAAGATTTTTAAAGATTTTTCCTGTATAAGCCTATATAAACCAAAAGGCCCCCGGGGCGGGGGCATTTTTGGCCCCAAGGCTATAAAATGAACAATCTTGGTAGAGGTCCACCAGGTAAAGATTCACACCAAATACTAAAGACCTGGGCCTTGTGGATTAATAGAAGAAGATTTTTTAATGATTTTCCCTATATAAGCCTATGTAAAACCAAAGGCCCCCGGGGCGGGGGCATTTTGGCCCCCCAGGGCTATAATTTGAACAATCTTGGTAGAGGTCTACTAGATGAAGCTTCACACCAAATATCAAAGATCTGGGCCTTGCGGTTTCAGAGAAGAAGATTTTTAAAGATTTTCCCTGTATAAGCCTATGTAAAACCAAAGACCCCCGAGGCGGGGGCATTTTTTGCCCCAAGGCTATAATTTGAACAATCTTAGTAGAGATCCACCAGGTAAAGCTTCACACCAAATATTAAAGACCTGGGCCTTGTGGTTTCAGAGAAGAAGATTTTTAATGATTTTCCCTATATAAGCCTATGTAAAACCAAAGGCCCCCGGGATGGGGGCATTTTGGACCCCAGGGCTATAATTTGAACAATCTTGGTAGAGGTCCACTAGATGAAGCTTCATACCAAATATCAAAGACCTGGGCCTTGCGGTTTCAGAGAAGAAGATTTTTAAAGTTTGCGTTTAAAAAATCTATTTTTAGCTCCTGTGACCTAGATGTGCAATAGACCGGAACCATTTGAACAATTTTGAAAGGGGACCACCTAAGGATCATTCCTGTGAAGTTTGGTCAAAATCCGATCAGTGGTTTAGGAGGAGATGTCATTTGAAGAAAAAGTTTACGGACGCACGCACGACGGACAAAAAGTGATCACAAAAGCTCACCTTGTCACTACGTGACAGGTGAGCTAAAAAGGAACAGAGGCATTATGGTTTAGCGGTGGGGGTATGTATGGCTCCTGAGATGTAAGGCTTTTTAAGCAGTGGAGGGATTCCGGCATGGAGGATCCCAGAAAAGCCCAAGATTGCTGTCACTGAATGCTGAACATTTTCTGAGATATGAGGCCCTTTTATGAAGTGGATGGGAGAGAAATGGCCCCTGCGGACCCCGCAAGATGGGGGTGACTGAATGTGTCTAATAACAATGAACAAGAATATATGTGATTATGGGGTGGGGATTTGAATGGTTTCTGAGATATATGGCCTATTATGAAGTGGGTACTTATCATAAGGAAGAAGAATATATATGGTTAAGGGGTGGGGATCTGAACAGTTTCTGAGATATATGGCTTTTAATGAAGTAAAGGGTTGGGACATGGCCGGTGGCACCCTGGGAGTCCCCCATGCTGGTGTCACTGATTGCGTCCTATCATAAGGTACAAGAATATATTATGGTTTAGGGGTAGGGCTCTGAACAGTTTCTCAGATATATGGTCTTTTGTGAAGTTGAGGGGTGGAGCATGGCCCGGGCATGCCCTGGGTGACTCCTAGGTTGGTGTCACTGAATGTGTCTTATCATAACCGACAAGAATAGATATGGTTTAGGGGTGGGGATCTGAAATGTTTCTGGAATATCTGGCCTTTTATGAAGTGGAGGGGATGGGGCATGGTGCCGGCACATCCCGGGGGACCCCAAGGTTGGTGTCACTGAGTGGGTCTTATCATAAGGAACAAGAATATATATGGTTAAGGGTTGGGGATCTGAATGGTTTCTGTGATAAATGGCATTTTATGAAGTGGAGGGGGTGGGCCATGTCCCTGGCACATCTGCAGGAACCCCCAAGTTGATGTCACTTTATGCATCTTATCATAAAGAACAAGAATATATATGGTTTAGGGGTGGGGATTTGTAAGGTTTCTGGAATATTTGGCCTTTTATGAAGTGGAGGGGGTTGGGCATGGCCCCGGCACAACCTGGGTGTCCCCCAGGTTGGTGTCACTGAATGCCAATTATGAGAAGGAACGAGAATATATATGGTTTAGGGGTGGGGATCTGTAGGGTTTCTGGGATATTGGGCCGTTTATGAAATGGAGGGGGCGGGGCATGGCCCAGGCACAACCCGAGGGACCCCCAGGTTGCTGTCATTGAGTGCGTCTTATCATAAGAACTGAGAGAAGTTTACTCAAGTAACGTTTCTATGAAAATTTTGTCAAAATATCTGCAAAGGCTTGGTAGTTAATGCCATTTTTCAATTTTCCCCATTATAAGTCTATGGAAAATCTAAGTTGCCATAGCAACCAAACTCAAGAGCCGAATTTCATAAAAAACACAAAACCTGTAAAGGCAAATAGAGTGAATATTTCCATAAACTCTCAGCCTCATAGAGCATACAGTTTCTGAGGAGATGATTTTTTAATTATTTTTTTTCTATTTTTTTCATTTTGGTTTCCATGGCAACCAATACAAATGAGCAGCAGCCCTAAATTCATATGGCAGAGAGTAGATTGTTTAAGGAACATTTCTATGCAAGTTTTGTCAAAATATCTGCAGAGGCTTGGCAGTAAATGCCATTTTTCAATTTTCCCCATTATAAGTCTATGGGAACTCTAAGTTGCCATAGCAACCAAACTAATGAGCCGATTTTCATGAAAAACACAAACTTTCATACCCCCTGCCCAAGGATGCTACAGATAAAATTTGGGCCTAATCGGACCAGTGGCTCCAGAGGAGAAGTCGTTTGAAAGTGTTGACGACGGACATACGACCCAGACGACGACGCAGACGACGGACAACTGCCTATCCTATAAGCTCCCCCGGAGCCTTCGGCTCTGGTGAGCTAAAAAGTGCAGATGGAATGGCAAACAGTGTAGACCCTGATCAGACTGCTCTTTTAGGAGCAGTCTGATCTGGGTCTGCACTGTTTCCTAAGGCCTATCTGTCTCAATACTTAGGATAATTAAGGTAATCATGAATGCAGTGTACCTCTTTTCCTCTATTATAGGTTTCTATCAGCATTGGTAGGGTTGTATTGAGTATCTGACAGCAAGCCATCATTGATCCCTGTGCTGCAGCCCCCAGAAGTCGACCAGTGGACAGCATTAGCATCAACTCTGGCTGAAGAAGATGTTGCTTCACCTCTGAAAATAGACATTCTTTCATAAATAATGACGCACATGGACAAGAGACAAGTGGATGGACATAGCAGAAATAGAAACATGACCCTTAACCTATACCAGCAAGCACAGAGGGCATTGCCCAACCGTTTTATTGTCAATATAAATTGGACAACTTAAAGCCACAATAAACATCATGGCTGAACTTACCTCTACATGTACTAAGATTTTTGTTTGGTGGTTGGGGGTGGGCCCTTTCAAGATTGTTTCACTTATATCAAAGCCAATCGTTAATTGGAGCTGGGCAAAAACTGGAGTACAAGGAGAAAAACCACCTGACCTTCCATTGTAGAATTTGGCATCTCACATGTGACCACTAGTAAGATATGAAAGAAATCTGTGTATTAAGGAATAAAACCCAAACTGTGCTCAAATTTGAGCAGGATTCAAAATAATTTACATGTACTTCTTTTCTAACACTCCTCACTGAGCAAAATTTCGCATAAATGAGATCTTTATTATCAACCTCTTATGCACCGTCGATAAGGTTGACATCACAATATTTCTGTGACATCACTAAACATCACACATTTGTCATCACTATATGTCGAACAATAGCAACTGAAGTGACTGGATTATTGAAAATCCAGAAATGGAAGGTATGCGAGAAAAAGAGTCTTACAGGGTGTGAGGTGTGAATAGAAAATACGCTATTCTGGATCACAGTGCAGCATCATTCGGCAAGCCTCGTGATGCCAGACTGTGACCCTCAGAAGGGATTTTTCTATCCACCCCTCACACCCATGTAAGCTTAGATTCTTATAATCTGAGACATCACTGTTTGCGTCTCATTTGGGGGGGGGGGGGGGGGGGGGGGATAAGGGGGTTTCAATTACAAAATGTGTCAATGTGTCTGAGTTACCTGTTAAAATCTCTTCCACAAATCCGTCCAGACCTCTTTTTGTTCCAACCTGCAACAAAATTCCTGAATACCTTACTGATCCTAAGTATGGGGACAGACAGGCCTGAGCAAACAGTGTAGACCCTGATCAGACTGCTCCTGAAACCCAGATCAGACTGCTCCTTCAGGAGCAGTCTGATCAGGGACTACACTGTTTGCCATTCCATCTGCACCTTTTGACTCCTTGCTGGATCACGAAAGAAATTTGGTAAAATTTTAGGATAACTACAGCAAATCTTCTGTGTCCGAATTTTTAGTATTTTTATGGTAAGCCCTGAGGTCTAAAATCTCATACATGACTAAAGGTGATCAAGCCACTGAGGTTTGACAGTAGACAGTTTATGCAAGGCTGCATGCATACATGAAACTGACCAGAGTTTTCTCCTGTTTCAGGGATCCCACTCAAACAGCTATTATTAACCCATTGTGTGCTAGTAGACTCTTCCATTGCTATATGTTGGGCAAGTCCATTTGTCATATAAGGGGTGTCAGGCCTATTGTTTCATTTTTATTCTTTTTCTGAAGGAAAATTCTGTTAGCAACTAGTGCAGAGCCTGATCAGATGCCGCGTTCTGTGGCGTCTGATCTGGGCCTGCACTGTTTGCCAAGGTACCCCTTTAGGGGTTTCACGCATACAATGGATTGAAGCCATTGTACCAATAAGTCACTGGTCACTTTAAGTAAAGAAATAATTATTAAAAGTCACCCATTTGGGGACAGTTGTTCATAAAAACTGACATTGTTAGTTAACATATCGTTGGAACTTTGATTCTTTAATATGCTAATATTATTGCTGTAAAAATGTGAGCAGCTTTTGCATTTGCAAAAGCTGCTCTCATTTTTTCAGCAAAAATATCACTATTTTAGACAATGTACTTGCGCTAGAACAGATAACGATTTGACCAGCACCGAGCTTGTTAAGCTAACGATGCTTTGAACAACTGGGCCTTGGATGTCAGAGTGATTTGTTTGTTTTGGAGTTTAATGGCCCAGTCAACACCATTTAGGTCATTGATCCATTCAGTTTACCAAACCACACTTTTCCTGACCAGGATTATACATTAGCAGTTAACCAGTATGGTGCATTTTCTTTCACCAGAGTCTAACCACTGCTCTTCTTGATTCAGAAGGGAGAGAGAGAATGACCTTAGAAAGGATTTCATGATCAATCTCTACGAAAGAATGTTGCGGACTCATCAGGTATCAAACGCAGAACCTGGACACCAGTCAATTGTGCATCCAAGAGCTACCCAGGCTGCCTCTGGATGAACAATATTATTTTAAAAGAGAATAATTTATTATTTTCCTATTTCTTACCTTTTTAATCTGCTGTGAAACATATACAGTAAAATTCCTATGTTAAGACCACCTTTGGAACTGTTCAAAAGTGGTCTTAAAGACCACTTTTGAACAGTCCCAAAGGTGGTCTCCAACTAGAGCACACAGGATGTTGCAAACACAAAGAAAATGTATCTGAAACCTTCTAAACATGCTTTTAAAAGCATCAATAATTTTGTCTTAACTTTAGGTGGTCTTAATCGCGGAATTGTACTGTATTTGCACTGGCTGTTTACACCATCCTCAGGCTCCAAAAATGCTGGTTGGTTGGTTTAGGGTATAACTATATCTAAAATTTATTTGGGGAGGTAAATCGGCAGTTTTACTGTAGACAATTTTGTTTTATGGCAAAGCCGTAAAACGGAATTTGCGACTGTAAAACCCGACAATTTACCTCCCCAAATGTCAATTTTCAATACAGTTATCCCACTTCCGATGCACTTATTCAGTTGTTTTCTTAGAAATTGTACTAAATATTGCTCAAAGTGACAAGTGCTGTAGTCTGCATAAAACCAAATACCAACCAATGAAACGCAGGATTCAAAATTAACTTTTTAAATAACTGGACAAGGTAGTCAAGTAACTCTTGGGATGTACTGGACCTGATTTAATTTCAATTGGACCAAAGAAATGATGGAAATAATAATAAAGTGATGCATTAGTCATCAAATTATTTTCTATTATTATTCGTTTATAATTATAGATAATCAAAGTACGGAGAAAAGTAGATTTATGAGGCAAAGTTACCATGACTACTGTGTCAGATGTAGATTAAGCAGTTCTCCAAATATCCCAGAGGGTTAAAATGGCAGTCAAAAAAAAGGAGTTATAACGAATTCGATGAAGATGGATGGATGGATGGATGATTTATTTAAAGACGCTCAACCCTAATAGGGCATATAGCGTCTAAAAATATTATATATTATGCATAAAATAATGTAAGGTTAAAAATTAAAATCTTAATAATGACAGTTTGTTAAAAAGTCCGGTTTTCGATGAAGAAAAAGCAAATTTTTCATGATAATACCATAAATTTCAAATTAGCTCAGTACATTTTGTGCTTTCCAATCTGCAGAAAATTCTAAAAGACAAATTCTAGTTCCTTCGGAAGTGGGAACATAAAAAGGAGAATAATTTGACAAAAAAGGTCATTTTTAGCTCCTTTAATTTTGACATTATAAGCTAATAGTGTAGACTCTGATCAGGCGGCACGTCTAGCAAACTTCAACTGACTGATTTGTCTTACCGAAGGGGAATATAACATGCTTATTAATATTCCCACTATGGTATTGAAACATAGGGTTCCTGAAATATTTACCCATAAATCCCAACCATTCCAATACTTGGACATTCGAAAAAGTGAAGACTCAGATTAAAGGCCACAGAATGCAGCATCTGATCAGTGTCTTCACTGTTTGCTGAAGGTACGAAACTTGATTTAAAACTCACAGCTTGCAGAATAAATGTGACAAAACATATTATATAATTAGAGCTCTCCAAAATGGGTGAATAACTATATTCGATGTTGGTCAGTAAAGGATTGCTACATTTAGCCCATTTATTGGTCACTAACAATCACAAAGAAGCTGTAACCCTTTCAACCCTGTAGACTGGTGCAGATCCCAAGGTTAAAATTCCTAAGCAAACCTTGTAGACCCAGATATGACAGATCCAGATCTACACTTTTTTCAAAGGGGACCAGGGTGCCCTTTTTAGCAGGATAAGGTTTAAGACAGAGTTCAAGGATTGTACCTCTACTATTCCTGTTGACAATGCTTTCACTAAGGCTGTTAGTGCCTGTAAACCTGCTTCCTCCACTGCTGGGTCCCCACTCAGGAACACCTCCTTCTTGATACAGTTGAAGAAAGAGCTCTCATACTCCTGCAGGGAACCAGGCCCATAAACATCTGTACAAACAGCCTGCAAGAAAAACAGAAGCACAGAACCATCTTAACCAACTTTGTACAGGACATCCCAAAATGGGTATAAGGAAAACAGATAAGGCCCAGATCAGATGCCACAGAATGCGGCATCTGATCAGGGCCTACACTGTTTGTCAAAAGTTCAGCCATTTTCCAAATAGATTTTTAGGTCTACACTGTTTGCTGTGGCCTGTCTGTCATAATACATAGGGTAAATATAGTAGTGTTTATGTAGAAAAATCAAACTACTGAAAGTACTGAGGAAAGTTGATTTATGAGGAATAATTATTATATAACAATGTAAGTTGAGATCAAGCAGTTATCTAGATATTTTGTTGAAAAAAAATATAGAGACTAACTTCCCATATCACAGGTCCTGGTGTATGAATGACATTTGACATGTCACCAGTAACAATTCTGATTCTGGTTCTGATTTGACAAGGTCCAAGTGGGTTAAAATTCGACAAAGAAAAAATGATTCATCGATTGTTTTGTGTTTAGTTTGTTTGTTTGATTTGAGGTTTAACGTCCCCGTCGACACTGTAAAGGTCATTTTGGAGACCTTGCTTCCAATTTGTGGGACTTTTACCCGACATTGAGATGAAATAACATCTAAAGCCCTGCCGCCCAATGAAACCAATAGGGTTCATAAGCATGGACGGGTCGACTCGCACCGCTTTGCCTGGGCAGGCTTAGATCCTCGAAGCAGTTTACCAGTACTCGTGTGAGGGTTGGTTTCAGCTCTGCGTGGAAGCATCATGCAGCCCATATATTTCTTCAAGCCCCGATGGGCAGGGCCGTTGTAGAGAAGATGAAAGTGAGGGACAGAGGAGAAAAAGGAAAATGAATGGAAGTGTAGAAACAGAAGAAATATCAACACTCACTCACTCTACCGTTACCTGCTGCAAGGACAGCAGGTGTTGCCCAACTGTAAGTCAATATCAGCTGGACTCCCCAGTGACACAAGATACACATCGCCATTGCCTCACTCAACTACCCCCCGCGAAGAAAATATGGAAGAAAGAAAGAAAAACGTGCCTGCCAATTTCTTCATGGTCCAACCATAAATTTTTAAATTAGCTCAGTACATGTCTGCTAATAATCTTACAGAGAAGTTCTCCTAGCGGGCACATGATGTCTTAGCAATGTTGCATCAACGTCGAATTGATACAACGATGCACATACATTGTGCAGCCGCTTGGAGCTATGTTCCTTCGGGCGTCGGGACATAAAAAGGAGAATAGCTTGACAAAAAAGATCATTTTTAAACCATTTGATTTAGACATTATAACTCTGGTCAGACGCCGCGTTTACCCAAGGTGAATTAAAATACATTTATTCCCACCTGTACGGGGTCCTAAAAACATTAACCCATAAATGTCAATTGTTTCAATACTGTGACATTTGGAAACAGTTAAGATAGATTAGATGCCACAGAATGTTGCGTCTGAACGGCTAAAGTACGGAACTTGATTTAAACAACACTTGTTTTGTAATATTAGAGCTCTCGAAAGCAGGCGAATTGTAGGTCAGTAAAGGGTTGTGATAAGCTAACTCTTTTAACCCTGTCGACCGGTGCAGACGCTGAGGTAGAAATACAATTTATCTATGCAAACCTTGTAGATCCTGATAAGACGGCACGTAGCTAGAATGTCTCGCCAGAATCTACATGTACACTGTTTGCCATCCTGTCAGTGAACTAATCAGAAATCCTTTCCTATAAGAATATATTTAAAGCGAGAAGAGTCCTGTTTAGAAACTCAGGGATGAAAGAGTAAAACATAAATATCACCAAAAAACGCGTAGGAAAATAGTCCCAGAGTACTGTTTTCTTTTCAGAATTCGTCTTGCTGTGCCAATTTATATTCAATCCGTATAAAGTCTCAAAAAATGAACTATTTTGAAAGACGTTCCATGCGTGGCCGGCCTGCAAAATTAATTTTCAAGAGTTCATTTGGACTATTTTATGCAGCAAATGAACAGCAAAAGTGGAGCAATGTGGTCCAGTACAAGTAGAAATGTAATGACAAAGAAACTTGATTTAAAAAATCAACTTTCAAAAATCATATCTTACCAGTGTTTGCAAAGAATCAATCTTGGCACTTTTCAGGTCAGATGTCAGTTTCTCCAATAGCAAGGGGAGACAATACTGAGCAAACTTGTGTGTAGCAGCCAGGCAATATCTTAGTTCATTGATCAGGTCTTCTTTTGTTATACCACTGGGGTCATTTTCAGACTGAAAGAGAAATGCACATAAACAGTTTTATTTTTTATATTATTGAGTGGATAATAATTATGTGACCACACATTAATAAGACATGGTTGCTAGTGGGTAATGTCATAATTCATGAAAACCCAATATTTTCTATGAAATTCTTTTGAACTTCTTTGGCAATAAAATCTAATTAAAAACCATTATAAGCATAAGCAGAATCTTACACTCATGGTCATTTCATATGAAATGGCTACCCACAAGTGTGAGGGTCTCAAACACTGTTTATTATAAAATGGTTTTGGATACAACGCAGTTCAAAAATTGAACCCATAAATGTATAGATTACATAGGAAAATGACCATAAATGATCATTTTTCTATAAAACAAGAATTCCGCCGAAGGCTATGTCGCGTCTGTGGGGGTGCAAAGTCACCAAACCATGACATCTAGGCCAAGATCAAACACAGATGCTTGCATAAAAGGCTTGTACTAAGTATCATTAATGAAGTTCAAATAATTCTTGAGAAATGAACTTACCCATTAGGGTGAACGCTTGGGTGGTGGCCAGGGCTCGAGAAAATGTCGGTTTTCCAGTTCTGAACCGATTTTGGTTTCCTTAAACCGATTTGGACTTCAGAAGAAGATTAAAAAATCGGTCCATAATTCAATAACATTTTAAAAAAATCGGTTAGAAAATTTTCGCTAAATCATTATATTGTAAAAACAAACTGAGCTTTTGCCACTGTTATTCCAAGCATGTATACAATAAACGCCCGGAGCACAAGGTTTTAGACCGGTTCATTATCTAACTAAGTGAAAATCAGACGCGTCCACGTCAGGTTCTTTGATCTCATCGCAGCGAAATTTGACCCGTGTGTCAAAATTATTAAACCGTGAACACTTGCCTCTGGCGTTATCAGTAAGCTGGCAAACAAGGTGAGAAAATCAGGCCAATCAATGCAGGACATACGCTAGTTTGTTTACACAAGTCATTAATTTATAGCTTACGATAGAACCGGTATTTGAATATAAAATTGTTTTTTTCACAAGACACAATTTTCGATTCACACATGTCATGTCTGAACATTGCATGTTAAAAAGCCTTCAAGAGAAAATGCCCTTTTTTCACCCATTCTAAATGACATTTCTATTTAAGAAATACGCTCCATTGAAACCAATAACATAAAACATGTGTGTATTACGCCCTTAAACCACATGACGTCATTTTCCGATCACCTGGCTTCAATATCAGCGATTTGTTTCAGGATACGGGTAGTAGACTTGTGTAATCCTGAATTATGTATTTATATTCTTTAGAACTCTGTTCGGCCATGTAACATTTTCAATGACTCTCATTCGGCCATGTTTTGGTTTGAGAGTAAAGAAATGTTTTTTGATTTTTTTAACTTGTTCAAAACTATTTCTTTTAAAGAAATACGCTCTATTAAAATCAATGACATAAAACAGGTGTGTGTTATGTCCTTGACTGCATTATTGTGTATTGTGTAAACCGAAACCGTAATGATGTCATTTTCTGGCCATGTGGCTGCAATATCGGTCGCCATTTTTGTAAACAAAGCAATTTAGACAAAATAAATATGCGTGAAATAAGAGAAATATTTTAAAGGTTTTAAAACAGAAAAAAATATAGTGGCCATCGAACTGGTCTATTACTGCACCACGCCGGTTGTTTCCCTTTAGCGGTCTTCAGGTACTGAGTGACCCGGATATTGGGAAAATGAAAGTAGATGAAATCTGGCATAGTAAATGAAAGTAGATGAAATCTGAACGATGTGAGCAATATTTGCTGTTAATAATCGAGATACTGGTGTTCATATTCGTTGAACAAGGGTATGTCCTTCGTTACGTTAATAACACATTTTGAAATTGCAAATCACCAAGGACGGCAATTTCCGTAATTTTTGGCGAAATTTGGATTCTTCAGTTTCTCGAGCCCTGGTGGTGGCAATATTTTACAAAGTCAGTGAACCATGAAATGTAGGTCAAGGTCAAATTTGGCTGCTTGCATTTAAGTTGCCATCCCGAGATAAAAGTTGGTACCAAGTATCATTAATGAAGCTCTTATGGTTCTTGAGAAATTAACTTGACCAGTAGGGTTGACACTAGGGTGGTCGCAATATTTTACAAAGTCAGTGAACCATGAAATATAGGTCAAGGTGAAATATGGATGCTTGCATGTAAGTTGACATCCCCAGACACAAGTTTGTATGAAGTATCATTAATGAAGCTCTAATAGTTCTTGAGAAATAAACTTGACCATTAGGGTGAACGCTAGGGTGGTCACAATATTTTACAAAGTCATTAAACCATGAAATGTAGGTCAAGGTGAAATATGGATGCTTGCATGTAAGTTGTCATCCCCAGACACAAGTTTGTACCAAGTATCATTAATGAAGCTCTTATAGTTCTTGAGAAATAAACTTGACCATTAGGGTGAACGCTAGGGTGGTCGCAAATGTTGACACCTTAATGAACGGATGGACGAATGAACGGCCGGACGGAAAACCGGGCGCCTATTTTGCGCCATGCTAATAGCAGGCGCGACAATATATACCTTTAATTGGAATATAACATAGTTGTTCAACTAACACAGTTTTGGCATTGGACCCCAACAATTATTAAGTTTTAAAGACACTATGGTGAAGTTCCCGAATTTTTAGGTGAAATGATAGATGCCCAACTGACTTCATAAAAAAGATTTACCTCCCTTTCCAAAAGAGTTTCTAGTGGAAACTAGAGCTGTCAGAGGATCTGACTATAGCCCCGCTATAGCGCTATCAGAGGAGTAAGACACATTGACTCTAAAAGCTTTTAACCTATCAGGGGAGCTTTCTTAGTTCCAGAGAAAACTTTAATATTTTTTTTTTTCTTTGCTGGGGAGATAACCCCAAGAGTAATGTTGTTGGCCATTATTTACTTACATCCACCTAATGTTCATGTTTATACAAAGTTTCAGCTTTCTAGCTTTCTTAGTACCTGAGAAAACTGTATCGAAAATATTTTTCATGGTTTGATGGTTAGAAAAGTGAAATGATTTTTTTACTTGCAGAAAATATCCTATCAGGGGAGATAACTCCAAGAGTTATGGGCCTTTGGCCATTATTTTGGTAAGGGCCATACATCCACCCACTTTTCATGTTCATACAAAGTTTCAGTATTCTAGCTTTCTTAGTTCCTGAGAAAACTGTCACCAAACCTTTTCATTTATTAAAAAAAACTATACTATCAGGGGAGATAACTCCAAAAGTAATGGGCCCTCGGCCATTATTTTGGTTAGCTCCCTATATCCACCCATTGTCCACATTTATGCAAAGTTTGAGGTTTCTAGCTTCTTTAGTTCCTGAGAAAACTGTGACCAAACATTTTCATTTAAAAAAAACCTATATTTTCATTTATTTAAAAAACCTATCAGGAGAGATAACTCCAACAGTTATGGGCCCTTGGCCATTATTTTGGTAAGCTCCCTATATCCACCCATTGTCCACATTTATGCAAAGTTTGAGCTTTCTAGCTTCTTTCGTTCCTGAGAAAACTGTGACCAAACATTTTCATTTAAAAAAACCTATCAGGGGAGATAACTCCAAGAGTTATGGGCCCTTGGTTATAATTTCGGTAAGGTCCGTGGAGGCACCCATTGTCCACGTGTATACAAAGTTTTAGTTTTCTAGCTCTCTTAGTTTCGGGGAAAACTGTGACGAAAAAATAACGGAATAACGGAATTACGGAATTACAGAATTACAGAATTACAGAATTACGGAATTACAGAATTACGGAATGACAGGGCAAATCCAATATAGCCCCACTTTTCAAGCGGGGCTATAATAAAAAGATCTTGAAACTTCTTCCAGATAGTACATGTACTAACTTTTGTTATTCTTCTCAATAATGTGGATTCACTAGATTTATCTGGAATATCTTTCCACTATCTTCTAAAAGGGAAATAAGTTTTTAATGTTTTATTTCCTCTACAGAGACTTCCGTCAAAAGGGATCATATATTGTGGGTATAAGCTCTTTTTATAGAAGAAACCCAAAATAGGACCCATGGAAAACATTGCAAGACCAGATTTAGACATCTGAATAGGGTCTTCGCTGACTGCGAAAAGTCCAGCAAATTTTTACATTAATTTCTAAAGATAACTCAACCTCACACCTCTGAATTTCGAAGTAGATTCCTGTTATATTTATGCAAGATTCCATCATACCTGCCAACTTTCACCCATTAGGAGTGAGTTTCACGATTGTTCCATGCATTTTGACCTCACGATCGTGTTGCCAAAATAAGGCAAAAATCACGATTTTCCACCTCACGCTTGGTATTTTTATCAGCCATATTGTTTGTGGATCAGGGTCTACACTGTTTGCTTAGGCCTATCTGTCCCAATACTCAGGGTCATTATAGTATGAGATTTTGTAATGGGACAGATGATATTTACAAACAGTATAGAAAGAATAATATCATTGTGTCATTCCTCGACTCATAAAGGAGATCATGAATATGCAAGTCAAAATGGAGAAGAGCAAGATCAACTTACTGGTGTAAAGTCTATAGGAAAATAGCAAGACACAACTTCAAACATCTCCTCTGTAAATACTCCTGCAAAAAAATTACGAAGACAAAAAACTGAAAGTGATATCATAGCATTATATTTGCATGCTTTTGCAATGGTCCACTGTAAAGACTTGGCCCCCACCCATCGGGGCTTGAAGAAAAAGATGGGCTGCATGATGCTTCCACGCAGAGCTGAAACCGACGACACACGAGTACTGGTAAACTGCTTAGAGGATCTAAGCCTGCCCAGGAAAAGCGGTGCGAGTCGGACCGTCCATGCTTAATTAACCCTATTGGTTGCATTGGGCAACAGGGCTTGAGATGTTATTTCATCTCAATGTTAGGTTAAAACCCACAAAATAGGAAGCAGCATCTCCAAAATGACATATACAGCATTGACGTGGACGTTAAACCTCAAATTAAACAAAAACTGTAAAGACTAATTTCAGTTTCAATGTTTACAAAGGTACACATTATTTTTCTTATTTCTGCTCTAAATTCTGTTTATTTCTTCTCTAAAACATAAAATTGTGGGTGCTCCATAGAACTGCCCCATTGAAGTAGTCCCACAATTCATGTTTTGAAGCCGAGGCAGTTCTAATGAACACCTACAATCTCTGCTTTGAAGCACAGGCAGTTCTTAAAGGCACCAACAGTCTAGTGTTTAGGCCACATTGAGCCTATTAGTATACACAGCTGTACTGTTTCTGGACAGGCTTATAACTAAGCAGTTACCTAGTACAGTGCATTTTATTTCACATGAAACTGCATTTTATTTCACATGAAACTGAAAACTGCCCCTTTTGAATCAGTAAAAGGGAGAGCATGATCAAATATAATATTCCATGATAAATCTCAACAAAAGATTTTTGTTTGTATTGGAGTTTAACAGTCCAGTCAACACTATTTAGGTCATATAGAGCCAGTCAGTTTACCTCTCCACACTACTATCCAGCTGCCAAAGACCCCCGCCCATTGGGGCTTGAAGAAATAAATGGGCTGCATGATGCTTCCACGCAGACGTGTAACCAACCGCACACGAGTACTGATAAACCACTTAAAGGATCTTACCCTGCCCAGGTAAAGCGGTGCGAGTCGGACCGTCCATGCTTATTAACCTAATTGGTTTCATTGGATGACAGGGCTTGAGATGTCATTTCATCTCAATGTCAGGTAAAAGTCCCACAAAATTGGAAGCAACATCTCCAAAATGACCTATACAGTGTTGACGTGGAAGTTAAACCTCAAATCAAAATCAAACCAAAAACATTTTGAAAATCACAAACCTACCAAGTGGAAAGTTTTCAATAACAAGTCGAGCACACTGGAAGGCCAGCATTAGATTTCTAGGATCTTTTTCTCCATCCATTACTTGTATATAACCATATACAAAATCTGTCCCAAGTTTCTGAAGCTCTGCAAAACAGAAATTTATTAATGTTAAAAGTGCAATCATATTAACTGCCTTCTGCTTTGTTGTGAGTGAGTGAGTGTTTGAGTTTTACATCTCACCAACAGCTAAGGTCATGTGGAGATGGGACCTCGGTTTAAAGACTCATATGAAAGTCTGGAGAAGCCCGGGATCGATCTTGGGACCCCTGATTTACAAGGCGAGACGCAGAACCACTACAGTTGCTTTGTTGTCTGCTGTTTTTTACTGATATACATGTATTCTGGTATGACATGTGGAATGGCAAAAAATGAAAACAATGACTATGAAAGATGCTTGCTGATACTGTAAGACTACAACTTGAAGTGACATAATAATTTGGCAAAAAGGACATGCCATCAACAGCACCAGTGAAATTTTTTAATGTCTCTGATTTACTAACATACAGCTTACCAAAAAAAGGGTGTCCTAAAAAGAGGCTGTTACTTTGCACACACTTCAAGGACATAGTAGTTCATCATAATACTGAGTAGGATTTTATAAGGCAATGCAGTTTTAAAATAAATCTGAGTCCAAATGAGAGCACTTTTCTGAGAGATGATAACCATATCCACTCTAAATATTCAAACTCCTTACCATACCTGTTCTGAACTCCTAACCATACATGTTCTGAACTCCTTACCATACCTGTTCTGAACACCTTACCATACCTGTTCTGAACTCCTAACCATACCTGTTCTGATCTCTTAACCATACCTGTTCTGAACTCCTAACCATACCTGTTCTGAACTCCTAACCATACCTGTTCTGAACTCCTAACCATACCTGTTCTGAACTCCTAACCATACCTGTTCTGATCTCTTAACCATACCTGTTCTGATCTCTTCACCATACCTGTTCTGATCTCCTTACCATACCTGTTCTGATCTCTTCACCATACCTGTTCTGAACTCCTTACCATACCTGTTCTGAACTACTAACCATACCTGTTCTGATCTCCTAACCATACCTGTTCTGATCTCTTAACCATACCTGTTCTGAACTCCTAACCATACCTGTTCTGAACTTCTTACCATACCTGTTCTGAACTCCTAACCATACCTGTTCTGAGATCCTTACCATACCTGTTCTGATCTCCTTACCATACCTGTTCTGATCTCTTCACCATACCTGTTCTGAGATCCTTACCATACCTGTTCTGAACTCCTTACCATACCTGTTCTGAACTCCTAACCATACCTGTTCTGAACTTCTTACCATACCTGTTCTGAACTTCTTACCATACCTGTTCTGAACTCCTTACCATACCTGTTCTGATCTCTTCACCATACCTGTTCTGATCTCTTACCATACCTGTTCTGAACTCCTAACCATACCTGTTCTGAGATCCGTACCATACCTGTTCTGAACTCCTTACCATACTTGTTCTGAACTCCTAACCATACCTGTTCTGAACTTCTTATCATACCTGTTCTGAACTCCTAACCATACCTGTTCTGAGATCCTTACCATACCTGTTCTGAACTCATTACCATACCTGTTCTGAACTCCTAACCATACCTGTTCTGAGATCCTTACCATACCTGTTCTGAACTCCTTACCATACCTGTTCTGAACTCCTTACCATACCTGTTCTGATCTCCTTACCATACCTGTTCTGAACTCCTTACCATACCTGTTCTGAACTCCTAACCATACCTGTTCTGATCTCTTAACCATACCTGTTCTGAACTCCTAACCATACCTGTTCTGAACTTCTTACCATACCTGTTCTGAACTCCTAACCATACCTGTTCTGAGATCCTTACCATACCTGTTCTGATCTCCTTACCATACCTGTTTTGATCTCTTCACCATACCTGTTCTGATCTCTTCACCATACCTGTTCTGAGATCCTTACCATACCGGTTCTGAACTCCTTACCATACCTGTTCTGAACTCCTAACCATACCTGTTCTGAACTTCTTACCATACCTGTTCTGAACTTCTTACCATACCTGTTCTGAACTCCTTACCATACCTGTTCTGATCTCTTCACCATACCTGTTCTGATCTCTTACCATACCTGTTCTGAACTCCTAACCATACCTGTTCTGAGATCCTTACCATACCTGTTCTGAACTCCTTACCATACCTGTTCTGAACTCCTAACCATACCTGTTCTGAACTTCTTATCATACCTGTTCTGAACTCCTAACCATACCTGTTCTGAGATCCTTACCATACCTGTTCTGACCTCATTACAATACCTGTTCTGAACTCCTAACCATACCTGTTCTGAGATCCTTACCATACCTGTTCTGAACTCCTTACCATACCTGTTCTGAACTCCTTACCATACCTGTTCTGATCTCCTTACCATACCTGTTCTGAACTCATTACCATACCTGTTCTGAACTCCTTACCATACCTGTTCTGATCTCTTAACCATACCTGTTCTGAACTCCTAACCATACCTGTTCTGAACTTCTTACCATACCTGTTCTGAACTCCTAACCATACCTGTTCTGAGATCCTTACCATACCTGTTCTGATCTCCTTACCATACCTGTTTTGATCTCTTCACCATACCTGTTCTGATCTCTTCACCATACCTGTTCTGAGATCCTTACCATACCTGTTCTGAACTCCTTACCATACCTGTTCTGAACTCCTAACCATACCTGTTCTGAACTTCTTACCATACCTGTTCTGAACTTCTTACCATACCTGTTCTGAACTCCTTACCATACCTGTTCTGATCTCTTCACCATACCTGTTCTGATCTCTTACCATACCTGTTCTGAACTCCTAACCATACCTGTTCTGAGATCCTTACCATACCTGTTCTGAACTCCTTACCATACCTGTTCTGAACTCCTAACCATACCTGTTCTGAACTTCTTACCATACCTGTTCTGAACTCATAACCATACCTGTTCTGAGATCCTTACCATACCTGTTCTGAACTCATTACTATACCTGTTCTGAACTCCTAACCATACCTGTTCTGAACTCCTTACCATACCTGTTCTGAACTCCTTACCATACCTGTTCTGAACTCCTTACCATACCTGTTCTGATCTCCTTACCATACCTGTTCTGATCTCCTTACCATACCTGTTCTGAACTCCTTACCATACCTGTTCTGAACTCCTTACCAGACCTCTTCTGATCTCCTTACCATACCTGTTCTGATCTCTTCACCATACCTGTTCTGATCTCTTCACCATACCTGTTCTGATCTCTTCACCATACCTGTTCTGATCTCTTCACCATACCTGTTCTGATCTCCTTACCATACCTGTTCTGATCTCTTCACCATACCTGTTCTGATCTCCTTACCATACCTGTTCTGAACTCATTACCATACCTGTTCTGACTCCTTACCATACCTGTTCTGAACTCCTTACCATACCTGTTCTGAACTCCTTACCATACCTGTTCTGAACTTATTACCATACCTGTTCTGAACACCTTACCATACCTGTTCTGAACTCCTTACCAGACCTCTTCTGAACACCTTACCATACCTGTTCTGAACTCCTTACCAGACCTCTTCTGAACTCCTTACCATACCTGTTCTGATCTCCTTACCAGACCTCTTCTGAACTCCTTACCATACCTGTTCTGATCTCCTTACCATACCTGTTCTGAACTCTTAACCATACCTGTTCTGAACTCCTTACCATACCTGTTCTGAACTCCTTACCATACCTGTTCTGAACTCCTTACCATAACTGTTCTGATCTCCTTACCATACCTGTTCTGATCGCTTCACCATACCTGTTCTGATCTCTTCACCATACCTGTTCTGATCTCTTCACCATACCTGTTCTGATCTCTTCACCATACCTGTTCTGATCTCTTCACCATACCTGTTCTGAACTCCTTACCATACCTGTTCTGATCTCTTCACCATACCTGTTCTGATCTCCTTACAATACCTGTTCTGAACTCATTACCATACCTGTTCTGACTCCTTACCATACCTGTTCTGAACTCCTTACCATACCTTTTCTGAACTCCTTACCATACCTGTTCTGAACTTCTTACCATACCTGTTCTGAACACCTTACCATACCTGTTCTGAACTCCTTACCAGACCTCTTCTGAACACCTTACCATA
This sequence comes from Lucinisca nassula, assembly GCA_963580285.1. NCBI lineage: Eukaryota > Metazoa > Mollusca > Bivalvia > Lucinida > Lucinidae > Lucinisca > Lucinisca nassula. The sequence continues at coordinate 171,963,458 of OY757010.1, forward strand.
CCTGATCTGAACTCCTTACCATACCTGTTCTGAACTCCTTACCATACCTGTTCTGAACTCCTTACCATACCTGTTCTGAACTCCTTACCATACCTGTTCTGATCTCCTTACCATACCTGTTCTGAACTCCTTACCATACCTGTTCTGAACAGCTTACCAGACCTGTTCTGAACTCCTTACCATACCTGTTCTGATCTCCTTACCAGACCTCTTCTGAACTCCTTACCATACCTGTTCTGATCTCCTTACCATACCTGTTCTGAACTCCTAACCATACCTGTTCTGAACTCCTTACCATACCTGTTCTGAACTCCTTACCATACCTGTTCTGAACTCCTTACCATAACTGTTCTGATCTCCTTACCATACCTGTTCTGATCGCTTCACCATACCTGTTCTGATCTCTTCACCATACCTGTTCTGATCTCTTCACCATACCTGTTCTGATCTCTTCACCATACCTGTTCTGAACTCCATACCATACCTGTTCTGATCTCTTCACCATACCTGTTCTGATCTCCTTACCAGACCTCTTCTGAACACCTTACCATACCTGTTCTGAACTCCTTACCATACCTGTTCTGAGATCCTTACCATACCTGTTCTGAACACCTTACCATACCTGTTCTGAACTCCTTACCATACCTGTTCTGAACACCTTACCATACCTATTCTGATTTCCTTACCATACATGTTCTGAACTCCTTACCAGACCTGTTCTGAACTCCTTACCATACCTGTTCTGAACTCTTTACCATACCTGTTCTGAACTCTTTACCATACCTATTCTGAACTCTTTACCAGACCTGTTCTGATCTCCTTACCATACTTATTCTGAACACCTTACCATACCTCTTCTGAACTCCTTACCATACCTGTTCTGAACTCCTTACACTACCTGTTCTGAACTCCTTACCATACCTATTCTGAACTCTTTACCAGACCTGTTCTGATCTCCTTACCATACCTGTTCTGAACTCCTTACCATACCTATTCTGAACTCCTTACCCTACCTGTTGTGAACTCCATACCATACCTGTTCTGAACTTCTTACCATACCTGTTCTGAACTCCTTATCCTACCTGTTCTGAACTCCTTATCATACCTGTTCTGAACACCTTACCATACATGTTCTGAACTCCTTACCATATCTGTTCTGAACTCCTTACCATACCTTTCTGAACTCCTTACCATACCTGTTCTGATCTCCTTACCATACCTGTTCTGAACTCCTTACCATACCTGTTTTGAACTCCTTACCATACCTGTTCTGATCTCCTTACCAGACCTCTTCTGAAACCTTACCATACCTGTTCTGAACTCCTTACCATACCTGTTCTGAACTCCTTACCATACCTGTTCTGATCTCCTTACCAGACCTCTTCTGAACACCTTACCATACCTGTTCTGAACTCCTTACCATACCTGTTTTGATCTCTTCACCATACCTGTTCTGATCTCTTCACCATACCTGTTCTGAGATCCTTACCATACCTGTTCTGAACTCCTTACCATACCTGTTCTGAACTCCTAACCATACCTGTTCTGAACTTCTTACCATACCTGTTCTGAACTTCTTACCATACCTGTTCTGAACTCTTTACCATACCTGTTCTGATCTCTTCACCATACCTGTTCTGATCTCTTACCATACCTGTTCTGAACTCCTAACCATACCTGTTCTGAGGTCCTTACCATACCTGTTCTGAACTCCTTACCATACCTGTTCTGAACTCCTAACCATACCTGTTCTGAACTTCTTACCATACCTGTTCTGAACTCCTAACCATACCTGTTCTGAGATCCTTACCATACCTGTTCTGAACTCATTACCATACCTGTTCTGAACTCCTAACCATACCTGTTCTGAACTCCTTACCATACCTGTTCTGAACTCCTTACCATACCTGTTCTGAACTCCTTACCATACCTGTTCTGATCTCCTTACCATACCTGTTCTGATCTCCTTACCATACCTGTTCTGAACTCCTTACCATACCTGTTCTGAACTCCTTACCAGACCTCTTCTGATCTCCTTACCATACCTGTTCTGATCTCTTCACCATACCTGTTCTGATCTCTTCACCATACCTGTTCTGATCTTTTCACCATACCTGTTCTGATCTCTTCACCATAACTGTTCTGATCTCTTCACCATACCTGTTCTGAACTCCTTACCATACCTGTTCTGATCTCTTCACCATACCTGTTCTGATCTCCTTACCATACCTGTTCTGAACTCATTACCATACCTGTTCTGACTCCTTACCATACCTGTTCTGAACTCCTTACCATACCTGTTCTGAACTCCTTACCATACCTGTTCTGAACTTCTTACCATACCTGTTCTGAACACCTTACCATACCTGTTCTGAACTCCTTACCAGACCTCTTCTGAACACCTTACCATACCTGTTCTGAACTCCTTACCATACCTGTTCTGAACATCTTACCATACCTGTTCTGAACTCCTTACCATACCTGTTCTGAACTCCTTACCATACCTGTTCTGAACTCCTTACCATACCTGTTCTGAACTCCTTACCAGACCTCTTCTGATCTCCTTACCATACCTGTTCTGATCTCTTCACCATACCTGTTCTGATCTCTTCACCATACCTGTTCTGATCTTTTCACCATACCTGTTCTGATCTCTTCACCATAACTGTTCTGATCTCTTCACCATACCTGTTCTGAACTCCTTACCATACCTGTTCTGATCTCTTCACCATACCTGTTCTGATCTCCTTACCATACCTGTTCTGAACTCATTACCATACCTGTTCTGACTCCTTACCATACCTGTTCTGAACTCCTTACCATACCTGTTCTGAACTCCTTACCATACCTGTTCTGAACTTCTTACCATACCTGTTCTGAACACCTTACCATACCTGTTCTGAACTCCTTACCAGACCTCTTCTGAACACCTTACCATACCTGTTCTGAACTCCTTACCATACCTGTTCTGAACATCTTACCATACCTGTTCTGAACTCCTTACCATACCTGTTCTGAACTCCTTACCATACCTGTTCTGAACTCCTTACCATACCTGTTCTGATCTCCTTACCATACCTGTTCTGAACTCCTTACCATACCTGTTCTGAACTCCTTACAAGACCTGTTCTGAACTTCTTACCATACCTGTTCTGATCTCCTTACCAGACCTCTTCTGAACTCCTTACCATACCTGTTCTGATCTCCTTACCATACCTGTTCTGAACTCCTAACCATACCTGTTCTGAACTCCTTACCATACCTGTTCTGAACTCCTTACCATACCTGTTCTGAACTCCTTACCATAACTGTTCTGATCTCCTTACCATACCTGTTCTGATCGCTTCACCATACCTGTTCTGATCTCTTCACCATACCTGTTCTGATCTCTTCACCATACCTGTTCTGATCTCTTCACCATACCTGTTCTGATCTCTTCACCATACCTGTTCTGATCTCTTCACCATACCTGTTCTGAACTCCTTACCATACCTGTTCTGATCTCTTCACCATACCTGTTCTGATCTCCTTACCATACCTGTTCTGAACTCATTACCATACCTGTTCTGACTCCTTACCATACCTGTTCTGAACTCCTTACCATACCTGTTCTGAACTCCTTACCATACCTGTTCTGAACTTCTTACCATACCTGTTCTGAACACCTTACCATACCTGTTCTGAACTCCTTACCAGACCTCTTCTGAACACCTTACCATACCTGTTACGAACTCCTTACCATACCTGTTCTGAACTCCTTACCATACCTGTTCTGAACTCCTTACCAGACCTCTTCTGAACTCCTTACCATACCTGTTCTGATCTCCTTACAAGACCTCTTCTGAACTCCTTACCATACCTGTTCTGATCTCCTCACCATTCCTGTTCTGATCTCCTTACCAGACCTCTTCTGAACTCCTTACCATACTTATTCTGAACACCTTACCATACCTGTTCTGAACTCCTTACCAGACCTCTTCTGAACTCCTTACCATACTTATTCTGAACACCTTACCATACCTGTTCTGAACTCCTTACCATACCTGTTCTGAACTCCTTACCATACCTGTTCTGAACTCCTTACAATACCTGTTCTGAACTCCTTACCATACCTGTTCTGAACTCCTTACCATACCTGTTCTGAACTCCTTACAATACCTGTTCTGAACTCCTTACAATACCTGTTCTGAACTCCTTACAATACCTGTTCTGAACTCCTTACAATACCTGTTCTGAACTCCTTACAATACCTGTTCTGAACTCCTTACAATACCTGTTCTGAACTCCTTACAATACCTGTTCTGAACTCCTTACAATACCTGTTCTGAACTCCTTACAATACCTGTTCTGAACTCCTTACAATACCTGTTCTGAACTCCTTACAATACCTGTTCTGAACTCCTTACAATACCTGTTCTGAACTCCTTACAATACCTGTTCTGCATCTTTAAATTCCTATACAGTGAAACTTCAATAGCTTGAACAACTTATGGACCATGGAGATATGCTCAAGACAAGGGCAGTTTCAGCCACTGAGGGTTAATCATAGCACCAGATCAGGGGCATAATCGGGAAAGCATTTTTATTATACCCGCTTTTTCGAAGAAAAATCGGGTATATTGTTTTAGTACCAGAGTTGAGTGGTCTTCAGTTCATCTGTCCATCCGTCTGTCTGTCCATCCATCCGTCACGTTTCTTTGTAAATGGATCTCCTCTGCAACCACTGAAGTTACCGTTTTGCAACTTTGCATGTGGATAGTACATGGCATGTAGATGGCACTGGACTACTCTTTTGTGACCTTGACCCCAACATCTTTAGTGTCATTCATACAAAAAGTGGGTATTTGCGATGGTATACCATTGACTGTTTTCTATGTAATAAAGGTATGTTGAGTGCCTCTTTGATTTTGTTTGTCTGTTTGATTTAAGGTTTAACGTCTCCATCAACACTGTACAGGTCATTTTGGAGACGCTTCCAATTTTGTGTGACGTTTACCCGACATTGAGATGAAATGACATCGCAATCCCTGCCGCCCAATGAAACCAATAGGGTTTATAAACATGGACGGTCTGACTCGCACCGCTTTGCCTGGGCAGGCTTAGATCCTCTAAGCGGTTTACCAGTATGTGTGTGCAGTCGGTTTCACCTCTGCATGGAAGCATCATGCAGCCCATCTATTTCTTCAAGCCCCAATGGGTGGGGGCCGAGTGTGCCTCACTGAGGTGATTCTAATGTGTACACACAACATAAGATTATTAAGATAAGAAAAATCTCCTTTGATAATCCTAAATATATAGATATCTGGAGCTATGGAAAGAATTCTTTAGGGACTTAACTCCTTGCCTGCTGTTCACGACAACCCTTTTCTTTGGAAACAGTGTAGATCCAGATCAGATGGCTTCTGAAGAAGCCATCTGATCAGGATCTACACTGTTTGTCATTCAGTTTTTGAATTTAATCAAAAATATTATATCATGTTATCTGATTGGCTGTTAGTCATAAATTGGTGTGGCTAACTCAAATATTCAGCAGGATAAGGGTTAAGATAAGTAAAATCTCCCTAAATAATCCTAAATATATAGATATCTGGAGCTATGGAAAGAATTCTCTAGGGACTTAAGGGGAATGGGAACACATGGCAGATTTTTCCGCCATTTTTCAAAGGGAGACAGCTTTCGGAACTTCCTGTTCGCTTTGCTATAAGCCCTGTCCCACTGAAAAAGGGGTCTACTCTTAAAGGAAAGAATTTGCTCCTGAGGAGCAAATTCTTTCCTTTAAGAGTTGACCCCTATTGACATGGGAGACAAAAATACTTTTGCAGGAGTTGCCTCCCCTGAAGGTGTTCCCATTCCCCTTAAGAACGAGTTTGAAATATATATGGTAAATGAACCATCAAGTTCCAGCCAGCGAAGTCTCACTGTAAAAAATGTGAAATCTTTGAGTCCAACTACATGTACAACATACCTGACAGTTTGGTAGCTAGAAATGTTGACATGATGGTAAAAATAGTTCTTCTATCTCCCTGAGGTAATGACTGACAATGAACCTCCTTAAATATGGTACGGCAAATTTTCTCAACACACTCATTTGGTATGTTCCTGGAGGTACTCTGAAATGATGAAAAGTGTATTATTAACCCATTGTACATGTATACTCCTTGACTCTTCCACAGCTATATGTTGGACAATTCCATTTGTCATTTAATAGAGGATCTTACATGAGTGTTCATGTATTATTGAATTTATTAAACAAGTTGAGGGAAAGGGATACAAGAGGGCCATGATGGCCCTGGATCACTCACCTGATCCATAGAGTAACAACTTGGCCCCGGGGAGGGCCATTATTGACCCCAGCGCTATAATGTGCATAATGTTGAGGGAGGTCTAAAAAGGTGAAGCTTCATACCAAATATCAACGAAGGCTATAATTTGAACAATCTTGGCAAAGGTCCATTAAATGAAGCTACACACCAAATATCAAAGACCTGGGCCTTGCGGTTTCAGAGAAGATTTTTTTTAAAGATATTCCCTACATAAGCCTACGTAAAACCAAATGGCCCCGGGCGGGGGCGTTTTTTGCTTCAGGGCTATAATTTAAACAATCCTGATAGAGGTCCACTAGATGAAGCTTCACACCAAATATCAAAGACCTGGGCCTTGCTGTATCAGAGAAGAAGATTTTCAAAGATTATCTCTATATAAGTCTATGAAAAACCAAAGGGCCCCAGGGTGGGGTCATTTGAGGCCCCGAGGGCAATAATTTGAGCAATCTTGATAGAGGTCCACTAGATGACGCGGCATACCAAATATCAAAGACATGGGCTTGCAGTTTCAGAGAAGATTTTTAAAGATTTCCCTATAAAAGTCTCTGTAAAACCAAAGGGCCTGGGGGGGGGGGGGGGGGGGGCATTTTTGGCCTCAGGGCTATAATTTGAACAATCTTGATAGAGGTCCACTAGATGAAATTCCACACCAAATATCAAAGACCTAGGCCTTGTGGTTTCACAGAAGAAGATTATTAAAGATTTTCCCTATATAAGTCTATGTAAAACCAAAGGGCCCCATGGCGGGGCATTTTTGGTCCAAGCACTATAATTTGAACAATCTTGGTAGGGCTCCACTAGATGAAGCTTCATACCAATTATCAAAGACCTGGGCCTTGCGGTTTCAGAGAAGAAGATTTTTCAAGATTTGCCCTATATAAGTCCATGTAAAACCAAAGGGCCCCAGGGCGGGGGCATTTTTGGCCCCAGCACTATAATTTTAACAATCTTGGTAGGGGTCCACTAGATGAAGCTTCATACCAAATATCAAAGACCTGGGCCTTGTGGTTTCAGAGAAGAAGATTTTTAAAGATTTTCCCAATATAATCCTATGTAAAACCAAAGCAAACCGGGGCGGGGGCATTTTTAGCCCCAGCACTATAATTTGAACAATCTTGGTAGGTGTCCACTAGATGAAGCTTCATACCAAATATCAAAAGCCTGGGCCTTATGGTTTCAGAGAAGAAGATTTTTTAAGTTTTCGGTGAAAAAAATGTATTTTTGGCTCCTGTGACCCAGATATCCAACGTACCGGAACCATTTGAACAACTTTGAAAGGGGACCACCTAAGGATCATTCCTGTGAAGTTTGATAAAAAAATCCCATCAGTGGTCTCGGAGGAGATGTCGTTTGAAGAAATTGTTTAAGCACGGACGCATGCACGAAGGACAAAAAGATATCCCAAAAGCTCACCTCGTCACTACGTGACGGTGAGCTAAAACAGAGGACCATGATGGCCCTGGATCGCTCACCTGATCCATAGAGTAACAAGTGGGCCCCGGGGAGGGCCATTATTGACCCCAGGGTTATAATGTGCATAATGTTGAGGGAGGTCTAAAAAGGTGAAGCTTCATACCAAATATCAACAAAAGACTATAATTTGAACAATGTTGGCAAAGGTCCACTAGATGAAGCTACACAACAAATATCAAAGACCTGGGCCTTGTTGTTTCACAGAAGAAGATTTTCAAAGATTATCTCTATTATAAGTCTATGTAAAACCAAAGGGCTCTGGGGCGGGGGCATTGTGGCCCCAGGGCTATAATTTGAACAATCTTGGTAGAGGTCCACTAGCTGAAGCTTCATACCAAATGTCAAAGACCTAGGCCTTGTGGTTTCAGAGTAGAAGATTTTTCAAGATTTTCCCTATATAAGTCTATGAAAAACCAAAGGGCCCAGGAGCGGGGGCAATTTTGGCCTCAGGGCTATAATTTGAACAATCTTGATAGAGGTCCACAAGATGTAACTTCATACCAAATATCAAAGACCTGGGCCTTGCAGTTTAAGAAAAGAAGATTTTTAAAGATTTTCCCTATATAAGCCTATGTAAAACCAAAGGGCCCGGGGCGGGGGCATTTTTGGCCCCAGCACTATAATTTGAACAGTCTTGGTAGGGGTCCACTAGATGAAGCTTCATACCAAATAGCAAAGACCTGGGCCCTGCAGTTTCAGAGAAGAAGATTTTTAAAGATTTTCCCTATATAAGCCTATGTAAAATCAAAGGGCCCAGGGGCGGGGGCATTTTTGGCCCCAGCACTATAATTTGAACAATCTTGGTAGGGGTCCCCTAGATGAAGCTTCATACCAAATATCAAAGACCTGGGCCTTGCGGTTTCATAGAAGAAGATTTTTAAAGGTTTTCCCTATATAAGCCTATGTAAAACCAAAGGGCCCCGGGGCGGGGGCATTTTTGGCCCCAGCACTATAATTTGAACAATCTTGGAAGGGGTCCATAAGATGAAGATTCATACCAAATATCAAAGACCTGGGCCTTGCAGTTTCAGAGAAGAAGATTTTTAAAGATTTTCCCTATATAAGCCCATGTAAAACCAAAGGGCCCCGGGGCGGGGGCATTTTTGGCCCCAGCACTATAATTTGAACAATCTTGGTAGGGGTCCACTAGATGAAGCTTCATACCAAATATCAAAGACCTGGGCCTTGCGGTTTCAGAGAAGAAGATTTTTAAAGATTTTCCCTATATAAGCCTATGTAAAACCAAAGGGCCCCAGGGCGGGGGCATCTTTGGTCCCAGCACTATAATTTGAACAATCTTGGTAGGGGTCCACCAGATAAAGATTCATACCAAATATCAAAGACCTGGGCCTTGCAGTTTCAGAGAAGAAGATTTTTAAAGATTTTCCCTATATAAGCCCATGTAAAACCAAAGGGCCCCGGGGCGGGGGCATTTTTGGCCCCAGCACTATAATTTGAACAATCTTGGTAGGGGTCCACTAGATGAAGCTTCATACCAAATATCAAAGACCTGGGCCTTGCAGTTTCAGAGAAGAAGATTTTTAAAGTTTTCGGTGAAAAAAATCTATTTTTGGCTCCTGTGACCCATATGTGCAACGGACCGGAACCATTTGAACAACTTTGAAAGGGGACCACCTAAGGATCATTCCTGTGAAGTTTGGTCAAAATCCGCTCAGTGGTTTAGGAGGAGATGTCGTTTGAAGAAAAAGTTTACGGACGCACGGACGACGGACAAAAAGTGATCCCAAAAGCTCACCTCGTCACTACGTGACGGTGAGCTAAAAAGCAAGGCTTTGCCAAGCATTTTATCCCTTTTCTTCAACGAGTTTAATAAATTCAATAATACACGAGCATGAATGCAAGATTCTGTTTATCATATGACATTTAAAATGCATTTTATTCACGATTGTTTACAAAAATGTCAATATTCCGCCATTAGTAAATGCAACGTCATTAAGGACATCATACATGTAACGTTACGGGACTTATCTATCTAATTTGCATATTTAATCCACTAGTTGATTATCGAAAATAATACATGGCGTTATTACACTCTAAGACGCGACGTCATATGATAAAGGGTGTCAGGCCTATTTTTAGCTCACCGTCACATAGTGACGAGGTGAGCTTTTGGGATCACTTTTTGTCCGTCGTCCGTGCGTGCGTCCGTGCGTCCGTAAACAATTTCTTTAAACGACATCTCCTCCTAAACCACTGATCGGATTTTGACCAAACTTCACATGAATGATCCTTAGGTGGTCCCCTTTCAAAGTTGTTCAAATGGTTCCAGTCCGTTGCACATCTAGGTCACAGGGCCAAAAATAGATTTTTTTCACCAAAAACTTAAAAAATCTTCTTCTCTGAAACTGCAAGGCCCAGGTCTTTGATATTTGGTATGAAGCTTCATCTAGTGGACCCATACCAAGATTGTTCAAATTATAGTGCTGGGACAAAAAATGCCCCCACCACGGAGCCCTTTGGTTTTACATAGGCTTATATAGGGAAAATCTTTAAAAATCTTCTTCTCTGAAACCACAAGGCCCAGGACTTTGATATTTGGTATGAAGCTTCATCTAGTGGACCCCTACCAAGATTGTTCAAATTATAGTGCTGGGGTCTAAAATGCCCCCGCCCCGGGGCCCTTTGGTTTTACATAGGCTTATATAGGGAAAATCTTTAAAAATCTTCTTCTCTGAAACCACAAGGCCCAGGACTTTGATATTTGGTATGAAGCTTCATCTAGTGGACCCCTACCAAGATTGTTCAAATTATAGTGCTGGGACAAAAAATGCCCCTGCCACGGGGCCCTTTGGTTTTACATTAGCTTATATAGGGAAAATCTTTGAAAATCTTCTTCTCTGAAACCACAAGGCCCAGGTCTTTGATATTTGGTTCGAAGCTTCATCTAGTGGACCCCTACCAAGTTTGTTCAAATTATAGTGCTGGGTCCAAAAATGCCCCCGCCCCCGGGCCCTTTGGTTTTACATAGGCTTATATAGGGAAAATCTTTAAAAATCTTCTTCTCTGAAACCACAAGGCCCAGGACTTTGGTATTTAGTATGAAGCTTCATCTAGTGGACCCCTACCAAGATTGTTCAAATTATAGTGCTGGGACAAAAAATGCCCCCGTCACGGGGCCCTTTGGTTTTACATTGGCTTATATAGGGAAAATCTTTAAAAATCTTCTTCTCTGAAACCACAATGCCCAGGTCTTTGATATTTGGTATGAAGCTTCATCTAGTGGCCCCCTACCAAGATTGTTCAAATTATAGTGCTGGGGCCAAAAATGCCCCCACCCCGGGGCCCTTTGGTTTTACATAGGCTTATATAGGGAAAATCTTTAAAAATCTTCTTCTCTGAAACCACAAGGCCCAGGACTTTGATATTTGGTATGAAGCTTCATCTAGTGGACCCCTACCAAGATTGTTCAAATTATTGTGCTGGGACAAAAAATGCCCCCGCCACGGGGCCCATTGGTTTTACATTGGCTTATATAGGGAAAATCTTTAAAAATCTTCTTCTCTGAAACCACAAGGCCCAGGTCTTTGATATTTGGTATGAAGCTTCATCTAGTGGACCCCTACCAAGATTGTTCAAATTATAGTGCTGGGTCCAACAATGCCCCCGCCCCGGGGCCCTTTGGTTTTACATAGGCTTATATAGGGAAAATCTTTAAAAATCTTCTTCTCTGAAACCACAAGGCCCAGGACTTTGATATTTGGTATGAAGCTTCATCTAGTCGACCCCTACCAAGATTGTTCAAATTATAGTGCTGGGGCAAAAAATGCCCCCGTCCCGGGGCCCTTTGGTTTTACATAGGCTTATATAGGCAGAATCTTTAAAAATCTTCTTCTCTGACACCGCAAGGCCCAGGACTTTGATATTTCGAATGAAGCTTCATCTAATGGACCTCTACCAAGATTGTTCAAATTATAGCCCTTGGGCCAAAAATGCCCCCGCCCCGGGGCCCTTTGGTTTTACGTAGACTTATATAGGGAAAATCTTTAAAAATCTTCTTCTCTGAAACCACAAGGCCTAGGTCTTTTATATTTGGTATGAAGCTTCATCTAAAGGACCGCTAACAAGATTATTCAAATTATTGTGCTGAGGCCAAAAATGTCCCTGCCCCGGGGCCCTTTGGTTTTACAAAGGCTTATATAGGGAAAATCTTTAAAAATCTTCTTCTCTGAAACCGCAAGGCCCAGGACTTTGATATTTGGTATGAAGGTTGATCTAGTGGACCCCGACCAAGATTGTTCAAATTATCAAATTATAGCCCTTGGGCCAAAAATGCCCCTGCTCTAGGGCCTTTTGGTTTTACATAGACTTATATAGGGAAAATCTTTAAAAATCTTCTTCTCTGAAACCACAAGTCCTAGGTCTTTTATATTTGGTATGAAGCTTCTTATAAAGGACCCCTACCAAGATGATTCAAATTATAGTGCTGGGGCCAAAAGTGGCCCGCCCCGGGGCCCTTTGGTTTTACATAGGCTTATATAGGGATAATCTTTAAAAATCTTCTTCTCTGAAACCACATGGCCCAGGACTTTGAAATTTGGTATGAAGCTTCATCTGATGGACCTCTACCAAGATTGTTCAAATTATAGCCCTGGGGCCACAAATGCCCCCAACCCGGGGCCCTTTGGTTTTACATAGATTTATATAGCCCCGGGGCCATTTGGTTTGGCATAGGCTTATGTAGGGAATATCTTAAAAAAAAATCTTCTCTCAAACCGCAAGGCCCAGGTCTTTGATATTTGATGTGTAGCTTCATCTAGTGGACCTTTGCCAAGATTGTTCAAATTATAGCCTTTGTTGATGTTTGGTATGAAGCTTCACCTTTAAGACCTCCCTAAACATTATGCACATTAAAGCCCTGGGGCCAATACTGGCCCTCTGTGGGGCCCACTTGTTACACTATGGATCAGGTGAGCGATCCAGGGCCATCATGGCCCTCTTGTTTCATTTTTATTCTATTTTTGACAGAAAATCCTGTTAGCAAATAGTGCAGACCCTGATCAGACATTCCCAATTCTGCTGCTTTGGATTTGGGCCTACACTGTTTGTCGGGGGTTTCCTGCCTACAATGGGTTAACCCTTCAACTGCAAACCAAGACTAGAAGGCAGCATTTTAGTAGAAGTTTTTTTTTTCTTATTTTTTTTTAGTGAAAATAAAGCTTGACATTGAATCGCCCCGCAGATAATTCACATGTAATGCCAAACATTAATTATTTTGAAAAACTTAAAAAACTTGGCCCGAAGGTTATAAAAACTTTTCATGCTCAACTCACTTGAGCATGACATTTATCCTGCTCATAAACTTTAAAATGCCAACAAGTTTTGGCATTTAAAAATTTATGAGCAGGATAAACGATTCTCTGCTGATCTAAGCAGGAAAAATGCTTGATTTGTTTGTACTTTAATAGTTATGAGCTTCACAAATTCCATGCTCAGTTGAGTTGAGCAAGAAAAAATGTTTTATAACCTTGGGGCCAGATTGTCATCTGCTCTAGGATTTTATGTAGCAGTATGGGAACACCTGGCAGATGTTTCCACCATTTTTCAAAGGGAGACAACTTTCGGGACTTCCATTTCACTTTTCAATATGCCTTGTCCCACTGAAAACACCGGCCTTGGTAGCTCAGTTGGATGCACTTCTAACTGGTGATCAGGAGGACGCGGGTTCGATACCTGCTGGGTCGGCAACATACTTTCATGAAGATTGATCATGAAATCTTTTCTATGGTCATTCTCTCCCTTCTGCTGATTCAAGAAGGGCAGTTGTCAGTTTCTGGCAAAAGAATGTGCTCACACTGGTTAACCGCTTATGTATAAGCTTGCCCAGGAAAAGTGTGGACAGGTAAACTGACCAGCTCAAAAATTACCTAAAATAGTATTGACTGGGCCATTAATGTCCCACTGAAAAAGGAGTCTACTCTTAAAGGAAAGAATTTGCTCCTCAGGAGCAAATTCTTTCCTTTAAGAGTTGATCTCAATTGACATGGGAGACAAAATACTTTTGCAGGAGTTGCCTCCCATGAAGGTGTTCCCATTCCCCTTAAGGTAAATCAATATATCTCAAAGCAAGCTCTCTCTACTTAAAGTAAAAAATTCACTGATTTTAACACTATGGTTTGAGTCAAACCCGTTCTTCAATCCATAGGGAATTCTTCCCATAACCCCAAATAAGAAATAGTGAGAGATAATATAGGAAGTTCTTTTATCGTGAAGATGTTTGTTGTGTGTACTCATTAGAATCACCTCAATATGGTGATTCTAATGAGTACACATAACATACCTTTTGAAAAAGAAAAAATATACCTAAATTACAATGTACTCCCATTGGTGCTATAACAAACCCTCAGTGGCTTGAACTATCCCTGTCTTAAACAAATTTTTATGATCCTGTAGGCGTTTGAGTCACTGAAGTCGCAAGTGTGACTGTATTTGGATTTCACATGGCAACTTGTGACCAAAGAACCATTTCTGTACTTCAAATGGCAACTTGTGACCAAAAAATAACCATTTCTGGATTTCACATGGCAACTTATGACCAAATAACCATTTCTGTACTTCACATGGCAACTTGTGACCAAATAACCATTTCTGGATTTCTGATTGCAACTTATGACTAATAGATAACCATTTCTGGAGTTCACATGGCAACTTGTGACCAAATAACCAATTCTGTACTTCACATGGCAACTTGTGACCAAATAACCATTTCTGTACTTTTTTCACATGGCAACTTGCGACCAAATAACCATTTCTGTACTTCACATGGCAACTTGTGACAAAATAACCATTTCTGGATTTCGCATGGCAACTTATGATAAAAACCAGTGCTTCAGCTGAAGTGCACGACCCGCCGGATGCTTTTAGCTTTATGAGTGTTACCATATATGGGTATGGCGGCCATTTTGGTCATGTGACCTGGACCTAAAACGGTTCCCCCAATAAATGCGCCTTATCGTAAGGAGAAAAAATATATCTTATACTTTAGTACTGTATTCTTAATCGTTTGCAAGATAAAATGCATTCTCACATTTTCCAATACAAAAGCATATGTGTCAAAGTTTGACCTAGGCACAAAGAAGGTCAAGGTCAACCCAGGGTCAGCATTTTAGCAATTTATGATGGGCCTACGTCCCAGATGCCATTTATCACGTTTCGTGGAAATCTGCCCAGTGGTTCTGGAGAAGTCTATTTTTGAAGCGTTTTTACCATATATGGCTTGGCGGCCATTTTGGTCTTGTGACCTGGACCCCATGAGCAAATTTTGGTTTCCCCCATCCCAAAGAAGCTCCATATGAAAGTTGACTTCAATCGGCCCAACGGTTTCCGAGGAGAAGCAGTTCGAAAATTTTCACATTTTTCGCCTCTGGGACGCTATACTAAATGGAATATAATATTTCACAAGTTCATTGGTTAGATCTCATTGATATCTATCGGTATGCCAAAATTGTTTAAATATTCCAAGCGGTAAAGTCACTATCACCAATTTTCACAAACGGATTACGGACGGACAGACAGACAGACCATATATGGCTTGGCGGCCATTTTGGTCACGTCAGCTGGACCCCATGAGCAAATTTTAATTAGCCCCATCCCATAGAGGCTCCATATGAAATTTGACTTCAAACGGCCCAACGGTTTCCGAGCAGAAGCAGTTCGAAAATTTTCACATTTTTCGCCTCGGCGAGGCTATACTAAATGGAATGTAATATTTCGCAAGTTCATTGGTTAGACCTTATTGATATCTATCAGTATGCCAAAAATTGTTTAAATATTCCAAGCGGTTAAGTCACTATCACCAATTTTCACAAACGGGTTACGGACGGACAGACAGACAGACCATATATGGCTTGGCGGCCATTTTGGTCATGTGACCTGGACTCCATGAGCAAATTTTGGTTTCCTCCATCCCATAGAGGCTCCATATGAAATTTGACTTCAATTGGCCCAACGGTTTCCGAGAAGAAGCAGTTCGAAAATGTTCACATTTTTCGCCTCGGCATGGCTATACTAAATGGAATGTAATATTTCGCAAGTTCATTGGTTAGCGCTCATTGATATCTATCAGTATGCCAAAAATTGTTTAAATATTCCAAGCGGTTAAGTCACTATCACCAATTTTCACAAACGGGTTATGAACGGACAGACAGACAGACAGACCATATGTGGCTTGGCAGCCATTTTGGTCATGTGACCTGGACCTCATGAGCAAAGTTTGGTTTCCCCATCCCATAAAGGCTCCATATGAAATTTGACTTCAATCGGCCCAACGGTTTCCGAGCAGAAGCAGTTCGAAAATTTTCACATTTTTCGCCTCAGCGAGGCTAAACTAAATGGAATGTAATATTTCGCAAGTTCATTGGTTAGATCTCATTGATATCTATCAGTATGCCAAAAATTGTTTAAATATTCCAAGTGGTTAAGTCACTATCACCAATTTTCACAATCGGGTTACGGATTTTTCGCCTCAGCAAGGCTATACTAAATGGAATGTAATATTTCGCAAGTTCATTGGTTAGATCTCATTGATATCTATCAGCATGCCAAAAATTGTTTAAATATTCCAAGCGGTTAAGTCACTATCACCAATTTTCACAAACGGTTATGGACAGACAGACAGACAGACAGACAGACAGACCATATATGGCTTGGCGGCCATTTTGGTCATGTGACCTGGACCCCATGAGCAAAGTTTGGTTTCCCCATCCCATAAAGGCTCCATATGAAATTTGACTTCAATCGGCCCAACTGTTTCCGAGGAGAAGCAGTTCGAAAATTTTCAGATTTTTCGCCTCAGCGAGGCTATACTAAATAGAATGTAATATTTCCAAGTTCATTGGTTAGATCTCATTGATATCTATCAGTATGCCAAAAATTGTTTAAATATTCCAAGCGGTTAAGTCACTATCACCAATTTTCACAATCGGGTAACGGATTTTTCGCCTCGGCCAGGCTATACTAAATGTAATGTAATATTTCACAAGTTCATTGGTTAGATCTCATTGATATCTATCAGTATGCCAAAAATTGTTTAAATATTCCAAGCGGTTAAGTCACTATCACCAATTTTCACAAACGGATTACGGACGGACAGACAGACAGACCATATATGGCTTGGCGGCCATTTTGGTCACGTCAGCTGGACCCCATGAGCAAATTTTAATTAGCCCCATCCCATAGAGGCTCCATATGAAATTTGACTTCAATCGGCCCAACGGTTTCCGAGCAGAAGCAGTTCGAAAATTTTCACATTTTTTGCCTCGGCGAGGCTATACTAAATGGAATGTAATATTTCGCAAGTTCATTGGTTAGACCTTATTGATATCTATCAGTATGCCAAAAATTGTTTAAATATTCCAAGCGGTTAAGTCACTATCACCAATTTTCACAAACGGGTTACGGACGGACAGACAGACAGACAGACAGACCATACTGGCTCCATATGAAATTTGACTTCAATCGGCCCAACGGTTTCCGAGCAGAAGCAGTTCGAAAATTTTCATATTTTTCGCCTCAGCGAGGCTATACTAAATGGAATGTAATATTTCGCAAGTTCATTGGTTAAACCTTATTGATATCTATCAGTATGCCAAAAATTGTTTAAATATTCCAAGTGGTTAAGTCACTATCACCAATTTTCACAATCGGGTTACGGATTTTTCGCCTCAGCAAGGCTATACTAAATGGAATGTAATATTTCGCAAGTTCATTGGTTAGATCTCATTGATATCTATCAGCATGCCAAAAATTGTTTAAATATTCCAAGCGGTTAAGTCACTATCACCAATTTTCACAAATTGTTTAAATATTCCAAGCGGTTAAGTCACTATCACCAATTTTCACAAACGGGTTACGGACGGACAGACAGACAGACAGACCATATACATCCCATAGAGGCTCCATATGAAATTTGACTTCAATCGGCCCAACGGTTTCCGAGCAGAAGCAGTTCGAAAATTTTCACATTTTTCGCCTCGGCGAGGCTATACTAAATGGAATGTAATATTTCGCAAGTTCATTGGTTAGACCTTATTGATATCTATTAGTATGCCAAAAATTGTTTAAATATTCCAAGTGGTTAAGTCACTATCACCAATTTTCACAATCGGGTTACGGATTTTTCGCCTCAGCAAGGCTATACTAAATGGAATGTAATATTTCGCAAGTTCATTGGTTAGATCTCATTGATATCTATCAGCATGCCAAAAATTGTTTAAATATTCCAAGCAGTTAAGTCACTATCACCAATTTTCACAAACAGTTATGGACAGACAGACAGACAGACAGACCATATATGGCTTGGCGGCCATTTTGGTCATGTGACCTGGACCCCATGAGCAAAGTTTGGTTTCCCCATCCCATAAAGGCTCCATATGAAATTTGACTTCAATCATCCCAACGGTTTCCGAGGAGAAGCAGTTCGAAAATTTTCAGATTTTTCGCCTCGGCGAGGCTATACTAAATAGAATGTAATATTTCCAAGTTCATTGGTTAGATCTCATTGATATCTATCAGTTTGCCAAAAATTGTTTAAATATTCCAAGCGGTTAAGTCACTATCACCAATTTTCACAATCGGGTTACGGATTTTTCGCCTCGGCAAGGCTATACTAAATGTAATGTAATATTTCACAAGTTCATTGGTTAGATCTCATTGATATCTATCAGTATGCCAAAAATTGTTTAAATATTCCAAGTGGTTAAGTCACTATCACCAATTTTCACAAACGGGTTACGGACGGACAGACAGACAGACCAAACATGGCTTGGCGGCCATTTTGATCATGTGACCTGGACCCCATGAGCAAATTTTGGTTTCCCCCATCCCATAGAGTCTCCATATGAAATTTGACTTCAATCGGCCCAACGGTTTCCGAGGAGAAGCAGTTCGAAAATTTTCACATTTTTCGCCTCGGCGAGGCTATACTAAATGGAATGTAATATATCGCAAGTTCATTGGTTAGATCTCATTGATATCTATCAGTATGCCAAAAATTGTTTAAATATTCCAAGCGGTTAGGTCACTATCACCAATTTTCACAAACGGGTTACGGATTTTTCGCCTCGTCGAGGCTATACTAAATGGAATGTAATATTTCGCAAATTCATTGTTTAGATCTCATTGATATCTATCAGTATGCCAAAAATTGTTGAAATATTCCGAGCGTTAAGTCACTATCACCAATTTTCACAAACGGGTTACGGACGGACAGACAGACAGACCATATATGGCTTGGCGGCCATTTTGGTCATGTGACCTGGACCCCATGAGCAAATTTTGGTTTCCCCCATCCAATAGAGGCTCCATATGAAATTTGACTTGAATCGGCCCAACGGTTTCCGAGGAGAAGCAGTTCGAAAATTTTCCCATTTTTCGCCTCGGCAAGGCTATCCTAAATGGAATGTTATATTTCTCAAGTTCATTGGTTAGATCTCATTGATATCTATCAGTATGCCAAAAATTGTTTAAATATTCCAAGCGGTTAAGTCACTATCACCAATTTTCACAAACGGGTTACGGACGGACAGACAGACTGACAGAATGACCGATTGACCGAATGACAGAATGACACGGTGATTTTAGGGCACTCTTAGAAAACCGACTTCAGTCGGTCGCTTTTTCTGCGGGTCGTGCAATAACCATTTCTGGATTTCACATGGCAACTTATGACAAAAATAACCATTTCTGGATTTCACATGGTAACTTGTGACAAAATAGCCATTTCTGGATTTCACATGGTTACTTTCGACTAAAATTAACCATTTATGGAGTTCACATATTTTTGGGATCCATCTTTAAACCGTGTGTTATAAAAAGCTCATCATGTAATTGCAGTCAGGACTTTCATTATTTCAAAATTTCGGTATTACAGATATTTCTCCATATCTACTGCTTTCGATAAGGGTCCAAATTTTTGGAGTATCTTTAACTCTTATCCTGCTGTTCACGACAACCCATATCTTTGCAAACAGTGTAGATCCAGATCAGATGGCTCCATCTGATCAGGATCTACACTGTTTGACATTAACTTTATGAATTTGTAGGAATAAACTACATCAGGTAATTTGATTGGTTCAAAGTCAGAAATGGGTGTGGGTAAAATGAATATTCAGCAGGATAAGGGTAAATTAAATGTCACACATTATAGTTGGCCATCCAAACCACGAAAAAATACTTCTGATGGCAAAATTGAGTAGAGTTTGGCATCAATGTTAATTGTGTTCTTTAGTGTATTGCAAAAGTGATAGGGGTGGATGCCACTTCTGAAAATGCCCCTGAGCCTCAGAATTAGGTCAAAGGTCAAATGAGTGCAAAAATACAATAAAATTTGTACATACTGGTATTTGTACCCTCTCTCTATCTAAACAGACCAAATAAAGTTAACTAAAACACCAGCAATGTACTTAGGACATATTACTTATGCATTATATGTGAGAAAAGAAGTTATATCATAAATTTGGTCAGGGTCAAAGGTTATTTAAGTACAAATTTTCTTTAAATATGCACAATATTTATTGTACAAAGAGATATCTAGTATGGCAACTGAAATAAAGTCACATGAGTTGCCATTTCCTTATCTAGGAAGCATAAAACCCAAACATTATACAAACAGTATAATGGCCAACCTAATCGGCCGTAGGTCAAAGGTCATTTAAGTACATATTTGGCAAAATATGTTTATTTTGCAAAATACGTTGATTCTTCACATGTCATCCATTATTATAAGTAACATTCCAAATCGTCTGAGTTCTTCCTAAACGTCACAATGATATCTGAAGGATAAAGTATATGATGAAGATATATCTAATAATAGCACAACTGGGTCATCGTCAAAGGCCACGTGCAACTGCCGTAAAACACTTATTTTTGGCAGTCATTTTATTTTTGCGCTATTTGCAGTCAAGGAAAAAAACGCAAAAATAAAAATCCGCCAATAAATCTTAAAATAGTGCAAGAGAAGATATTCTACACATCACAAATATGATGTGTCAGTTAGTCATAGACATCATCAGTGACAAAAGAAAAAGTGTAGTTACTTCTTTAGAAGTCGAAATAAAGAAAGACAATGTCTTAGTCATAAGACATCTCAAAACTGCTGAATGAAAACAAACACATCTTGAGAGTTATTGTCAAAATTGTGGATATAATTGGTAATGGATTGATGGCTTTAACTGTGAGCTCAATAGGATGGGCAAACCAATCAGATAAGAGCAAAGTGATACACCTCCAGACAGACATTTGGATTGTCAAGGTAGCACATTAGGTTAATCATGCGGTGAACAGAAAACTTTTAATTAATTACCACAGTCTCTGCATGACGCTGTTGATGATCAACTCCGATGATTTTTTGTCATCCTACAGGGCTTTGGAGATTTGACCTATTTTTTTTTTCTTTGGAAATCGCAAATCCGCCGAAATATAAATCCACGAAAAGATCTACTCATAAAAAGCGTTAATATTTGCGGCCACTTAATTTAAGTGTCTAACAGTATTCAAAGTTTGTATTTTACAAGTAAGAGCCGTTCAGATCACTACAATGTAAAGGGGAACAGCTCGCTTTTGCGCCCATATGATTGAGTGTTTTTACTTCAACATTGACAAGTCTATGCAATGCAAACCAAATAGGGGTTTCTCCGATATCACTGATACTAGCTTTCTCCCGCATAATCTGAAATGATAGACCTAATCATATATAAATAACAAGCCATTTTAACTTCATAGCTCGACTTCTAGATATTTTGATGATTTATTAAATATTGACAATACCTGTTTCGATGGTTTGATCAGTCAAATTTACCTCCAGAACTTCAGTTAAATAAAACTTTTTTTTCTGATACCGAGGCCCCGTATTTGGATTTACATCTGTCTGTTGTTACACGTAGATGGGTTTGTTTCCTGCAAAAATTTATGACAAATGCGATGATTTTGAATTTGAGACTGTAAATTTTCCTTTGTTGTTCGGTGATGTTCCTCGCGCGGTATCCTGTGGCGTTTATATTTCGTAATTAATTCGATTTGCCAGAGTGTCTAGTCAAGTAACTGACTTCAATACTCGTAATAAATTGTTAACTGCTAAACTTCTTAATCAGGGTTATCGGTATAATAAACTATGCAAAACCTTTTCAAAATTTTATTGACGTTATTCCGATTTAATTTCAAACTCGATGTTGGACTTAATCTCTTGTGCAACAAGGTCTATCTGAACACAAATTTTATAGCGACTTAGTGTGTAAATTCAGAAAAAAATATAATTGCAATGACTTCAGCACCCAATTCGTAAAACCATTCTTCGATATAAAAAGGATTGTTTTTTTTTTAGGTTTAACATTCCCGTCAACACTGTAGAGGTCATTTTGGAGACGTTGCTTGAGGTGAAATGACAACACAAAATAGAAGTGAAGGCAATGATCAGGAATCGATACAATCAACCCACAGCTCCCATCAGAGACACCAAAGGGAAAGAAACACAAACATGAAACAAAAGACATAATGGAAACATCAATAGCGGAAAGTCAAAAGGACAGTTACTTTCCCACAAAATGGCCAATAGGCTATCCAAAATAAAATAATATAAGAGACACAAACACCCAAAGACAAACCTTAACAAAAATAAACCGCGACAGTAGAACCGTCTTGGAACGGTCAGCGGAAACGAATTCCACTGGGGGGGGGGGCTTAAATCGATTTTACGTGGCCACAATCCTCGCCCTTTGATTTAGACAAATAATTTGTTCAATTCGCATGAAGACTTCCTAACTCATCAGTGCAACATCTCCGTGAACACAAACAATCAAACAACCACAGATCAAGATGACAAGCCTTGTCGCCCAATGAAACCAATAGGGTTTATAAGCATGGACGGTCCGACTCGCACCGCTTTGCCAGGGCAGGCTCAGGTCCTCTAAGCCATTTACCAGTATTCGTGTGCGGGCGGTTTCAGCTGTGCGTGGAAGCATCATGCAGCCCATCTATTTCTTCAAGCCCCGATTGGGTGCAACATAAATGTCATTCGACAGAATGCATGCATGGGATTTAACCCAATTACGGTTAGCAACTTTGCTTCCCCCTTTAATTGTACGTTGGTGGGTCAGGCCTCAGATTCTACGTTGCTTCCAATTTTGTGGGACTTTGCCCGACATTGAGATGAAATGGAGTCTCAAGCCCTGCCGCCCAATGAAACCAATGTAGGGTTATATGCATGCACGGTCAGACTCGCACAACTTTGCCTTGGCAGGCCTCAGATTCTATGACGGTTCCAGCGTAAAGACTTAATGACAATTAGAAAGAATTTAATTTTATGTAATGTTGGTATGTACCTGATGCTCTGTCTCTGGTCGGGTCCATCGGAGTCTAACTGTTGGTTTTCTTTTGCTCAGCATTTCAGTGGTTTCTTGCTGTCCAGTCCTCACCGTTGTTTCATCTCTGTGGTTGTTTGATTTTTGTGTTCTCGGAGATGTTGCACTGATGAGTTAGGAGGCCTTCATGCGGACGGAACAAATTATGTCTAAATCGCGACGGAAGTAAGGGCTAGGATTGCAGTTTCATAAAATTGATAACCCCCCCCCCCCCCCCCCCCCCCCCCGTCAGTTGAATTCATTCCACTGACCATTCCAAGGCCGTTCTTCTGTTTTTCGTTTGTCTTTGAGTGCGTGTATTGCTTATAATTTTTTGTTTTGGATTTTGTGGGAAAGTAACTGTCCTTTTGGCTTTTCTCTATTGATGTTTCAATTCGGGTCTAGTTATTTCATTTTTGTGTCTCTTTCCCTCTGGTGTCATTGATGGGAGCTGTGGATTAATTGAATTTATTCCTGATCATTGCATTCACTTCTATTTTATAAGAAAAGCGAATAACTGTCCTACAGCCATCTTTGAGACCAGTTTAAGGAATTCAAATCTGTCTTTTACAATTAAATACACGTAACAAATGTATTTTTAATTTTTTTTTTATGATAAATACTTGTCATCAACACAGCCTTATGCTAAATATGACAAAATGTGATCAGCAAACATCCATATTTCACCAGTTTTGTTCTTAAATGACCCCTGACCTATAAGACTGACATACTTTGAGGGCACATTTAAAATAATTTTCCATTGTTCACTGCACCTGAATAGCTTTATGGTGATTTTAAGCAAGCACTTTCCCCAAATATACGTTAAAAGAGAGTTATGAGTAATTTCATGTTTATTTTGCACTCATTTGACCTTTGTCCTACTTCTGAGCCTCGGACGCATTTTCAGACGTGGCACCCACACCTATGATTGTTGACACACATCATTTAGCATGGGTGCTATACTCTACTCAATTTTGTCATCAAAAGTAAAAATATCAATCTTTTTTGCATCTGCTTAGTCACGCATAAAGTTTGTCAATTGGTTTATCTATTGCCGATTATCCGAGATGTGACATTTTAATTAAGGGGGTAAGGTTAAAGTTTGATGTCTAATAGTCTAATACAAAGAAATGTGTTAAAATTGGTCCTGCTCATAATAGAGTAACGCAAAGGCAATGTTTCAGACCCATGGCAGAAACAAAGTCACAAAGAGAGAATCCAGTGCTATATCAATATCGTGGATCATCAATGATTCAAGTCTGTAACATTTGTATCCCTATTTATCCTATTTAACCCATATCCACGTTCTCAGGCAGATTTTCTAATCAAATAAACGTAAAAAATGTATTTTTAATATTTTGATAATAAATACTGGTCACTAACACATCTTTATACTGCATATGACAAAATTTGATCAGAAAACATCCATTTTTTACGAGTTTTGCACTTAAATGACCCCTGACCTATAAGACTGACATACTTTGAGGGTACATTTAAAATAATTTTTTATTGTTCAATGCACCTGAATAGTTTTATGGTGATTTTAAGCAAGCAATTTCCCCAAATATGTGTTAAAAGAGAGTTATAAGTAGTCTTATGTTTATATTGCACTCATTTGACCTTTGACCTACTTCTGAGCCCCAGACGCATTTCCAGACGTGGCATCCACCCCTATGATTGTTGACACACATCAAGGATTACATTTAGCATGGGTGCCATACTCTACTCAATTTTGCCATCAAAAGTAAAAATATCAATCTTTTTGGGGATTGGATGGCCAACTATTAAGGCACTGTCTCTGTGGTCAATAGTCAAAGGCAAATATGCATTCACTAGATCTGTTTTCGCTATAGCTTCCATTAGATCCCACTTTCCATAATAGGAATGGGTACAATCTAAGCCAACCAAAGAGAAAGGAGTTCTTTGCATTCTCCAATTTACATTCTTCAAATATACATGCACAGTGACAGAACAGTAGTCTTTCATATATAAATCCTAAAAATTTGGACGCCTTTAGGACTTGCTATAATTCTCTTAATTTTTTTACTGATTTGTTTCACAATCCAGCAAGTAGTCCAAAAGGTGCAGACAGAATGGCAAACAGTGAAGACCCTGATCAGACTGCCCCTTCAGTCTGATCCAAGTCTGCACTGTTTGCTCAGGCCTATCTGTCCCACTACTTAGGATCATTACGGTGATTAGAATACTGTCAGCTTGGTTATTGTACTTATACTGCCATGATGATAGATAAGTCTAGGTAAATTAAATAAAGTCAAACCTGCACATCTATCAAGGAATGATCAAAATGTGCTTGCTCAAGACAGGCGTTTGCCTAATACAGGTGAGTTTTAATGCAGTTGCATTGTTGGGCACTGAATTCAGTATGGCTCAAGCAATTAAGTTATTTATGCTGTTGAGTCCTCATTGTTTCTTTCTATATTTGTTTGATTTCTATGTTCTAAGATGTTGCACAGGTGAGTTTGAAATCCTTCATTCAGACTGAACAAATTATTTGTCAAAACCACAAACGAACTAGGGGTGAGGATTATGGCCATGTAAATTTGATTTTAGCTGCCCAAGCAAATAACTTTTTACTGGCTGTTCCAAGACAGGTCTTCTAAGCTGGTTTAATATTCTTATAGTTCATCATAGCACATATGTACTGCTAAAACCTTTTTTATTTTGGATAGACATTTGGCCATTACGTGGGAAAATAACTGTCCTTTTGGCTTTCTGCTTGTGACGTTTTTATTATGATAAAGTTGTTTTGTGTATGTGTCTCTTACCCTTTGGTGTCTTGGACGGTAGGTGTGAGGTAACTGTATTGATTCCTGATCATTGCCTTCACTTCTATTTTGCTTAATACAGGTTGCTTGCTTAACAGAAGGTGGGCCCTATGCTATGATTTACTTGAACGTACTGTAAGCTTGCTTATTTTACTTATAAAGAGGACCCTCCCTATAACGACAATATTTGTTCCCTAAAAATTTGTCGCTATAGAGAATTAGCCGCTATAGAGGATCCCAATAAGAAATAGAATACGAGGTAATAATGGACTGTTTCCCTTAATTTCTCAAAAAAACCCTTCATTTCTCCAAGAAACTAATGTTGTGGACATTTGTTAGAATCGCCTCGGTGAGGCGATTCTAACAAATATCCACAACATTGGTGTCTTGGAGTATTAAATAGTTTCAATACCTTTAAATATCTTCATTAATAAGCTCATCTTTAGCTAAGGATTCGTCCCAGTGAAACTGTCGTTATAACAAGTTTTGTTGTTATATCGAATGTTGGTATAAAGAGGATTGACTGTACAGAAAGTACCATAAATACAATGTATTCAGACAGTCGGGCCTGAGCAAACAGTGTAAACCCAAATGAGACGCTGCAGAAAGTGGCATCTCATCAGGGTCTTCACTTTTTGCTACTTATCCAGCCATTTTTAGACACAACATCTGGTTGTAAATTGCACTTGTTCAAGTTTTAGAACAAGTATGATAAGGAGATACAGTCCCAACATTTAGAAAACAAGTCAGTACTATGAAGAAAACAGTAAGTAATGAAAGTAAACCAAACATAAAACATTAAGAGTGAATATAGAGAGCCAGTGATAGTCAAAGACTAATGTTCTTCTAAATTTAGAAGCCTCCGTGGTGCAGTGGTTACGCTACTCGCCTTGTAAACCAGGGATCGCAGGATCGATCCCGGGCTTCTCCAGACTTTCGGATGAGTCTTTAAACCGAGGTCCCGTCTCCGTATGACCTTAGCTGTTGGTCGGACGTAAAACTCAAACACTCACTCACTCACTCTTCTAAATTTCAGGACTGTGAGTGTAAAGTATAAGCTTGTTTAACCAAAGACCTTTGGTGAGTGTAGAGGCTCAGAGATACTCACAATAGCAAGAATACCATACAAAGCATGTGGCTGGAGGGAGTAATGGTCCTGGAGTCTTTCACACAGATATACTGTCAGCAGGCTACCTGAAAATAAATCATTATCTATAAAATATAAAAATAGTTCCAGATAAAGGATCAAGGATTACCGTAACATATTGTATGCTAGTGGACTCTTCCATTGCTATATGTTAGGCAAGTCCATTTGTCATATTAGGGGTGTCAGGCCTATTTTTTTGGTTTCTATTCTATTTTTGACAGAAAATTCTGTTAGCAAACTTTGCAGGCCCTGATCAGATGCTGCATTCTGTGGCGTCTGATCTTGGCCTGCACTGTTTGCTAAGGTACTCCTTTAGGTGTTTCCTGCATACAATGGGTTAATGATTATTTTTTCTCATGTTGCAATTAAAACTCATGATGTTAAAGAGTCTGTTTAATGAATATCCTTGAAATCCAAACTTTATTACATAATTGGGGTTTACAAGAACATATAGTATTTCCCTCATCATGTAAGGAAGCTATGTACCAAATTTGGTTGCATTCTGGCCAGTGGTTAAGGAGAAGATAGCATAATGGATGGATGGATGGATGAAGGCATTCAAAGTATCCCTAACACTTTTTAAAAGAATGGGGATAAAAATCAAAAACGGCTAAGAAAAAATGGGTACCATTTTTCGATTATATTTGTGCTCAAGGGCAGGTAACTCTAAAGCCATTGGTCCCATGTGGCCCATATTTGAACTCAAAGTAGACTGTATGCTTCTCCTGGTCATCTATAAGCAAGATGGAGATTGGATCAGAAATGGCTGAGAAAAGTTAGATGTTGTTTTTCCATTAATTGTAAGCCTATGGTAATTTTTTTCATGCTCAAGGGCAAGTAACGGGGAAACTGGTTTTCACATTCAAGCCAAATCCGAACACATCTGAGATTTTAAGCTTGTGCTTGTTTACATAAAGATCAGATCAAAAAGGGCTGAGAAAAAGTGGAGATACAGGTAACTCCAAAGCCGTTTGTCCTGTGCGGCCCAAATTCCTACTCAACATAGACTGTATGCCTCTTCTGGTAATCTGTAAGTTTGATGATGATCTCCCAATAAATGGCCGAGAAAAAATTGAGACGTTTTTCTACTGTAAGTCTATGGAATTCATGCTTAAGGGAATATAACTAGAAAGTGGTTGTCAGATTCAAGCCAAATTTAAACTCTTCCGAGACTTCATGCTTGTCCTATTTTATTGATATTTCAAAATGATCAGATAAAAACAGCTAGGAAAAAAAAATGGAGACACCACTTTGCACTTATATCTATGCTCAAGGGCAGGTAACTCCAAAGCCATTTGTGGTATGCGGCCCAAATTTGAACTCAACAGTAGACTTTATACCTCTCCTGGTTATCTGCAAGCATGACGAAGATTGAATCAGAAATGGCTGAGAAAAGTTGGAGACATTGTTTTTCTATTATAAGCCAAATAAACAGTAAATTTTTTCATGCTCAAAGGAATGTAACTGCGAAACTGGTTGTCAGATTCAGGCAAAATTCAAACTCAAATTTGAGATATTTTGCTTGTCCTTGTTTACTAAATGTTTTTAAGGATCAGATAAAAAAACAGCAGAGAACTAGAAATGTGTCCAGACGACACAGATGCCCCCGCCCAGGGCCCCGCCTCACCCCAAAAATCCATGTTGCAACAAAATTTTCTAGGTGTGTGACCTTGACCTTGAGGTCATGGGCAGAGTCGGTGTTAAGGCTGAATGAGACTTGGGACCTGTATCTATCATCATTCCAAATATGTAGCCAATCTATAAATACGAGCCCTAAAACTTTAAAAGCTTAATAAGACTAAGTCTGTGACCTTGACCTTGAGATCAGGGGTGGGGGTATATACAACTTTGGACCTGTAACTATCATCATACCAAATATGAAGCAAATCTATATGGTTTGGTGAGTATAAGCTCTTAATAAACTTTAAATAAAAATGTCTTTGTCTGTGACCTTGACCTTTAGGGCATGTGCATGGGTTGGGGTATTGGACCAGTATCAATCATCATACCAAATATAAACTTAATTCATCATACGATTTGGAAAATATAAACTCTTAAAATATCTAATTGAAATTTCTAGGCTTGTGACCTTGACCTTGAGCTCATGGGCATGGGTGGGGGTATCGCTGAATAAAATGGACAGGTATCTAACATCATATGAAATATAAACCCAATCCATCAAAAGATTTGGAAAAAATCAACTCTTAAAATATCTAATTAAAAATTTCTAAGTTTGTGACCTTGACCTTGAAGCCATAGGCATGAGTGGGGGTATTGCCAAATAAACATTTGGACCTGTATCTTTCATCATAGCAAATATAAGCCAAATCCATAATATGGTTGGAAAATTTGAGCTCTTTAAAATTTTTAACATTAAAATTGTCAAAGTCTGTGACCTTGGCCTTGAGGTCATAGGCTGAATAAAACATTGTACCTATATCTATCATCATATGAACCAAAGCCATCATTAAAAAATTCAGGTTCTACCAGGTACAAATACCTTAACTGGAGTCTTTAACATGGAAAATTTCTAAGTCCATGACCTTGACCTTGAGGTCATAGGCATGAGTGGGGGTATCGCTGAATAAAACTTTAGACCGTTATCTATAATCACACCAAATATGAACCAATTCCATCAAATGGTTTGGAAAATATGAGTTCTAAAATGTTCAGGTCTACCTGTAACAAAAACCTTAACCTGAGTCTTTAACATTGAATATTTCTAAGTCTTTGACCTTGACCTTCAGGCCACAGGCATGGGTGGGGGTATTGCTTAATAAAACTTTAGACCTATATCTATCATCATACCAAAGATGAACCAGTTCCATCGAATGGTTAGGAAAATATGAGTTCTGAAAGTTCAGGCTTTACCTGTTACAAAAACCTTAACCTGAGGTTACAAGATCACGTACGTGCGTACACCCACACCCAAACACGGACATACGCATATACGGAAAACCGAAAAACTATATGCCCCACGCATCATGCCGATGCGGGGGCATAAAAAGTGGAGACACCATTTTTTCACATACATTTGTGCTCAAGGGCAAGTAACTCCAAAGCCGTTTGTCCTTTGCACCTAAAGTCGAACTCAAGTTTGATTAAGACCACATCAGAAATGGCCTCATGCAATCAACCCCACAACCCAGTGATGCTGCACATAAATTTGATCAAAATTGGCCAGCTTGTAACTGAGATATTCAAGTTCAAATGTGTGGATGATGGACAGATGAAACACGGGCAGAAGCCTATACTATGAGCTCACTTCTCTAGCCATTGGCTCAGATGAGCTAAAAAGTCTCCAAACTTTTAGGGTAAATACTTTGGTAGGACTAAATCAAAACTTTGCGGTTGACCATCAGCTCATGTAAACCACCATTGATAAATCATTGACCATGAACAGACCTGGGGTAATTGTATTTTGTATTCTTATTCGAATACTATTCGAATACATTTTTGAGTATTCGTGAAGTATTCTGTATTCATGGATTTTTTAGAATAAAAGTATTTGTATTTATATTCAAATACATTTCAAAAGTCATGTATTCATGAATAGTTTTACGAATACATTATGAATACTTTTGCACTTTGCAGAAAAAAATTATGAAACAATACATAAATGTTTTTATTGATGTCACTAAAGTCCGTGACTGCTCATGTAGGAACTTCTGAAATTACTATTAGATGGTTTAATACTATACATATCAGACAGACAGGCATATTTATTGATTCATTTGGTTGCATTGATGCAAATAAAGGCATTTAAGATGACAAACATTTCATTTTTATGAAATTATATTACTTTTAAAGTGACTGATATTATAATTTGCTGACTAGGAGAGGTGTGAAAAACAGAAGAGAATAACATCATTCTGTTCTCAGTTAGATTTTTTTTTTATTCAGAGACACTTACTTCAATCACAAATTACTTAGTCATGGTCCATCACTGTGGCACATGGCTATTTGTAGTCTGTTCTTACAAATGTATCCATTTGTCAATATATGATGTTTTAGGCTGATTTGTGCTGATCGCATAAAATAATTTCTGCTACCCATTTATGTCCAATGAACTCTTCAATTTATATTATTAGACAGATACATTTCAATTTATGAGGTGTCTGCTTTCTTTTTATTATTTTTTTGCAAAATTTTATGATCTTTAGAAAGTACTGTACACTTTGATCAGACGTTATATTCTGTGGCATATGATCTTAATCTACACAGCCAAGGTCCCCTTTTAAGGAACTGTAGGCATTGATGTGTTAATCTGTGAAGTTACCTGTATGTCATCTTCCAATAGATTGCCTCAGGATATAGAGATAGGGGCAATATGTAGTATTTTTTCAACTGAGTCATGCCAAAGCAAAACCTACAAATTATCCACATGTATGTAATTCCAAATACTTGTAAATTGATGAGCTTTGCTTGATAAGAACATTCTCCTTGTTGAAAACATTTAAAAATCATACACCAAAAAAAAAAAAATTGTCTAGGTAGTAAAATGAAAGTGATGGCAAAACTGAAATCCCAAAAGTAGAAATAGAAGGCAATGGGCAAACTGATTATTTTATTATGTGCTGGCCACTTTGACACTTGTTTCTCACAAGAAACAGAACATAATAATGTTCCTTATTTAGTTTTAGCAGAACGAAAACATGCCTATACAAATACATTGTAAATTTTATCGCCAAAAAAACACAAATTTTAAGATGAAAAATTGTGATATTTTTCTTTTTTCTGCTCAAACTATAGATTGTGGGTACTGATTATAACCGCCTCAATGGAATCACGGACAAAATCCCCCCACCCCACCAGGCAAAATACCTAATGGGGGACAAAATCTACATCCACCATTTGTTTAGGTCCTGGACATAATCCCCACTGCTGTTTATAAAGGTGGACAAAATCAATTATGATCATTACCTTTAATTAACATCATGAAATTTATAAAGAAATGTGTTGAAAAGTCATCAAATAATCAAGCAGAATTTTCAAAAGTGATACATTATCCTAATAAGGCGGTTCTAAGAAGTACCCACAATCTGTATTTTAGAGCTGAAATAAAGAAAAATGGGTTTACAGTAAACCCCAGTTTTACTGTATAAAGTGGGGTTCAAGGGGGTCAGAATTATATAGGTGTTTATGTGATGTAATGTTATTCATCAATCATTAGCTTTTGATTGATAAATGCTCCAGACACTGCAAATGACCTGTTTCAAACAAGATCCTGTACACCTTCTTTGATTGTGTCTGAAATTGTTCAAGAGAAAACAAAGAGATGTGTATCTGTCTATGACCCAAACATTACTACAGTCACCAGTTGCTCTTGTTTTGATGGAAATGTATTCAAAAGTATTCTAAAAGTATTTGAATACATTTGCAAAGTATTTGTATTCTCATTCGAATACATTCATAAAAAATGTATTTTTATTTGTATTCTGTATTCGTGAAATGCAAAGTATTTGTATTTGTATTCAAATACTTTTGAAAGTATTCGACCCCAGGCCTGACAATGAAACTAAGACAAATATTTACAGTGCTTTGCTTTCATACAGGGTTTTGGATATGCATGTACATGAAATAGAACTGGATGCTTGTCAGCAAAATGGGTAGATTATATACTACTCAAAGTTTGATAGGGATCACCTTTTATATACAAAATTGTGCACTGAAAATTTACAATTTCTTGACAGAATTTGTACTAGGTATATTGATAAATATCTTAAGCAGAAACTCATGTGCAGTTCAGTACTCAAAAAAGTGCACACTTCTCACACTTCGCAAATGAATTCATGCACCCCGAAAATCGTGCATAGCACTGCTTTCCAACAGACCAATCAAACTTGTCAATGTTCCTTTACCAAGCGTAAAAAGGACTTCGTTTGATTTGTGAAACACTAAAAAGCCTAGGGGACAATTAAGAAACCGTCTGAGCCCCGAACAAATTAATCGTGGCGTCGGAATGTTGGAATCTGGCATCTCTCAACGTCGGGTTGCTAAGATTCTGAATGTGTCTCAGAGTGCGGTTTCCCAAATGTGGAGTCGGCATCTTACCCACGGAAATCCTTCACACAGCATGGCTGGGTTGAGAAAGGGCTACAACTCAACGCCAGGGCCGTTTCTTGTTGATTCAGTCTTGACGTCGACGGTTCCTGAACGCTACGCGTTTGCATAACGACCTTAGGAACGGAACTGGAGCACAAATTTCTAAACAAACTGTCAGAAACGGGCTCCACGAGTTCGGACTTAATGCCATGAGGCCTGCTGTACGTGTTCCATTGACGAGACAGCACGTGCTAGACCGGTTGGACTTTGCCAGAACTCACGTCAGGTGGACGGTTCGTGACTTGACGCCAGTACTGTTTACTCGGGTGTCCAGATTCTGTCTAGACTTCACTTATAAACGTCAGTTAGTGCGGCGAATGTCTAAAGAGCGATTCGATGACTTGAATGTGGCAGATCATGATCGCTCTGGAAAGGGGTCAGTCATGGTTTGGGCTGGGATAAGCGTGAATGGTAAAACTGACTTGTACGTCATTGAAAACGGAACGTTAATGGCAGTGAGGTACTGTAATGATATTCTTGATGTGTTTGTGAGACCATATGCAGATGCTATCGGCCCGGACTTTATTCTGATGGACGATAATGCCCGTCCCAACCGTGCCAAGGTCAGTGATTCCTATCTGGAACGTGAGACAATCGTTCGTATGGACTGGCCTGCTCGGTCGCCGGACTTAAATCAGATTGAGCATGCGCGGGACATACTACAGGGTGCTGTTTCAGCCCGACCTGTGCATCTGACGACTTTACAGGAGCTCAAAGATGCATTGGTTGCTGAATGAAAGCTGATTCCACAAAACCGGATACAGACTCGGATTACGAGCATGCGCAAGCGATGTCGTACTGTAATTGACGTCCGTGGATGCCAAAAACGTTATTAGGCACGTTTGTCTAAACAAATTTGGAAATTTGTGAAAAATCAGTTGTCCAAATCCCTTCGTGTTACGGCAAATTTTGGGGGTGCCAAGATGGTTGCTGTTGTCACGCTTGAATGCAGTACCAGTTGACAAAATTAATCACTAGGTTTTTTGAAGGATACGTTTTCTATGATTATGTATCGAATTTGGATTCAAGTAGTTAATTCATCCAAAACTTATTTTGCATTGAAAAAACTTTGAGTAGTATATATAAATGGTCATTTTCTATATAATCTATTAATTTTGATTGGCCATAAGTAAAGCTGGTCAGTGAGCACAAATTTCCTCTGCTTCCTTACCATAGCATAAAAAGAGCTTGTGATATATATGTACATGTAGAAGCAAGTTTAATCAATCATGGAAAACCATGATCCATCGATCATGGAAAACCATGATCAATTAAATACTCATTAATCATTGAGTCAATTGATTAATCAGCAAACTTCCAGTAAATCTGGTACACGAAGTACAAATAAACAGATTTTTAACTAACCTTCTTTTTCTGTAAGAAAATCCTTTGGTAAGCAGTTGAGAACTTCTGCTAGCAGACTTGTGGCCCTTGCTCTAACTGCGGTGTCTTTATTTGTCAGGTATACCCTGTTAATAGACCACAAACTCTTTATCCCATAAAATGCCAATCATGGCAATTGTCGTCTGCTTTGTCGTCTGTCAGTTACTTTAAAACTCATTTTTTGCAAACAGTGTGGACGCAAATCAGACAGCTCAGGAGCAGTCTGATCTGGGTCTACACTGTTTGCCTGTTTGCAAAAATATTTTTTTTTAAAGTTTGCAAGATTCAGCAGATGACATAAACAGACATAAACAGACGACATTTAAGGGTTAAAACACAAAACAGAAACCATTAAACAATTAAACCATTAAGCACCATGTATTGTCATATCCATCCAAACAAATATGTAAAGATTGTGAATATGTGTGGCTGAAAAACTCCAGTTTTATACATGAACATTGATCCCGACCTGACGGAGAATATTGTAAGACAATCCCGAGTCGGGTGTTTTTTCTGCCGTCGTGTCAACTTCCAGTATACATTGTTTTGGTTTTTTATTGTTGACACGTTACCATGCGACGAAAAGGCAGACGTATGTGTCGTTGTCAGTGAGCTAGGTCTTCTGCTGACTGACATGTCACTGGCGGTCTGTTTTGGATTCACTATGTGAACGCCGACTTCGGAGCAACTGGTCCGAACGAAAAATAAAACTTAAATGTAAGAAGTGAATGGCTGACGATTCGTGCCAGTTGCTCTTCGGCAATGCTCATAATGGTTCATTGTGAAGGTTTTATTTTGCAAATTCCTGACTAGTTTCTTCCAATAATATGGATTTCTTCAGAGGGATGTTCACAATGTTGGTGTTCCGAGATTTGCGCTGTTTATATACCCTTGGGGCCGGTCAACCGGCCCCCTTATTTGCCGATGCGCACGCATCATGTGTCTAAGACCTCTCACCGGCCCCCGGGGGCCGGTAACGTCGCTATCGCCAATGCGATGGGGCCGGTGGCGTTGCTAACCGCCATTTTTGTATTGTTGCACGTGACATTCAGATTGAACTGCATTTCCTGTGTTCAGGAAAGAAAATGGCCGTTATTGAAAGCACCAAGATGTCCTCCCTGGCCACTGTTTGCATGTGGCGTCGGTAGAAGTTTCATTTCCTAAATATTTAGGAAAGAAATTAACGGACATTTAAAGCGACTAGATGTCCATGCTGACCGTGATAAAGCAGTCTTTTTGGCATTATAAAATGAACCTCATTTGCATTGTGTTTTATGTGTTTTATGCCATTCACTTCTTACAAATATGTAAAGATTATACAGAAAAATGATAATTCTTCCATCTTTGAAGAATATGGACAAATCCAATCCATTCTATTTAATAGGGAGTTGAGCCAATAATCGGTAACAGACTGACAAGCAGTGTAGATCCAGATACGATAGCTGATTATGGGTTTACAGTGTTTCCATGGATGCTACCGGTAGTCTATAGGGTTGAAAGGTTAAACTATCATTACTTTTCCTCTTCCCAGCAGCTATCCCTATCCTGCTGCTCATGACAACTCCTACCTTTGCAAACAGTGTAGATCCTGATCAGATGGCTTCTAAGAAGCCATCTGATCAGGATCTACACTGTTTATCATGCAGTATGTAACTTGAAAAATACAACACATTAACTCATTTTGTACCGGCAACCCCAAAACGGGTAGTTGGTAAACAGTGCAGGCCCAGATCAGATGCCGCAGAATGTTAAACCTCAACTCAAACAAACAAACAAACATGTACATGGCCTTTTTAACATGATGATATCATATCTACTGTAATGAATCAATGATTTCCAAAAATAACAGTAATCATAATGATTACTGTTATTTTTGGAAATCATTACTTTTTCCATCCTTTTCTTTTTTAAATGCCATTTCAAGATTATTTCACTTATTTCAACATGTTCAAGCTGATAGTCTCTCAGAGATGGATCAAAACCAGAGTACTCAGAGAAAAACCACCAGACCATTGCATTCCATTGCAGAACTAAATTTTCTGTACCCAAATTAACTGGACACACTGACCAAAACAGAAACCACACAATATACTAAAAATCTGCAATACATGTTTCGAGCCCAGTCCTAAAGGCACAAATATGCCAAAAATAAAAAAAATTTGGCCAATAAATAATGGCGATGAATCACATCAGAGTGATGAACATTGAAATTCCACTTTCCAGGGAGACTGAAAATTGGCTTGAACAAATAAAAGCTGCTTTTCTCCAGCATCACAGGACTCAGTACCAATAAGATGCGGATTCTCATTTAACCCATTTAGTACCAGAAACCCCAAAACGGTACCAGGGCAAACAGTGCAGGCCCAGATCAGATGCAATGCGGCATCTGATCAGGGCCTACATTGTTTGCAAAAAGTTCAGCCATTTTATAAATAAATTTTGAAGAAATGACATCCCTAAATTTGGAAATGGACTCCTGCTGTGTATAAAAAGGCAGATTCCATTTGGTACAAAAACGGTTAATGCATAAACTGGTTATGGAAATATTCTTGCCAATCTTTCATTTCATATCTTACCCAAGCTGTTCTGCAATTTCTCCCAAAGAAATATCCTTCATGATCAAATCTGAAAAAAAAATATGAAGTACATCTTTATAATACTGTTCATAGTGTGGGTGTGTATAGAGTTTTACATCACACAAACAGCTAAGGTCATACAGACATGGGACCTCTGAAAGTCATCTGAAAGTCTGGAGAAGCCCGGAATCAAACCTACGACCCCTGGTTTATGAGGCTAGAAGCTTAACCACTGCATCACAGAGGCTTCTACTGTTCGAAGCAACATGGTTTTGAACATAACATAGTTTAAAGATGGATCCCAAAAATGTATAGATTAGAAAGAAAAATGAACCATTAAATGGTCTTTTCTTCCATATAATGCCAGACTAGGTAGCTTGGTCAGATGCGCGTCTGACTGATGATCAGGAGGACGTGGGTCAATTCCTCTCTGGGCCAGCAACATTCTTCGGTGGAGATTGATCATGAAATCTTTTCTACAGTCATTCTCTCCCTTCTGCTGATTCAAGAAGGGCAGTTGTCAGTTTCTGGTGAAAGAATGTGCCCTGTACTAGTTAACCACTTATGTATAAGCTTGCCCAGGAAAATTGTGGATAGGTAAACTGACCGGCTCAAAAATGATCTAAAATAGTGTTGACTGGGCCATTAAACTCCAATACAAACATAACCAAACCATTAAATGGTCTTAGCTTCCATATAATCCATTCATTTTTATTGTTTAACCCAATTAGTACCAGAAACCCCAAAACGGGTACCCTGGCAAACAGTGCAGGCCCAGATCAGACGCCGCAGAATGTGGCGTCTGATCAGGGCCTCCACTGTTTGCTAAAAGTTCAGTCATTTTCCAAATAAATTTTGAAGAAAACACAACCTGCCACCCCTAAATTTTGAAATGAACTCCTGCTATATATAAGGAGGAAGATCCCATTTGGTACAAAAAGGGTTAAAGGTTCCTCTGACAGAATGACTGGCTGTTGACGGCCAGGGCTTTTCCCGTTCTATTTTTTGAACCAGAAGTATGTCACGAAAAAAGCTCCTGGAAATTTATCTCAATTTTTTTAAGATATTTGTTTGATAAATATACGGACAACAGCTGTTTATTACAGTCAATTGCATTATCACTTTTATGGCCCCTATAGGTAGCCAGCCCACAAAGACAAGCCACACCTACTTTTATCTGGTGTTTAATACGTGCTCATGTTTAAGTTGGAAACCAGACCAGCCCCCACCACCCCCCCACCCCCCAGCAAGAAAATCATGCCTTTAAGGAAAGTGAAACTGTGAGTGTGATGATAACTCAATTACCAAAAATTTAGCAAAGCACAATCAAAATCTGAATAAAATTACTGGGGACACATTCAGTGGCATTCATCATGGTTTTCATATTTGTAAAAAGAGGATATTTTATACCTCAATAGACGGATCCAATGTTTTGACATGTGACTATGTTTACATTTCATTGTGCAAACGCGAATTACTTCCCCTTGAAATCTGACATGGATTACCTTCGTCCTGGTCGGCGAAAAGCATCTGGCTCCATATAAATGCACTGCAAATAAGGGTTCTGTTCTGTGTTTATTTCATTTGACTATCACAGATAATCTATCGAATTACACTATAAATTGATAATCATATATATCCTGGTACTGATTCATGCATTTTCTGTTTTGGATCATTTTAATAAGTAAGTATGTTAACAAGAGGGTCATGATGGCCATGATGGCCCTGGACCGCTCACCTGATCCATAGAGTAACAAGTGGGCCCCGGGGAGGACCATTATTGACCCTTGGGTTATAATGTGCATAATGTTGAGGGAGGTCTAAAAAGGTGAAGCTTCATACCAAATATCAACAAAGGCTATAATTTTAACAATCTTGGCAAAGGTCCACTAGATGAAGCTACATACCAAATATCAAAGACCTGGGCCTTGCAGTTTCAGAGAAGAAGATTTTTTTAAAGATATTCCCTACATAAGCCTATGTAAAACCAAATGGCCCCGGGGCGGGGGCATTTTTGGCCACAGGGCTATACAGTATAGCTCCAATATATCGCATTCCGATATTTCACGATGTCCAATCTATCGCGGTCGCGCCGTGGATCCTGTTTTTTTTTCCTTAAAAATTCATAATTAAAAAAAAATAGAGTTTTTAGTTGTTAAAATTTATTTTAAACCAGGTTAAACCAGGCCCCAACAGTGTTTGACTTTTCCCGGCCAGCGTCTGCTATTTGGCGCCAAAACATAACCATTCACGAGATCGCAGAAAAGTCCGTTTTTATAATGCAAACATATACAGTTAGATGTAGCTAATTGTCTGAGGAGGGATTAAATTATTTTCACATTGATTGTGGATTAAATTTTATGATTGGAAGATAAACGCCAATTAGAGACATAACTTGACCATATTTTCGCACCTTATCGACACCCACCGCAGGGTGGCAATTATATGACAGGGATTAACAATAGTGTCATACCTGAACCGTAATAAATACACAGATGGTTTGTCTCTCAATTGACAATGCAGCAATTATTGCGATTTACTTATTGGTCTAGTTTTACCTTATTTCAGACTGACAGTTGTAGATGATTTTTTTACACTTGCCCGCAATCAAAACACAATAAAATGATAGTTTTGTTGTTGTATAGTTTTTCGGCCCGTGGTAGACGTTAAATAATTTTTTTCAAACCGCTACTTTTAATGCAAGCCAAGGGAAACAACTAGAATTGCTTTAGCGCTTAGCGCTTATGGTAGTTGCGCCCCTTGGCCGTCACCCGTTACGCAAATCCAAAATGGCGTCCTGTTTTGACATTTTAGCAATCACGTTTTCAGAAGCAGTTTTCAGCTGTTCTCGAATGTAAGTTAATTGGTAGACACAGTCCCTTTTGTTTTTTCTGTCACTGAGTAATTCTGAACCTACTTTAATGGTGAAATACGGCTGATAGCATTACTGACAGCCATTAGTGTGGATTGATAAACGGTTCTCACCAAACTATCACCGGGACTTGTAGTGGCATCTCGGCAGACTACCGCAACTTATATCGCGCTCCGACCACATCGCGGTTTTCGGGCTATGGCCCCCGACTACCGCGATATATTGGAGTTATACTGTAATTTAAACAATCTTGATAGAGGTCCACTAGACGAAGCTTCACACCAAATAGCAAAGACCTGGGCCTTGCTGTTTCAGAGAAGAAGATTTTCAAAGATTATCTCTATGAGTCTATGTAAAATCAAAGGGCCCTGGGCAGGGGCATTTGTGGCCAGAGGGCTATAATTTGAACAAAATTGGTAGAGGTCCACTAGATGAACCTCCATACCAAATATCAAAGACATGGGCCTTGCAGTTTCGCAGAAGAAGATTTTTAAAGATTTCCCTATATAAGTCTATGTAAAACCAAAGTGTCTCGGGGCGGGGGCATATTTGGCCCCAGGGCTATAATTTGAACAATCTTGGAAGGGGCCCACTAGATGAAGCTTCATACCAAATATCAAAGACCTAGGCCTTGTGGTTTCAGAGAAGAAGATTTTTCAAGATTTTCCCTATATTAAGCCCATGTAAAACCAAAGGGCCCCAGGGCCGGGGGAATTTTTGGCCCCAGCACTATAATTTGAACAATCTTGGTAGGGGTCCACTAGACGAAGCTTCATACCAAACAGCAAAGATCTGGGCCTTGCGGTTTCAGAGAAGAAGATTTTTAAAGATTTTCCCTATATAAGCCCAGGTAAAACCAAAGGGCCCCGGGGCGGGCGCATTTTTGGCCCCAGTACTATAATTTGAACAATCTTGGTAGGGGTCCACTAGATGAAGCTTCATACCAAATTGCAAAGACCTGGGCCTTGAGGTTTCAGAGAAGAAGATTTTTAAAGATTTTCCCTATATACCAAAGGGCCCCGGGGCGGGGGCATTTTTGGCCCCAGCACTATAATTTGAACAATCTTGGTAGGGGTTCACTAGCTGAAGCTTCATACCAAATAGTAAAGACCTGTGCCTTGTGGTTTCATAGAAGAGGATTTTTAAAGATCTTCCCTATATAAGCCCATGTAAAACCAAAGGGCCCCGGGGTGGGAGCATTTTTTGCCCCAGCACTATAATTTGAACAATCTTGGTAGGGGTCCACTAGATGAAGATTCATACCAAATATCAAAACCCTGGGCCTTGCGGTTTCAGAGAAGAAGATTTTTAAAGATTTTCCCTATATTAAGCCCATGTAAAACCAAAGGGCCCCGTGGCGGGGGCATTTTTGGCCCCAGCACTATAATTTGAACAATCTTGGTAGGTGTCCACTAGATGAAGCTGTATACCAAATAGCAAAGACCTGGGCCTTCGGGTTTCAGAGAAAAAGATTTTTAAAGCTTTTCCTTATATAAGCCGATGTAAAACCAAAGGGCCCCGGGCGGGGGCATTTTTGGCCCCAGCACTATAATTTGAACTATCTTGGTAGAGGTCCGATAGATGAAGCTTCATACCAAATATCAAAGACCTGGGCCTTGTGGTTTCAGAGAAGAAGATTTTTTAAGGATTTTCCCTATATAAGCCCATGTAAAACCAAAGGGCCCCAGGGTGGGAGCATTTTTGGCCCCAGCACTATAATGTGAACAATCTTGGTAGGGGTCCATTAGATGAAGCTTCATACCAAATAGTAAAGACCTGGGCCTTGCGGTTTCAGAGAAGAAGATTTTTAAAGATTTTCTCACATAAGCCCATGTAAAACCAAAGGGCCCCGGGGCGGGAGCATTTTTGGCCCCAGCACTATAATTTGAACAACCTTGGTAAGGGTCCACTAGATGAAGCTTCATACCAAATATCAAAGACCTGGGCCTTGCGGTTTCAGAGAAGAAGATTTTTAAATATTTTCCCTATATTAAGCCCATGTTAAACCAAAGGGCCCCGGGGTGGGGGCATTTTTGGCCCCAGCACTATAATTTGAACAATCTTGGTAGGGGTCCACTAGATGAAGCTTCATACCAAATAGCAAAGACATGGGCCTTCGGGTTTCAGAGAAGAAGATTTTTAAAGATTTTCCCTAATTATATAAGCCCATGTAAAACCAAAGGGCCCCGGGGCGGGGGCATTTTTGGCCCCAGCACTATAATTTGAACAATCTTGGTAGAGGTCCGATAGATGAAGTTTCATACCAAATATCAAAGACCTGGGCCTTGTGGTTTCAGAGAAGAAGATTTTTAAAGATTTTCCCTATATAAGCCCATGTTAAACCAAAGGGCCCCAGGGTGGGGGCATTTTTGGCCCCAGCACTATAATTTGAACAATCTTGGTAGGGGTCCACTAGATGAAGCTTCATACCAAATATTAAAGACCTGGGCCTTGCGGTTTCAGAGAAGAAGATTTTTAAAGATTTTCCCTATATAAGCCAATGTAAAACCAAAGGGCCCCAGGGCGGGAGCATTTTTGGCCCCAGCACTATAATTTGAACAATCTTGGTAAGGGTCCACTAGATGAAGCTTCATACTAAATATCAAAGACCTGGGCCTTGCGGTCTCAGAGAAGAAGATTTTTAAATATTTTCCCTATATTAAGCCAGGGCCTGACAAATCCATTGCCCGGCCGCCCGGGACAAGTCTGAAATCGCGCCGGGCAGGTGCACTTTGACCTTTCGACGCCCGGTCGGTTAAGTGCAAAAATCGTCTACCACTGCCAGTCTTTTGAATCCTTAAATACGGTAAAACTAGACCAGTAAGTAAATCATAATAATTCCCGCTTTGTCGGCAATTCAGAGACAAAATCATCTATGTTTCTATAACGGCTCAACTATGACACTATTGTTAATCCCTGTCATATAATTACCAATTAAACATGATTGCCCGGCGGTGCGTGTCTTTCATTTCTTGTGTAGTGTGTACCACCAGCGCTATCGATAAGCGTGACAAGGTGTGAAAATAAGATTAAGTTATGTCTCTAATTTGCGTTTATCCCTGCCATAAAATTTAATTCACAATCAATGTGAAAATGATTTAATAGCTTCTAAGACGATTTGCTACATCTTACAGTAGTAAAAACGGACTATTCTACTATCTCGTGAATGGTTATGTTTTGGCGCCAAATAGCAGATGCTGGCCGAAAAAGTCCGATGTTTTATTGTTGGTAACCGTGGATTAGTCGCGCCTCTATCCACAACCGTTTAGCTATCGAGAATTTTTTTACCGGTTCCAAACATTTTTTTTATGAAAGAGATAAGCACCATTATAATAAAAACAATGACGTTAAACACGTGTGGGGTCGGATGACGTCATTTACCGATCGCATGCAGAAAAATGGGAGTTGTGGTTTGTGGACGACGATTTGGATGGCGGAAATAATGATCACATTGAACTTGCTTGT
Source organism: Lucinisca nassula (assembly GCA_963580285.1). Classification (NCBI taxonomy): domain Eukaryota; kingdom Metazoa; phylum Mollusca; class Bivalvia; order Lucinida; family Lucinidae; genus Lucinisca; species Lucinisca nassula. The sequence goes on from OY757010.1 coordinate 172,006,938, forward strand.
AGGGCGGGTGTGAAAGTTCGGGTTCGTTTTGGATGGAGGGGGTCCTCGTCTTGTGGTTGGGTAATTAAATTGCAAGCTAAATAAACTGCATTATTTTAATCTTTTATCTCGCTACCCTGACACTTCTGATCTTATGAGTAGATCTATATCGGCTGCAGCGTGTGTGTTCATGCGTGTCAATATAACTGTATCTTAAATTGCTAATCGGTTATGGTATTATGTCAGCAATTAACTTTTAAAAGTACCGCTATTGACTGTGACAACAACAGTATTTTCTACCTTAATAACGCACAGAGGGAAATAAATAGAAGTGAATGCAATGATCAGGAATCGATACAATTAACCCTGAGCTCCCATGGGAAAGAAACCCAAACATGAAATAACTAGACCCTAATGGAAAGTGGTTGTGCTTGAAACTTGACAGAAACCTTGGATTATATTTATAAATGTTGGTCGTCATCATCGTCACCATTATCCACACCCCCCCCCCCACACACACACACTCATCGAACCCCACTGGGAGTTCCAAAATCCTGGGCAAGTAGGATTTTGAGCTGGGCAAGTGCAAAAATATTTTACTTGCCCGGTGGGCAAGTGGAAATTTTTTGGATTTGTCAGGCCCTGTAAGCCCATGTAAAACCAAAGGGCCCCGGGGTGGGGGCACTTTTGGCCCCAGCACTATAATTTGAACAATCTTGGTAGGGGTCCACTAGATGAAGCTTCATACCAAATAGCAAAGACATGGGCCTTCGGGTTTCAGAGAAGAAGATTTTTAAAGATTTTCCCTAATTAAGCCCATGTAAAACCAAAGGGCCCCGGGGCGGGGGCAATTTTGGCCCCAGCACTATAATTTGAACAATCTTGGTAGAGGTCCGATAGATGAAGCTTCATACCAAATAAGAAAGACCTGGGCCTTGCGGTTTCAGAGAAGAAGATTTTTAAAGATTTTCCCTATATAAGCCAATGTAAAACCAAAGGGCCCCGGGGCGGGAGCATTTTTGGCCCCAGCACTATGGGTGGGTCAGGCCTCAGATTCTATGACGGCTCCAACGTAAAGGCTTATTGAGAAAGAATTAGAGAGATAATGTTGGTTAATGCCTGATGCTCTGTCTCTGGTCGGGCTCATCGGAGTCTAACTGTTGGTTTTCTTTTGCTCCAGCATTTCAGTGGTTTCTTGCTGTCGAGTCCTCACCGTTGTCTCATCTCTGTGGTTCTTTGATTTTTGTGTTCACGGAGATGTTGCACTGATGAGTTAGGAGGCCTTCATGCAGACTGAACAAATTATTTGTCTAAATCGCGACGAAAGTAAGGGCGAGGATTGTGGCCACGTAAAATCGATTTAAGCCCCCCAGTGGAAATCTTCCACTGACCGTTCCAAGGCGGCTCTTCTGTGGCGATTTATTTATGTTGTTGTTTGTTGCTTGCTGTGTGTGTCGCTTGTGTCTTTTGGTTTTGGATGGCCATATGGCCATTTTGTGGGAAAGTAACTGTCCTTATGGCCTTCCTTTGTTTAGGTTTCCATTATGGTCTGGTCACTTAATGTTTGTATTTCTTTCCCTTTGGTGTCTTTTATGGGTGGAGTAAGTTAATTGTATCAATTCCTGATCTTTGTTTTACTTCTACTTTATGAAATCGTGAAAGGTTTTTTTGTGTACATTGTTTTTCTTTTTTCTGCTTTTCAACACTTCCATTTACGCAATGAATGGATGCCCATGCCCAAGTTTGTTCAGTCTGTTTTTGAAAGCGTTCATGGAGGGTGCATTAACAACAGTATTGGGGAGTTGATTCCATTCATTCACAACTCGGTTACTGAACGTGTTTGCACGAAGATTCAGCCTTGATCTTTTCTTTTGAAGTTTAAATGAGTGTCCTCTTGTTGCTCTGTACTCAGCCAATTTGAATAATTTGTCTTTATCTACTAAATCAATGTCATGTAGTATCTTATATACTTGAATTAAGTCTGCCCTTTCTCTCCTATATTCTAGCGATGGGAGCCCTAGTTTGTGCAACCTCTCTGAATATGGTAGATTTTTTAGGGTTGATACTAATTTGGTTGCTCGACGTTGGACGTTTTCAATAGTAATTTTGTCTTTTTTATATAACGGTGACCAAACAGGGGTAGCATATTCAAGGTGCGGTCTAACCAGAGATTTGTATAAGTTCAAAAACATTTCTTCGTCAATAAAAGTGAAGGTCCGAAAGATGATACCTAGGTTCCTATTTGCAGTATTTACTTTTGAGCTTATATGGTCTCTAAAGAGTAGTTTTTGATCTATAATAACTCCCAGATCTTTCTCGTTTTCGACTGATTCCAGTTCAATTGTTTGGCCTTTAGATATCATGGAGTAATTGGTGACTCTGTCTTGTTTGGGAAATTGCCAATACGTAGATGGTGGCATTTATCCGTATTGAACAACATTTTCCAAATGTCCGCCCAGTCCACTGCCCTATTTAAACTTCTTTGGATATTGCTTTCAGTATCAATTGGTGGTACAACAGAATAGATCTTGGCATCGTCCGCAAACAATTTAATGAACACATCAATGACTTCTGGTAGGTCATTTATGAAGACTAGGAACAAGACTGGCCCTAGTACACTACCTTGGGGAATTCCACTCGTAACGTTTTTCCAGACTGACTTCGATCCATTTACAATGACACGCTGTTTTCTGTCGGACAGGAATTCTTTTATCCAACTATGGACCTTACCCCTTATACCGTAGCCATATATTTTCTTTAAAAGCCTTTTGTGTGGTACCTTATCGAAGGCTTTGAAAAAATCGAGATAGATCACGTCTATATCGTCCCCATTATCAATAGTTTGTGTAACATCCTCAAGAAACTCGATTAATTGCGTTGTACATGACCTGCCTTTTATAAACCCATGTTGTGACTTGGAAAAAAGATTATTACTTGTCATATGGTCAACAATACTATCGCGGATGAGCTTTTCCATTATTTTGCAGGGTACGGATGTCAGGCTTATTGGTCGGTAATTCCCTGGATTTTTTTTCACACCCTTCTTAAAGATGGCGCTTACATTGGCTTGTTTCCAAATTTCAGGCAGTTTACTTTCTTCTAGAGACCTTTGGAAGATGGTCATTAAAGGGAATTTTATTTGTTCCACAGTTTCTTTCAAATATTTTGGATGGAGGAGATCGGGTCCTTGGCTTTTGCCTGGTTTTAAGGCTCCTATAACCTTCGTAACACTTTTTTTGGTAATTGATATATTTTCCAAAGGCTGAGTAAAAGTTCGGTCATTGAAAGTAGGGAGGGGTTGGTCAGTTTCACTCTCAAATACATATGAGAAATAATCGTTTAGTGTGTTCTCAGTCTCCTGGTCGTTTGTAGTAAGATTTCCATTGGGCATTTCTAATTTTGATACGACTGTTTTGGTTTTGGTTTTGGAACGCACATAGTTCCAGAAGATCTTGCTATCTGTTTTTATCTTCAGGGCTAGATTTTTCTCATATTGGTATCTTGCAGTCCTTATCTTGGATGTAACATTGTTTCTTGCAGATTTATATTTGTTGTAGTTGGAGTCTGATTTACAATATTTGTATTTTAGCCAGCGTTGTCTCTTCTCTTTGATCGCTATTTGACAAGGTCTTGTGATATATGGTATGCGCTTACTACCCTCAGGAAGAGGTTTGTTTGCCGGTACATTGTTCTTGATTAAGTTGATATTTATTTCTGCAAACCTGGACCAGGATTGTAGCAGGTTCAGACCATATAATTCTTGTTGCCAATTTAGTTGACTAAGTTGGTTTCTAATATTGTTATAGTTGCCTTTGAAAAAGTTCAATTTCTCCATACTACATACATCTGTTGTCTGTGTCGTATAACATGTTAGTTGGAAGTGGATGACTAAGTGGTCACTTTTTCCTAGACCTGGATGAAGGTTAATTTCATTAGCCATTTCTTCTTCATTGGTTAAAATCAGATCTAAAACCGATGGATCATTGCCTTCCCGATATCTTTTTGGATTGAGAATACAGTCGAACTTCAATGGCTCGAACACCTTTGGGACCTAGAAAATCTGTTCGAGACAGGGGTAGTTCGAGCCACTGAGGGTTACTGTCAGCAGGCATAACGAGATACTTTTTGACATCTTTTCGGTGTTCTATAATGAAAATGTATGCTGTGTGTACTCATTAAAATCGCCTCATCGAGGCGATTCTAATGAGTACACACAGCATACATTTGCAAAATAAAATACTAAAATCTCCTTAATTATCCCCCGCTATTTCTTACGTAGAGGATTTCGCAACGGGCTCAAGAATGGGTTCGACATATCCATGGTAAACGAGCCATCGGTGTTCGAGCCATCGAAGTTCTACTGTATGTTGAAAGAAGTAGGTGTCCCTGACACACTCTACGAATTGGCTGGCGATGTGATTTTCACTAACATTTGTGGCCATTTCACACCAATTGATTTCTTTAAAGTTGAAATCACCCATTAGGAGCTTGTGCGTAAAGTTTAAATCTCGACATTTGATTAATAGGGTTTTTAAGTGCAAAAAGTTTTCTTCTGTAGCATTAGGGCTTCTGTAGATACATCCAACCAGAAGCGCGTTTGTATGTTTTAGGCTGATACGACACCATACAGATTCCTTAAAGTCAGTTTCCAGAAATATCTGCTCTGCAGACAAATAGTTTTTAACGTATAGGAAAACTCCTCTGCCTTCTTGGAGGTTAGCGTAGAACATGTCATAATTTTCTAAATGGTAGAAGGTTTCCATATTGTCAAAATATTTGTGTTTTGGGAAGACTTCAGTGATTCCTATAATGTCTGGCGAATATTCTTGTATTCTTAGTTTGAGCTCATCCATTTTTGATTGGGTAAGGCACGTGTCGATAAAGGTAACAACGTAAAGTGATTATTTATCATTTTGCATACCGACATGTGCCAACAATATAAACAAATAAACAATGACCCCACAACTACAATTTTCAAGTTCATAAATATACACTTTTTTCTGAATAAACACACCCTCTTTTATATTTTTTTATTTCTTATCGTCCATTACAAAGTTTGCATTGCGAGAAGACTCACATCTGCGGGTAATTGTTGCAAATAATGATATACTCAAGAGTAAATGCCGACGAGTGAAAAGGGGTAAAAATGAATTATTGTATATACATGTATTTTATCATAATTAACTAGATCTTTCATTTTTTTAATTTTGGCTGATAATTGACCCCCATAACAGCATTGAAATCATTTACGGGCCAAAATTGCTACGGACCGATTTTGACATGGGCTGAATTTGTTATGGGCCAAAATCACCCGGAACCCAGTAAACAATTCTGATTCTGAATGTTTAAAGGTCAAGATCATCGTTTCAAATCCAAATAAAAGGTATGCTTATGTAACAGAGACAGGTTTGTTATTTCATTTATTCATGTATTTACCGTCATAATTTACCTGGAAATTCTTCAGAGACTGATATTAATTCTACTTTCACTTTGCAATATATCCGTGTGTGTTTTTGGAAGGCTTTTCAAGCGCATAGTGAACTTGACTTGAATAGTTGCTTCCCTTGAATATAAAACGTTTTACATACGTTTTGTCACTTCAACACCTTATGGCTTTGAAATTGTGTTTAAACTACACTTACTCAATTGTCAACACTGATCGCCGGTCAGATTCCGAAGAATATTACGAGTTGCCTATCAAGGTAGGCAATTCATCCCGAAATTGTTATTGTCCTAACGGGACACCAGGCAATTCGGGCAGGCTTTTTGCTTTTGTTCTAATAGAACACCAAGCGATAAGCTTAGGTTTTCTCCCTTTTGCATTTAAGTTAAGGGCAGAAACTCTACCCTGCTTCTGCTTCAACGAGGCACCTAAGCAGGGTCGAGTCTAGCATTTGAAGTGCATTTATCATTTCTAATGTCATGATTTGCAATTGATCCACATATAAATCTATAACACTTAACTTGTAAATAAATATAAAACCATACTGCTAGTTTCAATAACATCGTATTGCCGTATCCAGTGATCTGAACCTTAAAGCTGACCTTGACCAGTGGGATTTGAACTCAAAAACACAACGCGAAGTACACAGACAACCATGTGATACAGCTACTTAGACGTTCAATCCTAAGTTCTGTTTCATTTGGCTGTTTTCATCAAACTATCTATCACTGCCAAAAGTGATCTAAAACGTGATCGGACCAGGACTAGACGCTCTACCCAAGCCTGACCCGGTCTTGTTTTATAAAAAGATTCAAACTTCATCAGCCTCAGGTCCGGACTTGGACGCTTTAACCTTGGTCTGGTCCTGACTGTTTAGAAGCTTTTGGGCTACTTCTTTCCTTTTCCCCCACGGTTCAAGGAGTCAATGCACTTGGCTGGTCCCGGATTGGTCGTGCACCAGGCCTGACCCAGTCCAGTCTATTACATTTGGTGAGTCCGTGACCAGGATATGGTTAACGTGATGTTCAGATGAAAATAGAATGTTAAAATTTAAAGTTGTTAAAATCAAATAGCTAACAAATTTGTTAAAGCACAAGCTTGCATTTAGTTACTGTTGAAACAGTCACCATTCCGTTCTAAGGCTAAGATTTAGCAGCAATTAGATACGTAGAGAAAAATGGATACAAGTAAAAGTTTATTTTCAAATTATGAGGCTTCATCCAGTAATGGCCCTTTTAACAGCCAGCATTCTGCTACGCCAAGTAGTGAGAAAATGGCTAGTGTAGATAGCTGCGATCTCAATAACAGATCAGTATATGATCCATTAACAATAAACCCGCAAGCAACATCTACCCTTGCACATACACGCGGACAGTCCGTCAGCTGGGGACCTATTACCAATCTCACAATAGGGTCAGACCATAGCAGTCTAAGCGGAGGTCCTTTCTCAGATATACCATTAGGGTCAGAGCATGATCGCCTATTACTACAGCCACAATATATTCAAAGTCGTAGCATGGGTATACAATCTCAGCAGTCCTTACCTGAGTACAATCCTGGATTTGAAAGTAGTATAATAATTCCAGAGAGTACATATGAGCAACGCACTGACAGCAGAGGCAGCCCAATACATTTTCATTCAACAAAAGCTCTGCATTCACAATGCGGCTTTTCAGGTCCAGATAGTGAGGCAAATGACAGTGGCATTAATTTGATTCAACTTAAACCACACGTTGCACCTTCTACCACACGACAGTCTCATCCAATGGCTCAAAACGAATCTTGCAATATACCTGACCCACAAATTAATTCAATTGAACAACAGATACAGCGACGGCTCAGGGAGGTGCAAGACAATTTACATACAATTACTTATTTGCAACAGCAACAGCAAAGACTTACGCGTGTACAAACACCGCTATCAAATGAGTTAGAGTGTAGGTTAAATTATGTTTCCCCCACCACAATTGCTCCCACAGTTCGACAAGTTCAAAATCAAATGCAAAACTCTTTTGCAGTGCAAAACGCAAGTCAAACGCTTAGTTCCCCACACTTTGCTCTCAACCAGTCACAAGTAAATCAGATGAATCAATCTGTTTCAAACTGTTTGCAATTCGGTGGAACACCTTTAATAAATAAACAACCACCTACAACGGAACATTCACAGCACCATGGTACATGTTTTATGCCATTCGTTAATGGAACAGCTCATCCTAGCTTATCGGCTTTTCCAAATAGTGTAGAAGCCAACACTCTGCGTCAAAATGTGGGTCAGTTCACGGCGTACTCAGCTAACACGGCTGTCCCAATTCAAAATACGCAGCAAAATCACCCCACATTAGCATCAAATTCAGTGCAGCAACAAACAATCCCGACAAATTCGCCACCTAGCCAACCTTTGCTTCCGCAGCGAAGTAATTCAATTTCTGTTGCTAACAACCCATCATACGAAGCACAAGTCATGACTTCGTCTTCAACAAATCCATTTCAGTCAAATCCTTCACCTTATCCAATTGTGACACAGGTGAACAGTCCGTTTCAGGAATCTTACACTATGCCAGCACGTGCTATGCCACACACACAAACACACCAAGGCCATTTGTCTAGGAAGAAAGAGATCTTTCCTGACAATTTTGATGGCTCTGGAAAGACTGAGTGGGCTGACTACATTGTACATTTTGAACAAGTAGCCAGTTGGAACCAATGGTCAGACGCTCAAAAAGCACAAATGCTTAGCATACATCTACGCGGTGAAGCTCAAAGACTCCTAAGCGATTTGAAATTAGCTCAATTATGTGACTATCAAGTAATGAAACAAATAATTACTGATAGATATGAGCCCAAGGAAAAAGACATAGCATACAGGTGCCAATTAAGATACCGAAAAATGGAAAAAGGTGAAAGTGTATCCGATTATGGTTACCATCTCACTCGCCTTGCACGTAAAGCGTATCCTAATTTGACCCTTAATCAATTAGAAAGTAGAAGTAAAACAAAGATCAGGAATTGATACAATTAACTTACACCATCCATAAAAGACACCAAAGGGAAAGAAATACAAACATTAAGCGACCAGATTATTGATCAGTTCATAAATGGTATTGGAAACCATGAACTTCGAAAACATGTCCAGTTTGGACACCCTAAAACCATGCATGAAGCAATAGGACTCGCAACTGAGTTCGAGGCCCTTGAAGGCTCCGTAGACAGAGTAAAGAAACCGATCGCAGGGACTGAACAAATATCACCCATCACGCCTCTTGACAATACAACTCAGCAAAGCATATCCCTTGAGCAAATTGATAGGCTTCTTGACAAGAAATTGAACTCTCTGTCATCACGTGGTGGGGCACGAAATAGAAGTCCGACACCCGTACGTCCATACGAATGTCCTAAACTCGGAACAGAGCACAAAGATAGCTCTTCGAATACTCAGCCTATAGGTTCCAATTCAGAAGGTTCAAAGCCTGCAAAATTTTGTAATTACTGCAAACGTCAAAATCATACTATCGATGAATGTAGAAAACGCAAATACAAGGAACGCCAAATGTTAGAAAATAAAGAAACACCCAAAAGTGACGCGTCCTACATGATAACACCTCAAAATCCATCCATGCCCATACCAGAAATAATCATAACCCCTTCAGTAGATGTCTCCGAGCAGATTAATGTTGAAATGGCAAAATCAACCCGTCAATCAGCTCAGGAATTAAGAACTGCTGAAAGTAAACCTAATGATGCTTTCATTATAAATGAAAAGCTCTTCAACCCTGTTATTACAAGCCAAATTTATGACGAGAACCATGAAATTAAGGCTGACATAGCTGCTTGTTCCTGTTTATACATAGAAACAGAAGTGTTACAAACAACTCTCAAGCTATTGATTGATACCGGATCTCCATATTCAATTATATCCCGGAAGTACTTTGAAAAGCTACAGCATGAACATGACATAAAATTATCTCCTCATTCAGTTAGGCTAACAGCTGCTGATGGAAGTCAATTAGAAATAAGTGGGAAAGCAACTTTACAGTTTCTTACCAATGGCATTTCCTATGAGCAGGAATTTATAGTTGCCAGGATTGAAGGAATTATGGGAATTTTAGGGATGGACTTTCTCACAAAATATGACGGAAACATAAAAGTCAACAAGCAAATATTAAAAACATCTAAGGGCAAACTTAAACTAAGTAGACAAACGTCAACTGCATGTGCCCGCATCATTGTAAATGATCACACTGTTATACAGGCAAACACAGAGCAATTCATACATGCAAAAGTTGATCAGCCTTGCATCAGAAAAGAACAACTTTGTTCTGCAGAACCTGTTAAATACCTAACAAACAAGGGTTGCTTTTTAGCTAGGACTCTGGTAGACCCTGAAAGTGAAAAGGTGATCGTTTCCCTTGTAAATCTTAGTGATCAAGCAGTTAAAATAAATTCCCAGTCTGTATTAGGGAAGTTAGCAGATGCTGACACTATCCACTCTGGGCAATCACAATTACAAACACATATACAAAATGCAAAACAGTTGCCGGAACATTTGCGAACTTTACTTGACAAGACATCCACAAAATTACCAAATATTGAAAAACAAAAATTGTCAGATCTGCTTGCAGAGTATCAAGACGTGTTTATGTCCCCAGACGGTAGGTTAGGTCACACTGATTTAGTCGAGCATGAAATAGAAACAGAGAATTGTAAGCCAATTAAAATCCCTCCTAGAAGAATTCCAATATTTAAGCGCGACCAAGTTGACGAAGAATTAGATAAGATGTTGGAACAAAAGATTGTAGAACCAAGCGATAGTCCTTGGTCAGCTCCTATCTGCCTTGTTAAAAAGAAAGACGGGTCATGCCGTTTTTGTATTGACTTCAGGCAATTAAATGCTGTGACAGTTAAGGATGCATATCCGCTTCCCAGAATTGATGACACGCTTGATTTGCTGGCAGGATCAATGTGGTTCAGCACACTGGACCTTGCCAGTGGCTATTGGCAAATTAAGATGTCAGAAAGCAGTAAAAAGAAAACTGCCTTTGCTACTCCACATCGTGGACTGTTCCACTTTAATGTAATGCCGTTTGGACTCACTAATGCCCCCGCAATATTCCAACGTCTCATGGAAAAGGTTCTCTATGGCCTTACTCCTCAAAGATGCTTATGTTACTTAGATGATATTATTGTACTAGGGGACACATTTGAAGTGGCACTGAAAAACCTGGAGCTGATATTTCAGCGTTTAAGGGAGGCCAATCTTAAACTCAAACCCAAGAAGTGTTTCCTGTTTCAATCTAGGGTGACATATTTGGGACATGTGGTATCGGAACAGGGAATATCATGTGATCCTTCCAAAATTGAGACAATTAAACACTGGCCCACGCCTACATCCAAGACTGAGGTGCGTTCCATCCTATGGCTAATAGGCTATTACAGAAAGTTTATTTCAGACTTCTCAACAAGAGCTCGTCCCTTGACAAGGCTTACACGAGCCAAAGTGAAGTTTGAATGGACAACTGACTGTGACTCGGCATTTCAGGATCTTAAGGACTGCTTAATGAACAGTCCCATTTTGGCATTCCCAAAGAGCACAGGGATCTTCGTGCTTGATACTGATGCAAGTCTTCACGGCATAGGAGGTGTACTATCTCAAATGCAAGGTAGTGACGAAAAAGTTATCGCATATGCGAGTCGTACACTTAACCCAGCACAGCAGCAGTATTGTACAACAAAAAGAGAACTTCTTGCAGTTGTCACATTTATGAAACACTTTAAGCACTACCTTCTGGGACGAAATTTCATTATTAGAACAGACCATGCCCCACTTATATGGTTGAGAAATTTCAAAGAACCGGAAGGCATAATTGCCAGATGGTTAAGTGTAATTGAAACCTTTGACTACCAAATACAATACCGACCAGGCAGGCACCACCAAAACGCAGATACACTGTCAAGAAAACCAAACAGAAAATGTCCAAATATAAAATGCACAGACTGCTATCCCTACAGCGCGAATGTAGGTCAGGATGATGATGGAAGAGTCGATAGCTTGAAATTGGTCCCCGAGACCAATGTGATCAAGGACGGTATATCGCCCTACGAGTCACAAGCTACTCTTCTTAGTCCCGCGCTGGGGCAACAGGATGGTAGGCAGTTAGTGATGAACTCGACTCTAGGTACGGAACTGGGTACCTTCAGGTCACCTATCAGCCCAATCCTTCAACAAACACGACCGAATGATAGTGGGGATAACTTCGCGAACTGGCTTCCAACATGGAGTCCAGCAGATTTACGCGAAATGCAAATGAGCGATACATCCATTGGCACTATATTAGAACGTAAACTAGAAGGTGACAAACCAACTCTAGAAGAAATTGATCAAACCAATTATACCTCAAAAGCTCTGTGGTATCAGTGGGATAACTTAGAAATTAAAGAAGATTTGTTATACCGGAAATGGACTGACGCAAAAGGAAATTTAGTATTCCAACTGGTCACTCCTGATGCTATCACAGACATTATTTTCGCAAACCTCCATTCGGCGCGTTCGGCTGGCCACTTCGGTAGAGATTGAACAATTGAAAGTCTTCAGCGTCGATTTTACTGGCCAGGATTTAGAAAAGACATAAGTCGATGGGTTAAAGAATGCGACATGTGTGCAAGGGTAAAACCCGGCCCAGGACGAGGAAAATCTGAACTACATCAGTTTCGCGTAAACGAAATTATTCGTTGCGTTGCTATAGATATTTTTGGCCCTCTGCCTTTGACAGAGAACGGCAACGAATATATCATTGTACTAGGTGATTACTATTCAAAATGGGTTGAGGCATGGGCAGTTCCAAATCACACCGCGCAAACGGTAGCTGATAAAGTAGTAACTGAATTTTTCACTAAATTTGGTTGCCCGGCACAAATTCATTCAGATCAAGGTAGAGAATTCCAGTCGGAATTGTTTAGGTTAGTATGCCAAAAGTTCGGTATACAGCAGACGCGAACTGTACCTTATAGACCAAATTCCGATGGTCTTGTGGAAAGATTTAATCGTACACTAAAACAGATGCTAAGAATATTTAGCGCTGAGAATCCCAAAGACTGGGATGACCATTTGCCTTATTTACTTATGGCGTATCGTGCGTCCGAACAGAAAAGTACAGGTTGCACACCAAATTTACTATTTCTTCAGCGAGAAATTTCATGCCCCCTAGACCTTATGGTAGGGCCACCTCCAAATACACTAGAAGAAAATTAATGTGTCCAATACAATATATTGAATGGGTAAAGTCAGCAATGTACCTTACTCATGAATTCGCATTTAAGCACTTAGGTGTTGCTACAACAAGACAGAAAGCGTACTATGATCGAGGACTTAAACCTCGAACTTATGATATTGGAGACTGGGTATGGAGATACTACCCACCTTCCAATAGCTTAAAGATCGGACAAGGGTGGACTGGACCCTATCAAGTTATAAACAAAATCACAGATTTGACATATTCCATACAAAAGTCACATGATTCACCCGTTGTGAATGTTCACGTGGATGATATCAAACCATATGAAGGCAGAAATCCGCCGCGCAATTGGTTAAATAATGGTGATAGTTCCCAGCTTTCAAATGAAGAACACTCTAATGATCCTAACAGATCAATTGATTTAAACCTCACAAGCACCGGTAACATAAGTCACCCTGTAAATGAGGAACTTGAGTCCCAACTGCCCGATGAGACAATGGACGACACAATTCCATTTAGGTCAGATGAATCATTTAGTCATAATCGGGAACCGATGGCGACTGAATCTACAGTACATGCACCAGACCATACTAAGACAAATAGCATGTACAAACCCAGCATACCCACTATTCGTTCCAGAAGGGAAAGGACAGTTAAGCCACGTCAGATGTGGTCGCCTTCCTAGAAATGAATATGATATTTAAATAGTAAAATCACATCATCAGAGATGTACATTTTTAGCTTTTGTAAATATATCTAAATGAATGTATAATAGAATATAAAACATGTTAATTTCTACAACAAGTTTAAACACATACCTTTATAAATATATATTTTTCATTTTCCTAGAAAATATAAATTGCACATGCAATTTAAAATAAATGGGAATTAAGAGCTTAAAAATGTTTCAAAATAAAAATAAAACATTAAATTCCAATATTAAAAAGATATTAAATAACATGTATGTAAATATTTAACAGCTCCATGATAGATAAATGCACTTGCATTGTTCATATTTTCTATAAGAATCTCTCTGACCGGTCAGCAAATTAAAAGTCTAGAAACGTAACTTCACAGAAGAATCGAGTTGCCTACTGCAGAATTCTCTGCAAATGATATTTATGTTGCAGATGGCCGAGGAGATAGTCCTGACCGAAGAGAAAGAGGTGCATAAATTCTTAAAGAATGAGAGACCCTTATGGCCACAAGCACCCTCACCATGCACTGTGCCTGAATGTGACCAAGAGAAGAAATATAGTTCCTTTAAAGATTTTATTGAACATTGGAAAACTGTTCATAACAATACAAGTACAGTGTATAAGTAGTGTACAGCTTGTAGAAGGCTGTTTGCTTCAGTGAAACACAAAAGATCACACGAGAAATCTAAATTCCACCAGGGACAGAATATCGACTTTCAGGTGATAGAACAAGTAAATGTTAACTATGTTGATCCTAAAGCTGCTCAGCCGTATCAACTTGGGACCCCTCAGTATCGTGGGGAAATGCGGAATTTACAAAGGGACCTAGCTAATGCTAAAAGGAAATTAGATGCCATGGAATGGCAGACAAACACTGAATCCCTTCCCGAGGAGGAAATCAAATTCCATATATGTAGAGATGAGAGGGTAGTCGAGCGTGAAGGTGTTATTTACAAGGATACAAACATGTGGAATTCACCATCTAAGAGAAGAAGAATCAGACTAAGTAAAAACTAAACTGAAGAATATAACTGTGTATTTCAATAAACGGTTAATATGTTTGTAACCTGCCTCTGTTATTTAGTAACACAATTACAAAAATTTATTCCTACCTGGTATTTAGTAACCCGAATGTAAAATTTATTTTATGGTAAAATAAATTTTATTTTCGAGGCCGGACGAGTGTAACAGAGACAGGTTTGTTATTTTATTTATTCATGTATTTACCGTCATAATTTACCTGGAAATTCTTCAGAGACTGATATTAATTCTACTTTCACTTTGCAATATATCCGTGTGTGTTTTCGGAAGGCTTTTCAAGCGCATAGTGAACTTGACTTGAATAGTTGCTTCCCTTGAATATAAAACGTTTTACATACGTTTTGTCACTTCAACACCTTATGGCTTTGAAATTGTGTTTAAACTACACTTACTCAATTGTCAACACTGATCGCCGGTCAGATTCCGAAGAATATTACGAGTTGCCTATCAAGGTAGGCAATTCATCCCGAAATTGTTATTGTCCTAACGGGACACCAGGCAATTCGGGCAGGCTTTTTGCTTTTGTTCTAATAGAACACCAAGCGATAAGCTTAGGTTTTCTCCCTTTTGCAATTAAGTTAAGGGCAGAAACTCTACCCTGCTTCTGCTTCAACGAGGCACCTAAGCGGGGTCGAGTCTAGCATTTGAAGTGCATTTATCATTTCTAATGTCATGATTTGCAATTGATCCACATATAAATCTATAACACTTAACTTGTAAATAAATATAAAACCATACTGCTAGTTTCAATAACATCGTATTGCCGTATCCAGTGATCTGAACCTTAAAGCTGACCTTGACCAGTGGGATTTGAACTCAAAAACACAACGCGAAGTACACAGACAACCATGTGATACAGCTACTTAGACGTTCAATCCTAAGTTCTGTTTCATTTGGCTGTTTTCATCAAACTATCTATCACTGCCAAAAGTGATCTAAACCGTGATCGGACCAGGACTAGACGCTCTACCCAAGCCTGACCCGGTCTTGTTTTATAAAAAGATTCAAACTTCATCAGCCTCAGGTCCGGACTTGGACGCTTTAACCTTGGTCTGGTCCTGACTGTTTAGAAGCTTTTGGGCTACTTCTTTCCTTTTCCCCCACGGTTCAAGGAGTCAATGCACTTGGCTGGTCCCGGATTGGTCGTGCACCAGGCCTGACCCAGTCCAGTCTATTACACTTACAGAAAATAAAATCGTGTTTACAATGGCGATAAATGGGGAAAGACGTTTTTGCCAACCACCGGTAAGTCCCAGCAAATAGTATGATTGAGTGATGAGGTAGTGCTTGATTGTGTCTATACAACGTTGTTTTTGAAGTTGTCAGCTCTAAAGGAGATTTTGTAAAAGCTAGTGCATGTTTTCGTCATGTGTAAACAGAGTGGGTGGGCTGCTTCAACACAACTAGGCAAATGAATAGAATCAAAACAGACATCAACACGTAAAACAAATAGTTCAGTATTTAAACGTTGCGTTAGCTTACGCTGACATATTTCCTTGTACGCAGAAGCGTCAAAATCATTGATAAACTTTTCGATCGCACTGACAGCCATGGAGGCGGCCATGTTACAAATCTGCAGAAAAACTTGTTGATGCATATTCAAAGAAAAATAGAACTGAATGTTCAACAGAAACATACAACTGCATCAAGAATGTTGAATAAACTAAAATGGTAAAAACATTTTAAGTATCTTGATTTCGATTGTTTGTGTTTAATATTACCCAATCACTTGTTCGGTCGGCCATTCACTCCGTATTTTGACGTCAGAAAGAAAAGGAAGAGGAGAGAAAAGAACTGTCAAATTTGACGCTTCCCAAATAAACCCTCAAAATCAAAGATGGGAGGGTGTCTGGGAGGCCACAGAGATAATGGTCCTTCATCTCGAGAATCATCAGACGTTGCGGGTATTATGTATTTATTCTAACAACTAAATGTAAACACATCACATGTCAACAAACATGACAAACAAGAGAATAAATTATCAAAACACACAAAAACAGTAGAGAGGGCCAAGAGTAGTAATTTGGCAAATTTGCTTATCCACCTTACATAACTCTTTTACCCTGAAGTTAACATTGTGGCCTGAAAGGTAGTACAATTTATGACATTCATTGACATTTCTACAAATAGTGCCTATGGATCATAATGAATGTCATTTGACGTGTCAACAGTAACAATTCGGCTAGACTTTAGAATCTGTCCGCCACTGTTTACTGGCTTCAGTATGTTATGAGTAGGTCGCTGATGATTAGGGTTAGGTTAGGATTAGGTAACTGATGGTTAGGGTTAGGTCACTGATGGTTGGGGTTAGGTTAGGGTTAGGTCACTGATGGTTGGGGTTAGGTTAGGGTTATGGTTACATTAGGGTTAGGCTAGGTTAGTCAGAGGTCTTTGGGGTAAGGGTAAGGTAATATGAAGTGGTGGACAGATTCTAAAGTCGCTCCGTCAGATATTTATGATTTAACAATCTATCGGTGTCGTGTGTCGGTCCTCATTTGTTGTATGTAATTTAACTATCAGAGCGAATACAGAGATCTGCAAAACTTTTTGCTGATGATGCGAATTATGATAAAGCAGGTAGAAAGGATGCTTTACAGATGGATCTTGATACACTTTACGATCGGTCCAGAGAATGGTTTAATATTAAAATTTAATGAAGCCAATACTAGGTTAGAGAAAGTTCAAAAGTACGCAACCTTGGAGTTTACTTATCAGATGATCTTAAACCAAGTTTACATTGTGTTAAGCGGCCCCCGCCCATTGGGGGCTTTAAGAAATAGATGGGCTGCATGATGCTTCCATGCAGAGCACATGAGTACTGGTAAACCGCTTAGAGGATCTAAGCCTGCCCAGGCAAAGCGGTGCGTGTCGGCCAGTCCATTCTAATAAACCCTATTGGTTTCATTGGGTGGCAGGGCTTGAGATGTCATTTCATCTCGATGTCGGTAAAAGTCCCACAAAATTGGAAGCAACGTCTCCAAAATGACCTTTACAGTGTTGACAGGGACGTTAAACCTCAAATCAAACAAACAAATACAGTGTGTTAAGGCATTCTGCTCTTGGTATAATATGTAGAACATTCTTATAATTTGACATACCCTGTTTTGCCCTACTAATGTATAAAACGTATCTTTGTTCCCACACAGAATATTGTGTTCAAGCCTGGAGCTTGTATTATAGAAAAGATATTGAAATATTAGAAAAGATACAGAAGCGTGCTACATGGATGGTTCCAGAACTGAAAAATTTAACCTTTAGTGAAAGGTTCCAAAAATTAGGTCTAACATCTAGTGTTTCCCCCAGCTCCCAAAAAGCTTGCTGGTCAGAAAAAAGGGCACTTTCAATGTGCGAAAATATGTAAAAAGGGCACTTTAAATTCGCACAGCCATGTAAATAGGGCACATTCACATGCACAACCTTGCTAAAAGGGCACATCTCTCAACTTGAAATAAAAGATCTTCCTCTTACCATTTGTCTTCAATGTTAAATTATACTGTCTGTTTTTATGCTAAAGCATTCACCATTGGTGACAAGAAGTTTAATTTTTGTAAGCAATTAAGCTGGTAACTGATACAAACAAGATAAGTTTGGTACATGGTTTGGGCCACAGCTCCCATTCTCTAATACACACTAACACTGACAATGCACTGGTCACTCAGGCACACTTTCACACTTCAGTTGTTTAATTGGTGTCGCTTACACTTATCAAAACTCAGTTATGACTTCTTAAAGTGAGTTAATTAAGTACAATAAACAGGAGGATTGGCAGTCACCCATTAGCAACAGCTAATTGCTAAAAAAAGTGTCTAAAATAGTCCTTATTTAAACAGGAATAACTCTGTTATTTATTGGTCATTTTCAGTGATTTTTGTCCCAAAATGTAGGGCAACATTAAATTTTACTCTTTCAGAAAAAGGACATTGTGCTAGAAAAAATAGCATGGCACTAGAGAAAAGGGGCAGGGGGCAGCACCATGCTAAAAACTAAAAAAGGGCTGGGCTAAGGATCTATGACGAAACATAGAACGACAAAACATAGAAAAGCAAAAACATAGAAAAGACAAAACATAGAAAGACATAACATAGAAAGACATAACATAGAAATAAAACATCGAAAAAAGATCGAAATAACATCGAAAAAGTTCAGAAATATCGAAAATTTTATTCTATCCATTTTTCCACAACAATACTTTTTTTTTATTGTAAACGTACACGTATCTCGGGAATTTTGAGGTTGCGGACAGGTAGCTTGAGTTCATGGATGGCATGGCGGACAGAGTCGTGTGGTAGGAATGCAAGTGCCGTAAACATACGTACTTTCAAGCTGAAATCAAGGTCGTCAATGTACTTAGTTCGAAGGCCGAGTTCAGAAATTTTGCGCCAGTTAGCCTGTCCAAAATGAAAAAGCAGCATTCAATACTGAGCTGAGGAAACAAAAATCTCATGGAACTATAAGCCGCGGTTTCAAAGTCTGATCTAAATGTTTGGATTTCGGTGCTCATTCCAAGGGATTCCATTTTGTCTTTTATAATTTTAAACACAGTTGTGTATGTTTCACTGCTTTTCTTTGGTAACAAACAGAAAACCATTGGAAAAATGGTTCCTAGATATTCTCCGTGAATAGTGTATAACTGTTTAAAGGTAGCCATCTAACACCAGTTGTGGCTTTCCTTTCTGCGTGGTCAAAATTTCCATTTCAAATGAAAATAACGGGCTGTATCAAAAGCACGGAAAATGAACATGAACACAATATATTTAATACATTTCAAAAGAAATACAAAAGAAGTACAACAATGGCCCCGTAAAGAGTCATCAAAATTTTCTCGACCGGTGCTTAACTGAAACTTACTGATCGGTTGACTTGATCAAATGAGCGAATGTTCAATGGCGTGTAGCAATTGCCAAGCGGTCAGGTAATTGTCGTTTTTCACACTTATTGTTCTATTATTGGTCTTTCTATTATTTGTCGATCTATTAAATGTCGCGTCTATGTTTTGTGTGTCGCTTCTCTCTTTTGTCTTTCTATGTTTTGTCGTACACCGTTGGCTAAACATCTTTAGTGGACAGAAGGAAATGTAGTGACTTAATAAAAGCAAATGTGGTGACTTAATAAAACCTTAGTTATATCAAGATAATTAATCAAGAGAATTAATTGATGGATTGTTTTGAGTTTAATGACACATCAATCCTTGTGGGTCATTTTGTGTCATCTCCCAGAGAAAGGGAGAAAAGAGATAGAAGAGACAGTAGAGGAGCTGAAAGTGAGGGACAGATGATAAAAAAGAGAATGAAAGGTGTGACAATTTCTGTAAGATATCAGACAGAAACAGTAATAGGGCATAAAAATTATATAAACCCAGGTTAAACAAAGGAATTTAACAAACACCCAACCTCTTTAGTGTTCGCGTTGTGAAGTCTTGGAATCAGCTCCCCAAGAAATTAATCATGGCTCAATCAGACATGGGGCACAAGACATTACGAAAACACGCCTATACATATACATTGTAAACTTTTCCGCCGAAAAATCGAACATTTTAAGATAAAAAATCATGTTATTTTTCTTATTTCTGCTCAGAATATAGATCGTGGATACTCGTTAGAACCGCCTAATCGAGGCGGTTCTAACGAATACCCACAATCTATATTTTAGAGCAGAAATAAGAAAATAAGGTCTACTCCTGTAAACTCCAGTTTTACTATATAAAAGTGGGGTTTAAGGGGGTCAAAATTATATAGGCCTGTTTTCGTGATGAGGCATTGCTATAGCATGAGGTCCCAGGATTGATCCCCGGCAGTGGCAACAAAAATTTCAGTTCCCAAACGTGCATCATTTGTGAAGACCATCATCCCATGTGCAGGTTTGATTTGTACATGTATCTTCTGGGAAAGACAAAATCAACAGAGAGCTGTATACTAACTACTGGTTTAACCCGGGTCTGCTGAGCCCGGATATGCCTTATCTTTCAAACAATGTATATCCAGATCAGATGGCTTCTTCAGAAGACATCTGATCAGGATCATCATTGTTTGCCATTCAGCTTATTAATTTGTTGCAATAATTTGCATCAAGTAAAAAGATAAAGATAAAGAAGTTTTATTTAACATCGCATATTCAAATAACATAAGCTCTGTAGAGCTTTTATTGCGACAAAAAAAGTATCCTCTAACAAATACTTGCCTGCCTTCATTTATCTTCCTTGGACTACCCCTGATAATGCGAGCGTCAGCCAAGGGAGCTCCTAGTACCATTTTTCACGCCTTTGGTATGGCGCGGCCGGGGATCGAACCCGCGACCTTCCATTCCCGAAGCGGACGCTCTACCACTGAGCTATCAGGACCAGTAATCTGATTGGTTGATAATCAGTAGTGGGTGAGGCATATTTAAATATTCAGCAGGTCAAGGGTTCAGTATACAGATAAACTATACTACATGTCAGGGATTTTCCTACCCTTCAGAATCGGGGTCCAGGGGCCGCTGGGTTTGGGAAAAACAGCTCGCTAATATTTATAGTTGGGAATTTAAATCAGCTGTAACTTTGTCAATTTTGGTTCAATTTTCACGAAATTTTATCAAAATGTAACACAACATCAGAAATTGGGAAATTTGTAATAAAATTTGGGAATATCTGTCTCTAAATTGGGAAAAATAGGGGCCGATTACCGGCCCCAAAGTTGCACTAGGAAAATCCCTGCATGTGTATTAGCCCCCGCCCATCGGGGCTTGAAGAAATAGATGGGCTGCATGATGCTTCCACACAGAGCTGAAACCGACCTGCACACGAGTACTGGTAGACAACTTAGAGGATCTCAGCCCGGCGAAGGACATTCGAGCGGATTGACAGGACATTCGAGCGAAAATAGATGGACAATCGAGCGGCAAAAAAGTGGACACTCGAGCGAAATGAAAAATAGGACATTAGAACAGATAACCTGTTTACCTCTGCCCCTTCTGTTAGCCAGATTAAAGATTTCTCGGTTCAAGAAGATGTCAACCTTAGCCTGTTGCCTCCTACTCACCACAGGGAGGTGGAAGTAGGACTTGTTGTTTTAGCACTAAAATCATAATACACTGCAGTCTGTTAAAAGCACTATTTAAAGTCTGTTCAAAGCACTGAAGTCTGTTAAAACAATATCTATATACCAGCGTGGTAGACGTCTGCTTGGTACCCAAAGTCTATACGGGCTCTGTATCTGTAGCCCAGGGTTCTGACATATTCCTTTCTAGTGATTTCCCTATCTGCATATTTCTGATACAGTTCACGGGTATAGGTTTTGTATATGTGAACATTATTTACCTGTAATCTGTTGAATTATTTTCCACTCGTTTGTCCACTTGAAAACCGTTCCATTGTCCACTATGACCTTTTGATTTTTCCGCTCGATTGTCCATCGCCCTCTCAGCCTACCAAGGCAATGCGGTGCGAGTCAGCCCGTCCATGTTTATAAAGCCTATTAGTTTCATTGGGCAGCAGGGCTTAAGATGTCATTTCATCTCAATGTCGGGTAAAAGTCCCACAAAATTGGAAGCAGCATCTCCAAAATGACCTTTACTGTGTTGATGGGGACGTTAAACTTCAAATCAAACAAACAAAACTACATGTATATGAAAGCTGGAGAAAGACTGCTAACAACCACATGGCGAGACACAACATAGACTTGCTACTAGTACATGTACTTCATACATATTGTAATTACATGATTAGTGTAGGCTTTCATCCTGCCAACTTGGAGTGTCTGTATATGTACATCTACAAGTAACGGTCAAATATGACTAATCAGAAAAATAAGTAGAAAGAAAAGAAAAAAAAAAAGACAATGAATCAGAATTAAACCTATTTTGTACCAATAACCTCAAAATGGGTGATTGGCAAACAGTGCAGGCCCAGATCAGAAGCAGCAGAACGTGGCATCTGATCAGGGCCTAAACTTTCTGCGAAAAGGTCAGCCATTTTCCAAATAAATTTTGAAGTAAACACAATCTGACAGCCCTTACTTTTGAAATTGACTCCTGCTATATACATGTATAAGGAGGAAGATTACATTTGGTACAATGTTTTGCCTGCATGGTTTGATATTGGGATCTTTTTTTCTGTTCATTTGTACATGTATGTTCACCAACCAATCAACATTTGTGTCAGATCTAGTGTCAGCCCTAATGTTCAAATAGATTTGGCCCCCATACTCATGTCATGATGAATGCCACAAAATACACTGTCATCCAGATCAGGATGTTAACTGGATGCCCCCTGTGCAGGGAGAATCATACTTTGTGCATGTTAATGATTCCTGTCGTAATTACATTTATGACAGAACATTGTTTTTCCTGCTCAAAAATTTAAAAATGGCAACAATTGTTGGTATTTTAAAGTTTATGAGCAGGACAAATTTCATACTCAAGTGAGTTGAGCTTGGAAATAAATTTTATTACCTAGGGGGCTGAAGTAATTGAACCAGTTTCATGCTTGATTCAGTTATATGTATACTGCTCTAACAATAATAACATTTACCATTCCGAACTTGGATATATCCTGTTTTGAAAATAGTATAGATCCAGACCAGCTGGCCTCTCAGTTCTAAGCCACCTGATCAGGATCTATACTGTTTTCCATTCTACTTCCGAATACATGGTAGAAATTTAAATTTCGCAACACGAACATCATGAAAAATGACTGAAAATCGGGGAGAAGTGTAGTATATTGAAATTTTCAGCATAGTGAGGGTTAATATTAGAATGTACATTACCAGATCAGACTCAGATACACAGAGACTGATATTTATTATCCATAGGGTATTCAATTGTTGATATTTCAGTTTTTATGAACATACAACTGCACAACTAGCAGTTTAGCAATACAACATCTGTCATCAGTTTATTAAAGTGCAAATACATCAAAACAAAATGACATGCTGAACAGTTACATCGCAAGTGACAAGTTTGTCAAACTACAAAGAAACCAATATCCGTATTAAGCATATTGAATGCCGGTACATTCTGTTACACACAGAAAATGGGTGTGGATCCTAGTGATTGTCAAAAAATCAACACCAGATATTGCCACTGCAATCACTTCTTCATATTTGCACCACATATTAAAAAATGTTACATGTATTAACATTACACCAGTTGTCTGAAAGTTTTGGCCAATCAACTAAGAAGGACTAGATATGCCCAGGTTTTCAGAAGCATATGACAGCAAATTCATCACAGCGCAACAGAGCTTTTTGTGTGTCTTTGATTTTCGTTACAAACAGCATCAGATGTGCAATGGGTATTACTAAACTGCTGGTTGCATGGTTTTAACTGGTTTCCTGTTCATTTGAATTGAGAACAAATTTTGTTTTATCCCAGCATGTATTTTAATGTCACTGTTTCTTCTTACAGTTTCCATTGGTCGAAACCAGCCACTTCGACCTGAGAAACCAAAGTGGAAGAGTGATGTGCCTTTGACGGAAGGCCAACTGAGAAGCAAGAGAGATGAATTCTGGGACACAGCTCCAGCGTTTGAGGGCCGAAAGGAAATTTGGGATGCTCTGAAGGCAGCAGCTTATGCCTTAGAAACAGGGGACCATACACTGGCACAGGCCATCATAGATGGTGCAAATATAACATTACCACATGGTAAGATCTAAGCCCTTATCCCCCTGATCACAACAACAACTACTTTTGCAAACAGTGTAGATCCAGATCAGATGGCTTCGGCTTCATCTGATCAGGATCTACACTGTTTGACATCCAGTTTGTGAATTCATAGGAATAAATTACATCAAGTACTCTGCTTGGTTCAAAGTCAGAAATGGGTGTGGCTAAATTAATTATTCAGCAGGATAAAGATTCAAGTGAAATAAGGTCTTCTCTGGCTGCCTGAAGAAGCTTGGTGATGCAGACCATCTGTATAGTGCACAGCAAAGAGTCTGATCAGACTGTGAATGTGAAGACTGATCTTAGTCTTCACAGGATATACTTGCTTAAAGACCCCTTTTCACTTGGCATGGCCTTTTTGTTGGTTTGAATTGAGGCTTTATGCCCCCATCAACACAATTTTGGTCATTTTGGAGAGGTTACTTCCAGTTTTGTGGGACTTTTAACCAACATTGAGATGAAATGATATCTCAAGCTCTGACACCCAAACAAACCAAACCAAACTGAAGGCGAGGTATGTCCTTGGCAAGACAGATAATGCCACTGCCCCACTCCACCAAGGTGTAAATGGGTAGCAGTAATGTAAAAGTCACTGCATCTCTCTCATGCTCATCAGGTCATGCAGGTGTGAATCTTTCAAACACATTATATCAAGCAATTTGACTGATGGATAGTCAGAAATGGGTGAAATGGCTAAAGGGGGGGGGCCCATAAGGCCCTTTTCCTGCCCTGGAACAAAAGTCTTCATTTTCTCCTGATATATTGCCTATAGTATCCCATTCACTAAAATAGTATTGGTTTTGTAACGTAAGCCCTAGTTATTGAGAAACATGACAATGAAAGTGGGTGGGGTAATTCAGCATTAATCTGAGGTATCATGTTTTAAGCATTGTTTCTTTTTTAAAATATATCACACCCACTCATTATTTCCACTGTTTGTTAGACAAATATATTGGGTAAATTCCTAATTAAATTTTATTCCTCTTATGTAAAATACTACATCTGCAGCAACTATTTTATGAACATCGTCATTTTTTGTTAATTTTGCATCTTCAAATTCAATAAATCCTAGCCTATCTCCGAAACTAAAAGGCAAATTATTTTCAAACTTCCTTGAATTAAACATTGGAAGAGTACAAAGTGTTGATTAGGTTTTGGTGACCTTGACCTAATAGTCAAGGTCACTTGGGCTGGTCAAATATCAAATTAGGGGTGACCATTTTGGCCATTTTTCTGTTCCTGAACAAAAAGTTTCAAATTCTCCTAATACATTGCCTATAGAATTCCTTTTACTAAGACAGTTTAGGTTATGCAAAGTAAGCCCTAGTTATGGCGTTAAATGATCATGAAACTGGGTAGGGTAATTCGATACGATGCTGAAGTATTGTGTTTTATGCACCACATGTCTTTTAAAATATAACAAACGGAGCCATAACTTCCTCTGTCTGTTTGTTTGCCTTAGGTAACACCCTACCTAGTTTTCTTCCTTTAAAGTAAAGCATGCAATCTGCAGCAACTCTTTTATGAAAACCTTCTATTTCTGAGAATGTTGCATCTTGGAATTCAATAAATCATATTTTTTCTTTTGAACTACACAAGGGATTCTTTTGAAATTAATCTGAATATATTATAAGATTTTGAGAATATAAAGGGCTGACTAGGTTTGTGTGACCTTGACCTTATCTTGAAGGTCACACGGTCTGTGAGATTTTCAAAATCGAAAAGAATGTTTGTCTTTATTTGGGAATTATTAAATTAAAATCCTGTGACATTTCATTGACTTTCCCAGATATCTATATCATTAGAACTTGCCCTTGAGCTTAGATTTTGGTGACCTTGACCTCATTTTCAAGGTCAGGACAGGCTTGATATCTATAATTGCACTCATATTACCCTTTAGTCGAGCTGTCACTTAAATTATGCAGCATTACACCAGACTTGGCTGGATGTAGCATCTAGACATGTCTCTGAGTTGGTTAGATGTTCAGTGAACTTGGCCTTATTTTCAAGGGTCTTGTTTTCAAGGTCACCACAGAACAAAATAGGTCAAAATTTTTAAGCTTCGAGTATAGTTTCTTTAAAACTCCGGACTTGATTCTTAGAAACTGGCTTAGATGAATTATTGGGCCAGGATTTCAAGTTGATTAACATTAACCTCATTTCAAGATCATCAAAGGTCAAAGTAGATTGAAGTTTAGTAAACTTAAGCTTGTTTGCACAGTTTGTGGGATCAATTGAGTGGAATGGATGCTAGTTTATCTGGCATAGTCACCAGGACAGAACAAGGGGCTGAATAAGTAATGGTAAACAAACAATATTAGGCTTTGATGACCTTGTTTTCAAGGTCACAATACAATAAACAATGTCCAATTTCAGTCTGACCTTAAAATAAGGTCAAGATCACCAAAACCTAATCAACTGTGTGCACTCACAATAATATCTGCATACATGTACACGTTTCAAAAGAATTCAGATTTGAGAGATAAACAAAGATACTGCAAATTCCAAAACTTAAAATAAGCAAAATGCACACTGGCAAGTAATAAAGCTGCAGTCCTTATATTTTCCTCAAAATGGAAAAATAATAAGACAGCGCTTGAGTAAATGAAGATCTGTTGTGGCGGGGACGGCGATGGGTGGGGTCGGCAGAATATAACCTTATTGGTCCTGTCTGATAATTTCAAAGACCATGTAACCAAGGCCACCATAACCTAGGCTACATTTTGTTTTCTCCAAATACTGTCTTCAGATTTATTTCAATTGAATCTTTCATTTAATTCCAGAAAAAAATATGTTTTATTGAATTCCAAGATGCAAAATTCTCAGAAATAAAAGGTTTTCATTAAAGAGTTGCTGCAGATGGCATACTTAACTTTAGAGGAAGAAAATTAGGTAGGATGTTACCTAAGGTAAACAAACAGACAGAGGAAGATATGACTGCATTTACTATATTTTGAAAGAGATGTGGTGAATAAAACACAACACCTCAACATTGTATCACATTACCCCACCAAGTTTCATGATCATTTAACGCCATAACTAGGGCTTACTTTGCAAAACCTAAACTGTCTTAGATAAAAGAATTCTTTAGGCAATGTATTAGGAGAATTTTAAGCTTTTTATTCAGAAACAGAAAAATGGCCAAAATGGTCACCCCTAATTTTGATATTTGACCAGCCCAAGTGACCTTGAGTATTAGGTCAAGGTCACCAAAACCTAATCAACACTTTGTATTCTTCCAATGTTAAATTCAAGGAAGTTTGAAAATAATTTGCCATTTAGTTTCGGAGATAGGCTAGGATTTATTGAATTTGAAGATGCCAAATTAACAAAAATTAACGATGTTCATAAAATAGTTGCTGCAGATGTAGTATTTTACTTTAGAGAAATAAAATTTAAGTAAGAATTTACCCAATACCTTTATCTAACAAACAGTGGAAATAATGAGTGGATGTGATATATTTTTAAAAAGAAACAATGCGTAAAACATGATACCTCAGATTAATGCTGAATTACCCCACCCACTTTCATTATCATGTTTCTCAATAACTAGGGCTTACGTTACAAAACCAATACTATTTTAGTAAATGGGAGACTATAGGCAATATATCAGGAGAAAATGAAGACTTTTGTTCCAGGGCAGGAAAAGGGCCTTATGGGCACCCCCCCCCCCCCTTTATTCAGCAGGATATGGTTTAACCATGATGATTTTGATATACATGTATGCCTTCTTCAAGACAATTTTATTATGGGTAGAACAATCATGATGAGGGAATCATAACAAGTACCTAAAACATATGTTGCTAATAAGAAATAACCCCTAATGACACTGAGATTGGGACACACAGGCATAAGCAAACAGTACAGACTCAGATAGCAGTCCCAGATAGCAGTCTGATCAGGGTCTACACTGCCATTCTCTTTCCACTTTTTGGACACCTTGCTGGATAAATAAAAAAACTTGATAAAATTTTGGGAGAATTGCAGCAAGTCCTCAAGGTGTGCGAATTTTTTTTATTTTTACGGTAGGGAAAATTATCCCCTCATTATCCTCTTTACTTTTCCTCTTTACTTTTCCTATCTGGAGCTATGGTGTTTTCAAGTCTTGACTCTAAAAAGTCAATCTTTAAATGACTAAGATATTTGTTCTCATTAATTTTGTGCCCTGACCATAATGTTTGGTGCTGTTCAGAACCTGTCATTGAAACAAGGTGATCCTGGTGACAGGGAGAAGTTCACTTGACTTAGGGACACAAGAAATACCATTTGTTTGTTTGATTTGAAGTTTACCGTCCCAGTCAACACTATAAAGGTCATTTTGGAGACATTGCTTCCAATTTCTTGGGACTTTTACCCGACACTGAGATGAAATGACATCTCAAACCTGCCGCCAAATGAAACCAATTGGGTTTATAAGATGGACGCGTCGACTTGCACCGCTTTGTCTGATGTTGTGCTAAAATAGCTGGATGAGTGGCAAAGAATGTAGATCCTGATGAGATGCTGCATTCTGTAGCTTTTCATCTGAGACTAAACTATTCAGTTTATTATAGCCCCGCTTTGAAAAAGTGGGGCTATATTGGATTTGCCATGTCCTTCTGTCATTCCGTGATTCCGTTAATTTGTGTTGGCTACATAACTTTGTGTCTGCTTAACATATTTTCATGAAACTTCACACAAATGTTAAACACCATAAGACAATGTGCAGAGCGAAGAAATTATAACTGTGGATTGCTTACTTTTGGAGTTATTGCCCTTTGAACATTTTCCGTAATTCCGTGATTCCGTTAATTTGTGTTGGCTCCATAACTTTGTATCTGCTTAACATATTTTCATGAAACTTCACACAAATGTTAAACACCATAAGACAATGTGCAGAGCGAAGGAATTATAACTGTGGATTGCCTACTTTTGGAGTTATTGCCCTTTGAACATTGAAAAATGGCAATTTTAATTGTGTCCGCTTCATAACTCGAAAACCGTTTGAGATATTTTTAGGAAACTTCACACAAATGTTAAGCACTATGAGACGATGTGCAGAGCGCAGGAACCATAACTCTGCATTGCTTATTTTTGGAGTTATTGCCCTTTGAACATTGAAAAATGGCAATTTTAACAGTGTCCGCTTCATAACTTGAAAACCGTTTGAGATAATTTCATGAAACTTCACACAAATGTTAAGCACTATGAGACAATGTGCAGAGCGCAAGAACCATAACTCTGGTTTTCGTATTTTCTGTGTGTCTGTCTGTGTGTCTGTCTGTGTCTGTTAACAATTTTCGTGTCCGCTCCATAACTTTAAAACCCATTCACATATTTTCATGAAACTTCACACAAACATTAAACACCATGAGATGGTGTGCAGAGTGCAGGAACCATAACTCTGGATTGCCTAATTTTTGAGTTATTTCCCTTTGAATATTGAAAAATATCAATTTTAGCCGTCTTTGCTCGATAACTCAAAAACCGTTTGAGATAATTTTATGAAACTTCACACAAATGTAAAGCACCATATTACGTGTGCAGAGCGCAGGAACCCAAACTCTGGATTGTCTACTTTTTCAGTTATAGGCTTTTGAATATTAAAAAATGGCAATTTTAACTATGTCCGCTCCATAACCGTTTCTGATATTTTCATGAAACTTCAAATAAATGAAAAGCACCTTGAGATGATGTGCAGAGTGCAGGAACCATAACTCTGGTTTGCCTACTTTAGGAGTTATTGCCCTTTGAACATTTAAAAAGGGAATTTTGACTGTGTCGGCTCCATAACTCACAAACCATTTGAGATGTTTTCATGACACTTCACACAAGTGTAAAGCACCATGAGACAATGTGCAGAGCGCAGGAACCCTGACTCTGATTTGCCTACTTTAGGAGTTATTACCCTTTGAACATTGAAAAATGGAAGATGAAATTTAGTATAAACATGGACATTCTGGTAATGTATCATGCTCATTGAAATGAGGGACAAGGGCTCACAACTCTTAGAGTTTTTCCAGATAATGTAAAATTTTCAACAGTTATTTCTTGTTCATAACTGTTTTCTCTGCAGCTTAAATAACTCTTCTCTGACAGCGCTGAAGCGGGGCTATAGTCAGATCCTCTGACAGCTCCAGTTGGCTCAGGCCTGTCCTCCAAATACGTATGTTGAAAACAGATAATTATCCCTTCTCTTGCGGTATATTCAGTTTAGCCACATCCATTTCTGACTTTGAACCAATCAGATTACTTGATGTAATTTATTCCTACAAATTCATAAAGTGGATGTTAAACAGTGTAGATCCTGATCAGATGGCTTCTTCAGAAGCCATCTGATCTGGATCTACACTGTTTGCAAAGATAGGGGTTGTCATGAACAGCAAGATAAGGGTTAATTTTGTGCCCTGGTGCTGTTCATTGAAACAAGGTGATCATGGTGACAGGAAGAAGTTCACTTGACTTAGGGACACAAGAAGTACCATTTGTTTGCTTGATTTGAAGTTTACCATCCCCGTCAACACTATAAAGGTCATTTTGGAGGTGTTGCTTCCAATTTTGTGGGACTTTTACCCGACATTGAGATGAAATTACATCTTAAACCCTGCCTCCCAATGAAACAAATTGGGGGTATAAACATGGACGGGCAGACAAGCACCACTTTGCCTGGGCAGGCTTAGATTCTCTAAGCGGTTTACAAGTACTAGTGTGCGGGTTGGTGTCAGTTCTGCAAAGAAGCATCATGCAGCCCATCAATTTCTTCAAGCCCCAATGGGTGGGGGCCGACAAGAAATACTATAGCTTCAGATAAAGAGGAGTACCCTATTTACCCTAAATACCCCGACACCTCAACTCATTACCATACTTATTCCAGGTTTGAACAAGTACATCACTGTCTGATGTTGTGCTAAAAAATAGCTGGATGAGTGGCA
Source organism: Lucinisca nassula (assembly GCA_963580285.1). Taxonomy (NCBI): domain Eukaryota; kingdom Metazoa; phylum Mollusca; class Bivalvia; order Lucinida; family Lucinidae; genus Lucinisca; species Lucinisca nassula. The sequence continues at coordinate 172,037,878 of OY757010.1, forward strand.
AACAATGTAGGTCCGGATGAGATGCCGCATTCTGTAGCTTCTCATCTGAGTCTAAACTATTGGTATAGGCCTGTCCTCCAAATACGTATGTTGAAAACAGATAATTAAGGGTAAATTTACCGTAGTTCTTCACAGAGACATTGTAAGAATAATAAAAAAGGAAATTGGTACTTGTAAGAATGTCAATTACCATAAAAATCGTAAAAATTTCGACACCTTGAGGACTTGTAGTTCTCCTAAAATTTGAACAAATCTGTTTCCCCATCCAGCAAGGAGTCAAAAAGTGCAGATGGAATGGCAACCAGCGTAGACCCAGATCAGACTGCTCCTTGTCTGATCTAGACCTGCACTGTTTGCATAGGCCTGTCTGTCCTCATTACGGTATTGCAAGTACCGACGATATGTTTTAATGGAAAAATAATAAAAATTATCCTCAGGAGGAAATTGTTGCCTTTAAGAGTAGATCTCTTTGTTTTAGAGGGACTCAATTTACCACAAAGTAAGCAGGAAATGCCAGAAGTTATCTTCCTTGAAAAATGATAGAGAGTATGGTACATGTGGTTTTTCAATTCCCCTTCATACATGTACCTTGTTTTTTGGTTTCATTTCAGGAACACTTTTAGATTGTTATGATGAGTTAGGAAACAGGTACCAGCTACCTGTGTATGTTCTCGGTGCACCAACAAACCTTATAGAGGACACTAGTGACAGTGACACTGTACAGGACGTCGAGACATCGCAGCCAGGGGCTGAAATTGTGATAAAATTCCGTGTTTCAACGTTGAGTAAAGATTTGAAATTGAAAGTGAGAACAACAGATACCGTCATGAAAATCAAAAAGAAACTTTTTGAACTAGAGAAAATTGAGCCTTCACGACAGAAGTGGTTCTTTTCTGGAAAGATATTAAGTGATAAGTTGAAGATTGAAGATGCTAAAATTCCGAAAGGTTACGTTGTACAAGTGATTGTGAGTCCTTCATCTGAAACAGCAGAAGGGAGTTGAAGCAGGGAGGGACAGTCAAAGACCCAAAGTTATAGAACATTTTTCATGCTCAACAGAACTGAGCACAAATTTGTAATTGCAATGCCCAAAAATACTGCAATGCAAACAAATGAGGCAAACATCGAACTGAGATCAGAACAGAATATCGTTGGCATTTTGAGATTTAGAAGTTTCGTATTCAAGTGAGATGAGCATTATAATGTTTTATAACTCAGGGTCAGACCTTTTTATGTGATATTTTTATTCTAGAATAATTCCAGTCATGAATGCGGTGTCCAGGAGGCAAGTTCTGCATTCATTAAAAGTCAGAGCTAGCAACGATAATGTGTTCATTTAGGTATTTCATCTCATGGAAGCTTAGTCATTACTGTAATGATCCTAAATATTGGGACAGATAGGTCTAAGCAAACATTGCAGACCCAGATCAGACTGCTCCTGAAGGAGCAGTCTGCTCTGGGTCTACACTGTTTGCCATTCCATCTGCACCTTTTGGACTCCTTGCTGGATTGTGAAACAAATTTGTTAAAATTTTTGGAATACAGTCGTACTTCAATGGCTCAAACACCTTTGGGTCCTCAAAAATCTGTTCGAGACAGGAGTAGTTCGAGCCACAGAGGCTTACTGCCAGGAGGCATAACGAGTTACTTTTTGACATATTTTCGGTGTCCTGTAATGAAAAAGTATGCCGTGTGTCTCATTAGAATCGCCTCATCGAGGCGATTCTAATGAGTACACACAGCATACATTTGCAAGATAAAATACAAAAGTCTCCTAAATTATCTAGCACCATTTCTTATGTAGAGGACTTCTCTAGGGGCTCAAGAATGGGTTCGACCCAGCCATGGAAACGAGCCATCGGTGTTCGAGCCATCGAAGTTCTACTGTATTATAGAAAGTTCTCAAGGTGTCCGAACTTTAAGGATTTTTACGGTTTTTTCATGAGGGATCATAGTTCCAGATAATGGGGAGTAATAAGGATAATCAACCGGGCAATCAACCCATAGTTACTAACTGCAGAAGCTTCTGCCTGCTCTTGTCAATGTGACTACAGCTGAGCGTGTACAAAATCCAGGTAATGGTTTATATTTATAACTGCACAATTCTTCTCTCTGCGGCATCAAAGTGCTGTCTAACTGTAAAATTTGGACTGGTTTTGTGAAATGGGACTTAGACAAAAAGTGTAGACGCATGTCAGATGCCACAGAATGCAACATCTGATCAGGATCTATACTGTCGGCTTGATACTGGAATTTAAGGGTTAAATGAAACAGTCCTAAGTCTCAGTTCAGGAAAATTTTCCCTGCCTACATAAAGAGACAATAGACCCACGAGCACTATCAGTGCTTTGATCTTATTTCTCCATTTATCCTTTTCCCGCTGAATAATTAATTTAGCCACACCCATTTCTTGCTTTTGACCAATCAGATTACTTGATGTAGTTTATTCTTGCACATTCACAAACTGAATGTCAAACAGTGTAGATCCTGATCAGATGGCTTCTTCAGAAGCCATCTGATCTGGATCTGCACTGTTTGCAAAGGTAGGGTGTGTCATGAACAGCAGGATAAGGGTTAAACATAGCATGTATTAAACCATATGTTTTGGTTTCTTGATAGAACTGCATCAATGAGACAACTTTAACAAGTACCCACAACATACATGTATGATTCCAACAAGAAATTTGTATTTGTAATGAAAATTATCACTTAATTATTCACGTTACTCCGCCTTATCTGCCACTATCTGGAGTTTTGAGATGTCATTTCAATCAAAAGACAAAGATGCTGGATGTTTGTGCTGTGTATCAGCCTGACTGATTGAGTATAAGATGGACAAGTTTTCCATTTCAGTTTGGAGTCCCTTTGGAATGAGTACCGGTATTGAAAGGTCTAAGATCTTTTAAATCTTTGGATAAATGTGACAATGATTACATATAACTATATTTAGCATGAATTTACGCAAAATATTTGGAAAGCAAGAAGTCATAAAATATGCTTATCATTGTGCAAACAGTGTAGATCCAGATCAGGAGCAGTCTGATCAGTGTCTACACTTAACTGCTATTAAAGCAAAAATCTTTGCGGACAAAATATATAGTGAATACATTGACATGTATAAGGCTCATAAAAAGTGGCTCATTTTTGGGATGGTAAGTTCAGGTTATGTGGGACCCAGTCTCTGCAAAATCTGTATTTCATGTGGGGGCAATAGAATAGTCAGTTAATTAGAACTTTAAAACAGAAAGGTGGTCTCAAGGTCATTTTAATCACTAACTGCAGAGACTGTGGGACCCTGAACTAGAATAAGCTGATTAATCTGAATTTAAGGCAACATGAAACGGGTCTTGACCCATTGTATGTGGGAAATCTCTAAAGGGGTACCTTGGCAAACAGTGCAGGCCCAGATCAGACGCCGCAGTTTTGCGGCGTCTGATCAGGACCTACACTATTTGCTAACAGAATTTTCCATCAAAAATAGAATAAAACAAAAAAAAAAAACAGGCCTGACACCCGTTATTTGACAAATGGACGACAAACATGTAGCAATGGAAGAGTCCACCAGTATACAATGGGTTTATAGAATATTAAGGCAGTTGTTACTATGACTGTTGAATTAAATATTGCCACTGCAGGCAGTGGATGTTCTATGTACAGGGAAACTTCAATGACACAGACACAGATAACTTACAGTATTAATGATTCAAGCTTGTTTCTTAGCCCTGTTAAATTCCCCTTGTAGGTCCACATAAGAAATACATTTTTTTTTTATTGAATTGAAGTTCAACATCCCCGTCAACACTATTTAGGTCATTTTGGAGATGTTGTTTTCAGTTTTGTGGGACTTTACCCGACATTGAGATGAATGACTTCTCAAGCCCTGCTGCCCAATGAAACAAAAGGCTAATAATATGCATTTTACGGTCTGACTCACACGGTGACACCACTTTGCCTGGGCAGGCTTAGTCCTTCTAAGCAGTTTACCAGTACTCATAGGTAGCCAGTTTCAGCTCTGTGTGGAAGCACCATGAAGCCCAATCTTTTTCTCCAAGCCCCGGTGGGCAGGGGCAGAAATACATGTTAGAATAAATACATGTAGGAATCCTTTAGGAAGATTATTCTGATGAGTACACACACTTTACCTTTCTTTTTTGTGTAGAAGGTCAAAAACATTATGCCAACTGTCCTGGCTTGGTAATTTGCCCTCAGGCATTTAAAGAGAATGAATACACCTGGCAGGGAGACAACTTTCCAAACTTCCTGTTTGCTTTTCTATGAACTCTTTCCCACAGAGAACGGGGTCTACTGTTATAGGAAAAAAATTGCTCCTATTGACATGGGAGACAAAAATACATTTGAAGGAGTTGCCTCCCCTGAAGGTGTATCCATTCCTCTTAAAGTTGTCGAACTGGATAACATGCGAAATCTCTTTTCTCTGTCTAGAACAGATTTCCATAGACCCAAGACTGTTTATACCTCTGAAGTAAAAAATAAACTAAAAGTTGGCCAGTTATGAACTTTATGGACTGCATTTGAAAGTGTGGTTACTGTAGTAATCCTAACTATTGGGACAGATCTATGCTGAAGCAAACATTGCAGAGCTAGATCAGAATGCTCCTGAAGAAGCAGTCTGATCAGGCTCTACACCGTTTGCCATTCTGTCTGCACCTTGTGGACTCCTTGCTGGGTTGTGAATCAATTTTGTTAAAATTTTAGGAGAATTACAGCAAGTCCTTAAGGTGTCCAAATTTTTAGGATTTTTACGGTGGATACACTGTCTAATATTAGTTCGGGCATTGGAGGTGTGTTACAAAAAGTCCCAATGAGCAGTTTCATCATGTTAACAAGTATGGGAAACGAACACCCCTATTTACATGTCATCACATGAACAAGTCCATGAAATGAAGACCCCCCTAAACCCCATTTTATATAGAGAAAACTGGGATTTACGGGGGTATTCATTATTAGGGCCCCGCACTGAAAGTGTGGGTGCCCTATAGTAATTACTCTGTCCGTCCGTCTGTCTGTCCGTCTGTCCGTCCACAAATTTCTGATAGCACTGCCGGGGCCTTAGTCGGTTTCACTGACAGCTCTAGTTTTTTTTCTTATTTCTGCTCCAAGACATAGGTTGTGGGTACTCGTTAGAACTGCCGCACTGAGGCGGTTCTAACGAGCACACATGACCTATGTTTTGAGCATTTATAGGAAAAATATCAAGGATTTTCATCAGAAAAATGACCATTTTGGAGATGTAAAAATTGCACTATGTCGTACGGGTGTGTTATCGAAATGTAAACCTCTTTCTACACTGGTTTTGGATGTAACATTGTTTAAAGATGGATTCCAGAATTGTATAGATTATATATAGAAAAATGACCACAAATGGTTATACAATTTCAGTTGTGTGTTAGTTATGTATTTGGGAATGGGTATGCAGTGTAGATCCTGATCAGATCTCTTTTGGGTTTTTGTTTTTCTCCGGCATTTTAGGTTGTTGTGGGGAAAAACAAAAGTTGAAATACATATCTCAAGTTTAGGAATGAGAACAATAATTTAGGGTTAACACATAAGATGCCGAGAAAAACTACATCTGAAAATGTCTGCTTATGTCGTCTGCTGATTTTTTATTTGCAAACCTTTTAAAAATATTATTGCATACAGGCAAACAGTTTGGGCCCAGATCAGACTGCTCCTACAGTCTGATATGGGTCCACACTGTTTGCAAAAAATAAAAAAAACAAAAAAAAAATTTAAGGTAATCAGCAGACGACAATTGTCCTGATTGGCATTTTATGGGTTAATAATTCTTAGTTCTTGTTAGAAAGATATGATGTTTTGTTTGTTTGTTTGTATTGGAGTTTAACAGCCCAGTCAACACTATTAAGGTCATTTTTGAGCCGGTCAGTTTACCTATCCACGTTTTCCTGGGCAGGCTTATATGTAAGCGGTTAACCAGTACAGTGCACATTCTTTCGCCAGAAACTGACAACTGCCCTTCTGGAATCAGCGGAAGGGAGAGAATGACTGTAGCAAAGATTTCATGATCAATCTCTACGAAAGAATATTCCCGATCCCGGCAGGAATCGAACCCACATCCTTCTGATCACCAGTCAGAAGCGCATCCGACTGAGCTACCGAGGCCTGCAAAGATATGATGTGGGTATGTGTTAGAATCCCTTTCTAATGAATGGCCACAGCATGATTCATGCTGTGGCCATTCATTAGAAAGGGATTCTAAGCAGTACCCACATATTTATTTTATGAATAGGTTAAAAAGTCATTGAAATGAATACATGTACCATTGTAAACTCAGCTTTATACAGGAAAAAATAGGATTTACAAGGGTATACTTTTTCCATATATCTTCCCCAAAACATACCTTACATATGTATTGTGGGAATTTGTTAGAAACTCTTCAGTGATCATAGCAACAAATAAGGTTCTGATTTTGTGATAATTAAAGGTTATTTTTTTTTAAGTTCTCCATAAAAATCTATGTTGTGGGTATTCATTAGAACCACTTTGCACTGCTTTGGCAAAGTGGTTGTAATGAATCCCCATAACACGGGTTTATGTGGAGAAATATGGAAAACTATCCTTCAGTTATCACAAAATACCCTCTTTATCTGTTGCTGATGGATGTAGTTCTAACAAGTCCCTACTATTTACACAACAACTTCTTTGTACACTATTTTTGGTCCAAAGCAGAAAGAGAATAAGTTAAACAACCATGTTATTTCCAAACAAAAAAGTACAGATTATACTGAAAAATGACTATTTGGAATCATTTTCCATATTATCTACATCTATATATTTTAGAGATCCATATTTGAACAATGTCATATTCAAAATCATGTTATAATGAATTGTTATAAAGAGGTTGTGATGTATATTTTAAGCAAAAAGAAGAAAAATATAGATTTCAAATGAAAAAACATAAAGAAAACATTATCAGAGCCATGAAAGATAACTATTTGACACAGAAATGTCATTCCCGATTTTTACCAATGTGTTATTGTTGAGACTTGGAGAAAATGTTATACATGTATATCTCTAAACAAGTGCTTTGAAATATATGTACATGTAATTAAGACGTAATTGTCTACCATGCTTCTTTACACTCATTAAATCTGGTTGTGCAATTTTTATGGTTATACAGTCGAACTTCAATGGCTCGAACACCTTTGGGACCTCAAAAATCTGTTCGAGAAAGGGGTAGTTCGAGCCACTGACCGTTACTGTAAGGAGGCATAACGAGATACCTTTAGACATCTTTTCGGTGTTCTATAATGAAAATGTATGCTGTGTGTACTCATTAGAATCGCCTCATCGAGGCGATTCTAATGAGTACACACAGCATACATTTGCAAAATAAAAGACTAAAATCTCCTTAATTACCCCCCACTGTTTCTTATATAAAGGATTTCGGAAGGGGCTCAAGAATGGGTTCGACGCATCCATGGTAAACGAGCCATCGGTGTTCGAGCCATCGAAGTTCGACTGTATATTGTTGAGACTTATGATCACATTGTGCAAATGATTTTACCTTTCCAGCAGATGAATGAGCCTTGCAAATGATGCTAATCAGTAATGCCTAATGGACAAGTGTAACATGAAATTACGAAAAACATGCCTATTCAAATATATTGAATGTTTTACCACCTATCTAATACCCTGGTATTTTTGCTGGAAAAAATGTCAGTAGCTTTTTCATATGCTTTGAGATAACAATAAGTTTTCTAATGGCATTGTTAATTTTGAAAAACTGGACCCAGTTATTTTAAACTTATGATGGTATTGTTTACAAATTATACAGTAAAATTCCGCTATTAAGACCACCTAAAATTAAGATTAAATTTGCTTTCAGGAGTTTATTCAGTAGGTTGCAGTTTTTCTTTCTCTATCTTTTCTGCATACAGTGTACTCTGGTCAGAGACCACCTTTGGGACTGTTCAAAAGTGGTCTTGCAGACCACTTTTGAACAGTCCCAAAGGTGGTCTTAATATAGGAATTTTACTTTAAACTTAAATCATTAAATATAGCAAATACAATAATATTTATGATGAAAAAGTGAGTACTTTTTTTTTCAGCAAAAATACTACTGTCTTTATATAGTACTTGCTATAAGAGTTAATGTCTTGACCTGATGTCACTAAGGTTGTGGCCAAATGTTACTGACTCAGTATAAGAAGATGGATATTGGATAGGTTCACAGACCTCTAATGAACTTGTTAAGCTATCAAGGCTTTGAACAAATGGGCCCAAGTTTAAGTTATCAAGGCTCTGAACTATTGGGCCTGAGTTCGTTTAGCTATCAAGGCTTTGAACAAATAGGCTCGAGTTTATTAAGCTATCAAAAGTTTGAACAAATGGACCAGAGTTTGTTAAGCTATCAAGGCTTTGAACAATGGGACCAAGTTTGTAAAGCTATCAAGGCTTTGAACAAATGTGCCTGAGTTTGTTAAGCTATCAAGGCTTTGAACTAATGGGCCTGAGTTTGTTAAGCTATCAAGGCTTTGAACTAATGGGCATGAGTGTGTTAAGCTATCAAGGCTTTGAACTAATGGGCCTGAGTTTGTTAAGCTATCAAGGCTTTGAACTAATGGGCATGAGTTTGTTAAGCTATCAAAGCTTTGAACTAATGGGCCTGAGTTTGTTAAGTTATCAAGGCTTTGAACTAATGGGCCTGAGTGTGTTAAGCTATCAAGGCTTTGAACTAATGGGCCTGAGTTTGTTAAGCTATCAAGGCTTTGAACTAATGGGCATGAGTTTGTTAAGCTATCAAGGCTTTGAACTAATGGGCATGAGTTTGTTAAGCTATCAAGGCTTTGAACAAATGGGCCTGAGTTTGTTAAGCTATCAAGGCTTTGAACAAATGTGCCTGAGTTTGTTAAGCTATCAAGGCTTTGAACTAATGGGCCTGAGTTTGTTAAGCTATCAAGGCTTTGAACAAATGTGCCTGAGTTTGTTAAGCTATCAAGGCTTTGAACTAATGGGCCTGAGTTTGTTAAGCTATCAAGGCTTTGAACAAATGGGCCTGAGTTTGTTGAGCTATCAAGACTTTTAACTAATCGGCCCATGTTTGTTAAGCTATAAAGGCTTTGAACAAATGGGCCTGAGTTTGTAAAATATCAAGGCTTTGAACCAATGGGCCCTGAGTTTGTAAGCCAGCAAGGCTTTGAACTGATGGGCCTGAGTTTGTTAAGTTATCAAAGCTTGAACAAATGGGCCCCCAGTTTGTAAAACTATCAAGGCTTTGAACTAATGGGCCCTAGTTTGACAAGTTATCAAGGCTATGAACAAATATGCCCAAGTTTGTTAAGCTATCAAGGCTTTGAACAAATAGGCCCAAGTTTGTTAAGCTTATCAAGGCTTTGAACTAATTGGCCCAAGTTTGTTAAGCTATCAAGGCTTTAAACAAATGGGGCCGTGTTTGTAAAGCTATCAAGACTTTGAAATAATGAGCCCCAAGTTTGTTAAGCTATTAAGGCTTTGAACTAATGGGCCTGAGTTTGTTAAGCTATCAAGGCTTTGAACTAATGGGCCTGAGTTTGTTAAGCTATCAAGGCTTTGAACTAATGGGCCTGAGTTTGTTAAGCTATCAAGGCTTTGAACTAATGGGCCTGAGTTTGTTAAGCTATCACAGGCTTTGAACAAATGGGCTCATGTTTGTAAAGCTATCAAGACTTTGAACTAATGGACCCGAGTTTGTTAAGCTATCAAGGCTTTGAACTAATGGGCCTGAGTTTGTTAAGCTATCAAGGCTTTGAACTAATGGGCCTGAGTTTGTTAAGCAATCAAGGCTTTGAACTAATGGGCCTGATTTTGTTAAGCTATCGAGGCTTTTAATTGGGCCTGAGTTTGTTAAGTTATCAAGGCTTTGAACTAATGGGCCTGAGTGTGTTAAGCTATCAAGGCTTTGAACTAATGGGCATGAGTTTGTTAAGCTATCAAGGCTTTGAACTAATTGGCCTGAGTTTGTTAAGTTATCAAGGCTTTGAACTAATGGGCCCCGAGTTTGTTAAGCTATCAAGGCTTTGAAATAATAGGCCTGAGTTTGTTAAGCTATCAAGGCTTTGAACTAATGGGTCTGAGTTTATTAAGCTATCAAGACTTTGAACTGATGGGCCCCGACTTTGTTAAGCTATCAAGACTTTGAACTAATGGGCCCCGAGTTTGTTAAGCTATCAAGGCTTTGAACTAATGGGCCCGAGTTTAAGCTATCAAGGCTTTGAACAAATGGGCCCCAAAATTGTTAAGCTATCAAGGCTTTGAACTAATGGGCCCCGAGTTTGTAAAGCTATCAAGGCTTTGAACTAATGGACCCACATTTAAGCTATCAAGGCTTTGATCAAATGTAACCGAGTTTGTTAAGCTCTCAAGGCTTTGAACCAATGGGCCCCGAGTTTGTAAAGCTATCAAGGCTTTGAACTAATGGACCCACATTTAAGCTATCAAGGCTTTGATCAAATGGAACCGAGTTTGTTAAGCTATCAAGGCTTTGAACTAATGGGCATGAGTGTGTTAAGCTATCAAGGCTTTGAACTAATGGGCCTGAGTTTGTTAAGCTATCAAGGCTTTGAACTAATGGGCATGAGTTTGTTAAGCTATCAAAGCTTTGAACTAATGGGCCTGAGTTTGTTAAGTTATCAAGGCTTTGAACTATTGGGCCTGAGTGTGTTAAGCTATCAAGGCTTTGAACTAATGGGCCTGAGTTTGTTAAGCTATCAAGGCTTTGAACTAATGGGCATGAGTTTGTTAAGCTATCAAGGCTTTGAACTAATGGGCATGAGTTTGTTAAGCTATCAAGGCTTTGAACAAATGGGCCTGAGTTTGTTAAGCTATCAAGGCTTTGAACAAATGTGCCTGAGTTTGTTAAGCTATCAAGGCTTTGAACTAATGGGCCTGAGTTTGTTAAGCTATCAAGGCTTTGAACAAATGTGCCTGAGTTTGTTAAGCTATCAAGGCTTTGAACTAATGGGCCTGAGTTTGTTAAGCTATCAAGGCTTTGAACAAATGGGCCTGAGTTTGTTGAGCTATCAAGACTTTTAACTAATCGGCCCATGTTTGTTAAGCTATAAAGGCTTTGAACAAATGGGCCTGAGTTTGTAAAATATCAAGGCTTTGAACCAATGGGCCCTGAGTTTGTAAGCCAGCAAGGCTTTGAACTGATGGGCCTGAGTTTGTTAAGTTATCAAAGCTTGAACAAATGGGCCCCCAGTTTGTAAAGCTATCAAGGCTTTGAACTAATGGGCCCTAGTTTGACAAGTTATCAAGGCTTTGAACAAATATGCCCAAGTTTGTTAAGCTATCAAGGCTTTGAACAAATAGGCCCAAGTTTGTTAAGCTTATCAAGGCTTTGAACTAATTGGCCCAAGTTTGTTAAGCTATCAAGGCTTTAAACAAATGGGGCCGTGTTTGTAAAGCTATCAAGACTTTGAAATAATGAGCCCCAAGTTTGTTAAGCTATTAAGGCTTTGAACTAATGGGCCTGAGTTTGTTAAGCTATCAAGGCTTTGAACTAATGGGCCTGAGTTTGTTAAGCTATCAAGGCTTTGAACTAATGGGCCTGAGTTTGTTAAGCTATCAAGGCTTTGAACTAATGGGCCTGAGTTTGTTAAGCTATCACAGGCTTTGAACAAATGGGCTCATGTTTGTAAAGCTATCAAGACTTTGAACTAATGGACCCGAGTTTGTTAAGCTATCAAGGCTTTGAACTAATGGGCCTGAGTTTGTTAAGCTATCAAGGCTTTGAACTAATGGGCCTGAGTTTGTTAAGCAATCAAGGCTTTGAACTAATGGGCCTGATTTTGTTAAGCTATCGAGGCTTTTAATTGGGCCTGAGTTTGTTAAGTTATCAAGGCTTTGAACTAATGGGCCTGAGTGTGTTAAGCTATCAAGGCTTTGAACTAATGGGCATGAGTTTGTTAAGCTATCAAGGCTTTGAACTAATTGGCCTGAGTTTGTTAAGTTATCAAGGCTTTGAACTAATGGGCCCCGAGTTTGTTAAGCTATCAAGGCTTTGAAATAATAGGCCTGAGTTTGTTAAGCTATCAAGGCTTTGAACTAATGGGTCTGAGTTTATTAAGCTATCAAGACTTTGAACTGATGGGCCCCGACTTTGTTAAGCTATCAAGACTTTGAACTAATGGGCCCCGAGTTTGTTAAGCTATCAAGGCTTTGAACTAATGGGCCCGAGTTTAAGCTATCAAGGCTTTGAACAAATGGGCCCCAAAATTGTTAAGCTATCAAGGCTTTGAACTAATGGGCCCCGAGTTTGTAAAGCTATCAAGGCTTTGAACTAATGGACCCACATTTAAGCTATCAAGGCTTTGATCAAATGTAACCGAGTTTGTTAAGCTCTCAAGGCTTTGAACCAATGGGCCCCGAGTTTGTAAAGCTATCAAGGCTTTGAACTAATGGACCCACATTTAAGCTATCAAGGCTTTGATCAAATGGAACCGAGTTTGTTAAGCTTTCAAGGCTTTGAACGAATGGGCCCAGACTTCGCAGACAGATTTGAGGCTTTGTTGATCTCTGATTTTGCAAGGTACATATAAGATTTCCATTTATGTGTCTTCTTTTAAATCAGCTGTAAATAAGTATTTCTAAGCTTTTACATCAGTAATGTTTTGTAAGCTATGTTTTAACCTTTAATTAACCCTTATCATGCTGTTCACAACAACCCTTTTCTTTGCAAACAGTGTAGATCCAGATCAGATGGCTTCTGAAGAAGCCATCTGACCAGGATCTACACTGTTTGACATCCAGTTTATGAATTTGTAGGAATAAATTACATCAAGTAATCTGATTGGTTCAAAGTCAGAAATGGGTGTGGCTTAACTGAATATTCAGCAAGATTAGGGTTAAGTTGCCCAGAAAAAAAAATGTATCTAAAAGTGTTGTCTGTTTATGTCATCTGCTGCACCTTTTCCAAATGTTTCAAACATATTTGCTCAAAGGCAAACAGAGTGGACCCTGATCAGACTGGTCCTAGACTCATTTGGGTCCACACTGTTTGCAACACCGACTTTCAAGTAACTAGCAGACAATAAAGCAGACAACAGTTATTGTGATTGGCATCTTAACCCTTGTCCTGCTGAGCCTGGATATGCCTTATTTTCCAAACAATGAAGATCCAGATCAGATGGCTTCTGACGAAGCCATCTGATCAGGATCTACATTGTTTGCCATTCAGATTGTGAATTTGTTGCAATAATTTGCATCAAGTAATCTGATTGGTTGATAATCGGTAGTGGGTGTAGCATATATGAATATTCAGCATGACAAGGGTTAAGGATTAACCCTCAAAGTATCAGTCACAGTTTGAACAGATGACATTTTCAGATATTGTTATTAGTTTTCGAGAGAAATAAGGTTTGACATTTCATGTGAATTCCCATGATTGGTAATGAATATCTGACTTAACTAGGTGTTCCATCATGAAATGCCTAGCTAAAGTGGGAGATTAAGTTGAATTGTCTAGTTTAATTTTCTTCCAGTAATAATAACAAAAAAGCTTAAAATTATGTCATCTACTAATTTTTTGCTTGACACTTAACCCATGGCATGTGGAAAATCCTTAAAGGGGTACCTTAGCAAATAGTGCAGGCCCAGACCAGATGCCACAGAACGACGACACAGAATGTAGCGTCTGATCAGGGCCTTCACTATTTGCTAACAGAATTTTCTGTCAGAAATAGAATAAAAACAAAAAAATAGGCCTGACACCCCTTAAATGACAAATGGACTTGTCCAACATATAACAATGGCAGAGTTCACTAGTATACAATAGGTTAAAGCATTAAAATTAGTAAATTAGGCTTAGTCCAGTACTGGTTCTAAATTATTTATGAAACAATGTTAACCCATTTGGTACCGGAAACCCCAAAACGGCTACCCTGGCAAACGGTGCAGGCCCAGATCAGACGCTGCATGATCAGGGCCTACACTGTTTGCTAAAAGTTCAGTCATTTTCCAAATACATTTTGAACAAAACACAACCTGACACCCCTCATTTTTCATATATAATGAGGAAGATTCCATTTGGTACAAAAAGGGTAAACCTAATTCATGAAGTTTGTTTCTAATGAATTTTCAGACCAAGAGTTGGTCTAGGAATAGGCTATAAGCAAAAATGATGGATTTGCATGAAAGAGATTTTATATTTATTGTATGTGTAAATTTTACCAACACCCCAGAGCAATTTTGGTGCACTTGCATCAAACGAAAGTGTGTCTTTGTGCTAATGTCCTCAGATAGAATGGACAATATATGCTGTGTGTATTAGGGCAGACAGACCTGAGCAAACAGTGAAGACCCAGATGAGAGGCTTCAGTACAGTGTAAACCCTGATGGGAGGCCACATTCTGCTGGGTCTCAGCTGGGTCTACACTGTTTGCCATTCATCCAGCTGTTTTGAGACACATCTCTTGGTAGTAAATTGTACTTGTTCAAAGAGTGTTTGAGTTTTACATCCCACCAACAGCCAAGGTCATATGGAGATGGGACCACGGTTTAAAGACTCATCTAAACATCTGGAGAAGCCCGGGATCGATCCTGCGACCTCTGGTTTACAAGGCGAGTAGCGTAACCACTACACCACAGAGGCTTCTCAAAGTTTAGAACAAGTATGGTATGGAGTTGAGGTGTCTGAATACTAAGGGTAAACACGATAGCCTTTCTAATCAGTAGGAAGATGCTATAGGTCATTGATCATCCATATAGTGCATAGCGAGGACTCTGATCAGAGTGCATGTCCACACAGGTTGCTCTGAGTCTTAACTTGATGCACACACCCCTAAGCCTTTATATATCACTGTTCACTATAACACAGTTTTTGATATACACCACAAGCTCTTTATAACACTATTAATGAGGTCCAAAAGAGAAACCGTGTTAGTTAAACAACTGTGTTTTTTTGGGATTCATCTTGAAGCCGTTTTACATCCAAAACCTTGTTATAATGAACAGTGTTATAATTAGAATTTAAGCATTGTGCAATACAGGGGCCAGTTGTTCAACACTTAACAACATTGTTAGTTAACAGATCGTTAAAAATTTGATCATTCAATAAGGCAATATTACTAACATTTTCCCTGAAAAAATGTGAGTAGCAAAAGCTACTCACATTTTTCAGCACAAATAACAAAATTTTAGATATTGTACTTACTAGAACTCTTAACAATTTGTCCACTAACGAGCTCATTAATCTAACGAGGCTGTGAACAACTGCTCTCTGGAGTTTGCTTTTCCTTCTGCTTGTTCATCAACTTTTGTAACAACCCCTTTGTTCCAAATTTTTAAGTCCATTTCTCAAGAACTTCAATTGCCTTCAGCAGAATTCTTGTTCTAGATAATCTATACCGTTTTGTTTGGATATAACACGATTGTTTAGGTATTAACAGGGTTTCTGCTTTTGACTCCAATAATACCATAAAAATCCTAAAAATTTGGAAACCTTGACAACTTGCTATAATTCTCCTAAGATTTTAACAATTTTTTATCAATATCCAGCAAAGTCCTTTAGGAGTCCAAAATGTGCAGACACAATGGCACACAGTGGAGACCCTGATAAAGATGTTTTGGGATAGCCTGGAAAAAGAAATCATTCTGTAAGGAACATATACAGTGCCCAAAACTCAACTGAGATGTGCCATAGAAATTCTTAACATTTTACAAAACAAAAGTACATGTATATATTGGTATTTCACATAACAACAGGGGATCATTGTTTTGTCTTTATTGGAGCATGGTAGCTCGGTGGCTAGTGCACTTGCCGCTGATGCTAGAGGTCCAGAGTTAGATCCTGTGCAATGGGTATGAAAATTTGATGTCTGAACATGCTCCACTGTTATCATTTGCAGGGATGATATAAAAAGATTGCCATCCTTTGGATCTGGATGTTAACTGACTTGAAGGCCCTGTGTAGGGAAAGTCTGCAGATTATCCCATTCAGTACCAGAAAGCCCTAAATGGGTACCTTGGCAAACAGTAGTCCCAGATCAGACGCCGCAGAACACGGCGTCTGATCAGGGCCTACACTGTTTGCTAAAAGTTCAGCCATTTTCCAATCAAATTATGAAGAAAACACAACCTGACACCCCAAAATTTCGAAATGGACTACTAGCATATACTGTATAAGGAAGAAGATTCCATTTGGTACAAAAAAGGGTTAAAGGTCCCTGTTACTTACAAAATTACATGTACTCTCAAGTCTTTCATCCTGCAAATCTGAAGTGAGTGTATGATGTACACCTGCCAAAAATGCATCTGTGGCTGTGCGGGCATAGGCAGTATTTGAAGATCATTGACTTGTGAGTATTTTTTGCAGTCCTTACATCTTCTGATCAGCACTGTCACAGATAGCAAAACATTATGCCTTGTAAAAAAGAAAAAGAAATTCCAAAAAAAGCTACTGAATGTCTCATCAATTTCTTAACCAATAATTTCTTTACCAAAGTTAATTTGTTCTCACCAAAGTTTATTGAACCAACCCTTTAGTTTACACAATAACATAATGGGGAGATAAATTGACTCCCTTATCAATTACATGCAATGTCTACTCTGAAATGGAAGGGTTTGTTCCTTAGAATCCAATTCTTTAACCCATTTTGTACCAGAAACCCCAAAAGGTATAATTGGCAAATAGTGCAGGCCCTGGTCAGATGCGGAAGAATGCGGCATCTGATCAAAACCTACACTATTTGCAAAAAGTTCAGCCATTTTCCAAATAAGATTTTAAGATAGCACAACCTGACACCCTAAATTTCTAAAAGAACTCCTGCTATATATAAGGAGGAAGATTCCATTTGGTACAAAAAGGGTTAAGAGAAGACACTTTTTTGAATGGCGTACTTTACGGTAGGATGACACGCCCATGTGACTTACAACTCAATACACCACAACCTTATTAGGGCCCCGCACTGAAAGTGTGGGTGCCCTATAGTAATCACTCTGTCCGTCCGTCTGTCTGTCTGTCCGTCTGTCCGTCCACAAATTTTTTTACTCCTCTGATAGCGCTGTCGGGGCCCTAGGCAGTTTCACTGACAGCTCTAGTTATAACATGGTTCATTATAAAGGGTTTTGGGTGTAACACAGTTTCAAGATGGATCCCAAAAATGTTTAGATTATATAGAAAAATGACCATTAATGGTCATTTCTCTATATAATCTATACATTTTTGTTTGGATATAACACAGTTTAGCAAACACGGTTTCTGCTTTGGACCCCATTAATAGTGTTATAAAGAGGTTGTGGTGTAGTTTCACCGCTCCAAGAATAGAATTTTTTCTGATGAAAATTTCTTCCTTTTTCCATTGCAAACATAGATTGTGGGTGCTCATTAGGACTGCCTCATTGATGAATTTCTAACAAGTACACATGGAGTGACTGCTCATTAGAATTGCCTTATTGAGTGGCAGTTCTAACAAGTACCAACAAATACACCTTTGTACGAGAACGCCACTTTTCTCAATACAAAGTGGGTTTTTAAGGGTGTTAATTACATGAACATTTTAACAAGATGAGTGGGGAAGCCTCGAAGCATGAAAGTTGGCTTCTTGTAAAACATAATGGAAAATATGAAGTTGTTGCTGTCTGTGTCAAAGTCCATTGCAAACTTAGATTGTTGGTGCTTGTTAGAACTACCTCATTGACGCAGTTCTAACCAGTACCCGTGTTATTGAGGGCTTTTAAGCCAGCTGCATTACTGTGTGAATGCTTCTAATAGTAATAGAAAAATGTTTACTTAGTATCAATTTTCAACTCTCCTGAGTCAAAGAAACACATAAAAAGCACACAATTATTTCTAACAAATATTTAGAATCAGTTGTTGTGACCCAGTGTATGGCCATCTCCGCATAATCAGTCTTATATGAATCTGACATTATAGAGTTGCTGCCCTGATATTGATGTAAATTGTTCCTTGTTGGCATAGTGAAGAAGTGAACTTGATGAATATTGTCCCAAGTCCTTGTAATGACCACCCTTCTAAACCCCACTTAAAATAGAGAAAACTGAGGTTTACGGAGGTAAAAATTATTTTTCCTATTTCTGCTCCAAGACATAGGTTGTGAGTACTGGTGAGAACCGCCTCATTGAACACCCAAAACCTATGTTTTGGAGTATAAAGAAGAAAAATATCACAAATTTTCATCAGCAAAATTACTTTTTGGAGGTATGAAAGAATATAAGAATCTTATATGGGTGTGAGGGGTGGATGGAAAAATCCGTCCCGAGGGACACTGTCCGGCATCACGAGGCTTGCCGAGTGATGCCGGACAGTGATCCCGAGGGACGGATTTTTCTATCCACCCCTCACACCCATATTGGATTCTTTTTCTTGCATACCTTCCATTTCTACTGCGAATTTTTAATGCTGCTGTCACTTCGGTTACCGACGTCCACCATTTTGGGATGACACAACAGGAATGTTTAGTGACATCACGCATGGCGGCGCCGCGCATGAGGTTGTAATCAACCAGTGCATTTATCAAACACGCGATTATATTCGATTTGGGGTCGGAACACCAGGGTCAGAACATAAATTTCTATCCCAGGGTAAAATCACGGATTTCCTTGTCTGGTGTGCAAGAATGCACTTTATTATCATAATGTTAACTTTAGAAGTGAAACATATTCATCTAATTTAATGTGACAATAAAATGTATAAGATTTTTTAAAGATTGACTGTGTGGCCGTGGCCTTGTAGTGTTTGAGAAACACCTTCGTTCGTTGACAGTTTTTAAGGTAACCGGGCACTAGTACTAAAAAGCACATTCTGTTCATTTTTTTTTACATACACAGGGGCCAGGATCTGAGAAAAGGACCTTATTACATAAGAAACTTAAACATAGCAACAGATAAGGTTGGTATTTTGTGATAAACTGAAGAATAGTTTTTAGCTCACCTGAGCCTTTAGGCTCATAGGTGAGCTTATAGTATAGCCATGGTCCGTCGTCCGTCCGTCCGTCGTCCATCCACCATTTTCAAAGATCGTCTTCTCCTATACTGCAGGGCCAATCAAAGCCAAATTTCATATGGAGCCTCAGTGGGATGGGATGGGGGAACGAAAGTTTATTCGCGGAGTCTGGATCACATGACCAAGATGGCCGCCATGCCCATATATGGTAAAAGCCTTCAAAAATCTTCTTCTCCAGAACCATAAGGCCAGTGGCCTTGAAAACTTGGCATGTAGCATATGGTACTCGGGCCCATCATGGTTTGTACAAATGGTGACCCTGGGTTGACCTTGACCTATTTTACAGCAATGTCAAAGGGGGAGTTCCAGCCTATAGTAAATTTCCATAGGGTTCTGCCCACGCACAGATTTCCATGATATTGTGCATAATTAATACCTGGTAAATGGCTGTTCATTATTTAGCTATTTCGCTCTCATATCTGTGTTCATTATAAATCTACAATGTTTTGTTTATTTCTGCATCTGAAAATAGGGGTGCCCCCAAACAAGTATACATATACACAACAGCTTCTTATGTTTTGGAGTTATTTTGTTCTCAGGCATCACTGTAGTCATTTGAGATTATTTTTGTATCACATTTACTATTGTTCAGGTAAAGTTCTATAGACAATGTTCAATTTCATATGGAGGAGACCCTAGACTTCACAACCATAAAATCTTTTGGAGTATGTTTGACTTTTGATTTCATGCTGTTGCAGTTCTTGTCACCTCATAATTTTAATAGGAAAATTGTCTGTATATGTGTAGAACATTTTATCAAATTTTCTTGAAAATCTGAGACCGGTAACATACTGCATTTGAACATTGAATAGTAATGGTCAGATTTTTATTTTTTTCAAACCATTTGTAGATATGGTATAACACTTTCAATCGAGAAATTGCTCGCAAATAATATATATAAACATAAATATATATATGTTAACACCATGATGTGTATAGTTAGAGCTCATATAATCAGCGGCTGTATCAGTTAGGGTACCCTAGGGGACACCAATAACACAATTTATTTTGAGCGTTCATTAACAATTCAATAAAAATATATTTCATTATATAACAAGAGTTTTTGTATTTAATGTAATATTAAAGCTTGCTGAAACTTATTATGACAAAGACTGTTGAATTGGCAAGTAAAATGGATGGTTCTGTAAACCAAACAATTTTCTTGATTCTGTAATAGTAATGTATTATGCAGTATTATAAGTATGATGCAGTCAACTTAAAATGTTTGAAAAGTCTGTCATACCAGAATGGCACAGCTTGCTTGAATAGCCAAGATTTATGATGTTTTTATTATGGTGTGTCAGGTAGTTCATAATACCATAAACTTTTGGCCCACTGTATACACAGATTACATAGACATAGACAAAATGGAAACACTGTTGTTTTGGCTCTTTTGCAACTCTGACAATGTCCCCTCAAAATCTGAACTAAGCTACAGTCTACTTAAAACGTAACAAATATTGCCTGCTGTGAAAATCCGTGTAAGAAAGTTAAATTCTTAAATATGATCTGGAAAACAAACAGTTATTTTTAGTAACATGGTTTAATATAATAGAGAAGACTATTCATACTTTAAAACGATTTCAGAGGATGAAAAGAGCCAACAGTATATTTGCTATCAGTGCTATAGAAAAATATAAAGCAAACTGCAGATTTTGGCTCCGCAAATATGCTAGTGGTACAGCTAACAGCTGATTCACGCCATATGTAAAACTGATGAATACAGAGCTAGAAAGCTTAACATTGGTGGCAAGTACTGAATACAGATGACTAAAAATGTGAATGGTATAACTACATCTAAATATAATATCAGCTATAAAATAAATTTGTTACAGCAACTTGTCTTCCATCTATTTCATTTAGGGAAGTGTATGCCAAATGACAATTCTACAACTAGTTCCAGTGTTACTAGCTCTGCATTTATTTTGAAGACTAAAACATTGTACCTTACACTTTTACAGATGTTATAATGAACCTAGAAAAAATACAGAAAATTCTTTCTATGATCTCGAAAACCTTTGGTGGGGGATCGGAGTGTGAGTCTTTTTGACCAAGTGATGTAAGAAAACATCAACAATGCAAGGACAAATCACAATCATAAGAACAACTCAGAAAATCAGTCTGTCCCTTCAAGTTTGCAATTCATTGACTGCTGTTTTATTTTAAAGAAGAAAATGACAACAACAAAAATAATTAAGGAAAAAATAGGATTATGAAAGTAATTAATTAAGCAAATCCATAACGTCATTGAGTATTACTGACATCAAGTGTCTTTGTATTGCAGGGTTTAAAATGTACAAGAAGGCCAAATAAAATAGGGTAAAAAGATCCACCATGTCTTATTTCTATTGTGTCATAATGTAATTTTTTCAGCAATATTGTCCACACTAACATTCATCATGGACAGCAGTGCATGAATGCATTTTATTTTTCTCTTTAAAATTTTTGGATAAAACTTGACTTGTATACGTTGATAATGTATGTTCTCATTTACTTTTTATTTTTTTTTTTATTATTTTTTTTTATTATTATTATTATTATTTTTTTTTTTTGGGGGGGGGGGGGGGTGAGTTTTTATTATATAAATGCCTATGCTAAGCTTTGTATGATAAGGTGGCCCTAAATTGACATAAAACACAATAAAAATACACATTAAGGAAATCTTGTCCCCTGCTACTGAAACTGATTTTGGCACAAAAATTGACCTGAACCCATATCTAGCTTTCAAAAACATTGTTACCGGTTTCTGATTTTATTGAAATTTGTTTGCTATATAGAGCACATATGTGGCCTATTTTATATGCAATATCTTGGGGTGACAAGATCAGTAACACATCTAATACTTATGATGAACATCTTAATCTTTGCAAATTTTTCATGAAAAATAGAAGAAATGTTGTAAATAAATTTATCAGGAAGATTAAAAGACATAGACACATTTACATTTTTTGGATTAGATTAATCCTTATGGAGTTCTGCTGCCAATCAAAGCAACAAAATTTGAAAATAATCATACCTATTGATTTAAGACTGAAAAGTTCACAGGTGTGTATGACCTCTACAGGGGATTACCTCAGGGATCTCTCCTGAGACCTATAGTAATTTATCAAACGAAACAAAGTTATATATATAGTTGTTAGACCTCAAGTAAACAACAACTGAAGTTTCAAGAAAATCTGTGCGTGGGCAGATTTGGAACTCCCCCTTTGTCGACTTAGGCTTTTGCATGAGGCAAAGTGAAAATAATGGATTTATAGGAAACCATTGAAGACAGTGTCACCAAAATTTGTAGATCAGGTAAAGTAACTGAATACATGAATGTATATGGATCAGAAAGGTCAAGGTCATTCATTGGCCTTGTTGATCACATGACCAAGATGGCTGCCATGCCCATATATGGTAAAAAGCCTTCAAAAATCTTCTTCTCCAGAACCATAAGGCCAGTGGCTTTGAAACTTGGCATGTAGCATATGGTACTCGGGCCCATTATGGTTTATACAAATGGTGACCCTGGGTTGACCTTGACCTATTTTACAGCAATGTCAAATTTTCCGACTTAGGCTTTTGCATGGGGCAAAGTGAAAATAATGGATTTATAGGAAACCATTGAAGACAGTGTCAACAAAATTTGTAGATCAGGTAAAGTAATTGAATACATGAAGATCTATGGGTCAGAAAGGTCAAGGTCATTCATTGGCCTTAGACCAAGGTCATTCAGGATCCTTATTTCAAACATTTTTTTCTCCAAAACTGCTGAGCCAATTTCAGTAAAATTTAATATGGAGCCTTTGTGAGTTGAACAAATGAAAAAATGCCAATACGGTCTAGATCACATGACCAAAATGGCCGTCACGCCCATATATGGTAAAAAGCCTTAAAAATTCTTCTCCTCCAGAACCGTAAGGCCAATGGCCTTGAAACTTGGCATGTAGCATATGGTACTCAGGCCCATCATAGTTTGTACAAATGTTGACCCTGAGTTGACCTTGACCTATTTTACAGCAATGTCAAATTTGCCGACTTAGGCTTTTGCATGGGAAAAAGAGAAAATAATGGATTTTTAGGAAACCATTGAAGACACTGTCACCAAAATTAGTAGATAAGGTAAAGTAGCTGAATACATGAAGATCTATGTGTAAGAAAGGTCAAGGTCATTAATTGACCTTAGACCAAGGTCACGCAGGTTCCATATTTCAAACATTTTTTTCTCAGAAACTACTGAGCCAATTGAAGTGAAATTCAATATGGAGCCTTTGGGAGTTGAACAAATGAAAAGCTGCCAATATGGTCTAGATCACATGACCAAGATGGCCACCACGCCCATATATCGTAAAAACACTTCGAAATTCTTCTTCTCAAGAACCGTAAGGCCAATGGCCTTGAAACTTGGCATGTAGCATATGGTACTGGCTATCATAATTTGTTCAAATGGTGACCCTGGGTTGAACTTGACCTATTTTACAGTAATGTCAAATATGCTGACTTATGCTTTTGCACAGGAAAAAGTGAAAATAATGTATTTTTAGCCTTTAGGCTCATAGGTGAGCTTGGATCACATGACCAAGATGGCCGCCATGCCCATATATGGTAAAAAGCCTTCAAAAATCTTCTTCTCCAGAACCATAAGGCCAGTGGCCTTGAAACTTGGCATGTAGCAAATGGTACTCGGGGCCCATCATGGTTTGTACAAATGGTGACCCTGGGTTGACCTTGACCTATTTTACAGCAATGTCAAATTTGTCGACTTAGGAGTAGGAAAATTGTCACCAGACAGGTGAGCGGTTCAGGACCACTAGTCCTCTGGTTGTTAATTCTCCATAAAATTGTGTTGTGGGTATTCATTAGAACCGCCTCAAGGAGACGGTTCTAATGAATACCCACAACATAGGTTAAGGTAGAGAAATAAGAAATTAGGAAAACTATCCTTCAGTTATCACAAAATACGCACCTTTAAACTGTTGCTATGCCTAAAACAGGTCTGCGACGGCAGTTAATAGATCTAGGTACATGACTTCTTGCATGAGGCTCCCCCAAGGTCTGCACTACATGTCTGTGAGCAGCAAATGCTCTGACAAGACAGCACATATGTGCATGCCTTTTTGAGCCATTTCTGCTGTCCTGTGCAGTAAGCCCCCTTTTCTAATGAGCTTGCTTGTATATTTCCTTTTAACACATGATAATATGTCATTAACTTTGTGCAATATACAGGAAGTAAAAATGTGGAAAAATGTGTATTAGTTGGCAATTGTACAACTTATCTGATATTTGTCTAATGTCCCATTTTTAGGACAATGACAAACAGTGTAGATGCAGATCATATGCTGCAGAATGTGGTGTCTGATCACAGTTTGCTAAAGATACAGGCAATTTTGTAAAACATACAATAAATAAAGCTGCTTGGAAGTGGGCCACCAAAGCCTCCATGGTGATTGATCATAAAAATTTTTTCTACAGCCCTACCTCCCCACCTGAAATAGTGATGACTGGTCCCTGTTTCTCACTGTCTCCTCTGATTAACAAAAAGCTTGGTATAAATGAAATAAGATTGAAAATGATGTGAAACTAAATGGGCCCCGTCAAGCGATTTTGGTACTTATAGCCTATGTGAGCAGCGAAGGTTCAGGCGAGCCTGCGCATCCGCGCAGTCTCGCCAGAACCTTTGCCGCGTTCATACAAGCAGTGAATCAAGAGGAACCTTCAGACAGAAAGCCATATCCCTGGCCCCTCTGAATGGCTGGGCATGCGCAGTTAAAATTTGTCATGACGGAATGCTCGAAGACACAAATTCGCTTGGCGGGGCTCAAATATGTTGTGGGCCATCATGAGAAATTTTCTATGGTCAGTTGATTCAAGAAGAGCAGTTGTCAGTTCTAGAGAATGAATGAATGTGCACTGTACTAGTTAACTGCTTATTAATAAGCATGCCCTGGAAAAGTGTGGTTCAGCAACATGACCTAAATAGTATTGGCTGGGCCATTTAACTCCCAGCCAAACTAAATCCCTGAAAAAACATCTGTTTCCCTTAACTTCGACAAAAGGCAGTGGTTTCTGCAGGATCAGTATTGTTTGGTTTTTAGTTTAATGGCCCAGTAAACACAATTTAGGTCTTATCGAGCAGATCAGTTTATCTGGGGCATGATTACACATTTTGTGCTACTAATCAAATATTGAAACAGTCTATTCCTAACCCTGTAAAGTGCTATGGAAAGTTCTGCAGTTGATGCCAATCTAATGTAACCCATGAAATGCCAATCACAAGTATTATCATCTGCCAGTTACCTTAAAAGTAATTTTTGCAAACAGTGTGGACCCAGATCAGAGCAGTCTGATCTGGGTCCACACTGTTTGCCTGTATGCAAAATTATTAAAAAAAAAAAAAATGCAAAAAAAAAATCAGTAGAATGCCAGACGACATAAGCAGACGACTTTTTCAGATGTAGTTTTTCTCTGCGTCTTAAGGGTCAAAGAAAAAGTCAAGGAATATAAGGCTTGATGTCACAGTTGAATGAACTGCTGGGCAGAGGATTCACATGAAATGTCAAGCCTTATTTTCTCTGATAGATAGGAAATGGAAATGTCAGCTTGTTGCTTTAACCCATTTTGTACCAGAAACCCCAAAACGAGTAGTTGGCAAACAGTGCAAGCCCAGATCAGACGCCGCAGAATGCGGCGTCTGATCAGGACCTACACTGTTTGCAAAAAGTTAAGCCATTTTCCAAATAAAATTTGAGAAAAAACAACCTGACACCCCTAAGTTTTGGAAGATTCCATTTGGTACAAAAGGGTTAAGGTATGACCAGTCTGTGAATAACATTAAAACCCTTAACCCTTATCTTGCTGTTCAAGACAACCCCTATCTTTGCAAACAGTGTAGATCCAGATCAGATGGCTTCTGAAGAAGCCATCTGATCAGGATCTACACTGTTTGGCATTCAGTTTATGAATTTGTAGCAATAAATTACATCAAGTAATTTGATTGGTTGACAGACCGAAATGGGTGTGGCTTAAATGAATATTCAACAAGAGAAGGGTTAACCCTTGTTGTGCTGAATCAGCAGGTTTTTGAGCAGAAATATGAAAAATAGCTAATGTTACATATTGTGAATCCCTTTTTCCCCAATATGCATGTAAGTGGAGTTTTTAACCCATTGTATGTGGGAAACCCCTGAAGGGGTACCTTGGCAAACAGTGCAGGACCCAAAACGAGTAGTTGGCAAACAGTGCAGGACCAGATCAGACGCCGCAAAATGCGGCGTCTGATCAAGGCCTGAACTATTTGCTGTCAAAAATAGAATAAAATGCAAAATAGGCCTACCACCCCTTATATGACAATGGACTTGTCCAGCATATAGCAATGGAAGAGTCCACTAGTATGCAATGGGTTAAGGATGCTAGTGACAAACACATTTGTTGATGTGATGCTGCTATAAATAACAGCAGTCAACAATTTGGTTGATGGCACAGAGATCAGTTGTCTAAATGTATTTTTAGCATTTTGCTATTTCTCTAATATTTATTTGCTATGAACAAAATTGAATGTATGAATCATGACATACATGTATTATTATAATAAAATTACAGAATCAAATTTTCCTGTCTTGTTTTTTATGACCAGGTTTTTTTTGTGGACGTGGTGGTTAAATCTTTAAAATCATATTGTATGTTTTAATATGATCAGTTTGAAACTCTGCCAATCATCACGTGAACAAGTTCCATCGGGGCTTGAAGAAATATATGGGCTGCATGATGCTTCCACGCAGAGCTGAATCCAGCCTGCACACTAGTACTGGTAAACCACTTAGAGGATCTAAGCCTGTCCAAGAACCGCGGTGCGAGGCAGGACCGCCCATGCTAATAAACCCTATTGGTTTCATTGGGCAACAGGGCTTGAGATGTCATTTCATCTCAATGTCGGGTAAAAGTTCCACAAAATTGGAAGCAATGTCTCCAAAATGGCCTTTACAGTGTTGACGGGGACGTTAAACCTCAAATCAAACAAACAAAACGTGAACAAGTCTATGAATTCAACGCCCCCCCACCAACCCTAATTTATAGAAAGAAAACTGGGGTGTACAGGGTATACAATATTTTTCTTATTTCTGCTCCAAGACATAGGTTGTGGGCACTCATTAGAACCGCCTCAATAAGGCGGTTCTAACGAGACTCCACAACCTATGTTTGCAGTATAAATAAGAAAAATACCTCAGATTTTCATCAGCAAATAAGCCATTTTGGAGACGTGAAAAAATGCACTATGTCGCATGGGCATGTTTTTGTAATTTAGAGTTGGTTGGACATCTTCATATCTCTCAATATACGGATTGTGCATACAGTGTATATACATAATGTAAAATGTGTGCAATAAAGACCATGCCAGCACGAAACTTTGGTACAGCCTCAGGCTGATAGCGAAACATTATCATGTTGTATCACTATCAGCCCAACGTTGGCACGACATTCTTTGCTAGATGGAGAGAGATCAACTAAAATGAAACTCAACAGGGCTGCCCTCCCGATGGGAGAAAATTCTTTCAAGAGCACAGCCCCTATTTCAGTGAATTTTTCTAGAGCATCCTCGTTTTGGATAATACCAATTTTGTTTGACAGTGCCACTGCTGCGTGGAGTAAAACCATTCTTAATGGCAGTGTAACTGCTGGGATTTCCCAGCACTCCCATTGTAACTGGATTCTCAATGCCATTGTAATGGCTGGGATTTCTCAGCCAACCCCATTGTAACTTGATTCTCAATGGCAGTCTAACAGCTGGGATTTCTGAACAAACCCCATTGAAACTTGATTCTCAATGGCAGTGTAACAGCTGGGATTTCTCAGCGAACTCCATTGTAACTTGATTATGGCAGAGTAACAGCTGGGATTTATCAGCAAACTCCATTATAACTTGATTCTCAATGGCAGAGTAACAGCTGGGATTTCTCAGCAAACTCCATTATAACTTGATTCTCTATGGCAAAGTAACAGCTGGGATTTCTCAGCAAATTCCATTGTAACTGGATTCTCTATGGCAGTCTAATAGCTTGGATATCTCAGCAAACCCCATCCAACTTGATTCTCAATGGCAGTGTAACTGCTGGGATTTCTCAGCAAACTCCATTGTCACTTGATTCTCTATGGCAGTGTAAGAGGTGCGATTTCTCAGCAAACTCCATTGTAACTTGATTCTCTATGGCAGTCTAATAGCTTGGATATCTCAGCAAACTCCATTATAACTTGATTCTCAATGGCAGTGTAACAGCTGGGATTTCTCAGCAAACTCCATTATAACTTGATTCTCAATGGCAGAGTAACAGCTTGGATATCTCAGCAAATTCCATTATAACTGGATTCTCAATGGCAGTGTCCAGAAGGTGCAGATGACTTGTTCTCTAGATTCACCACCCTTGTGAGGTCTAGAGACTAGTTCTGTTGGTCGAAGGTCCTGGTGAAGGATTGTCTAAGGACGTGTCACCAGTAAACAATTCTGATTCTGAATCCGGGATCCTTGCCTTGGCGGACAAGACCATAGCTCAGTTTAGGAGACATAACGAGGTTAAAATTAGTCAATGCTCTGCTGTTTTTTTTTTTCTTCAGCAGACATCATTTTTTTTTTTTTTTAATATTTTCTTAAACAAACCAAATTTTATTTTGTCGTGTGCTCAATTAGCCTAGAGAGGTTAAGCCAGAGCTATGGTTCTTGTGTTCTACATGTTATCTTATGCTAGGCCTTCTTAACATTTTTGCAAGGCTTCAAGAAAATATCAAAAACTGTTTTCAAGTAATAGAAAGAACACGTGTATGACTAGGATCACAGGTTACAATGTTCAGAGGGTGGTAACTCCAAAGGCAGATGTTTCAGAGTTATGGTTCATTCGTTCTACATATCATATCATGATGATATACATTTGAATGATCTGGTTTTTAAGGTATAACTAGAAGCATATTGGGGCTACCCCTGATACACATTTGCATAAATTCCCAAGAAAATATATCAAACATTTATCAAGTTACTACGGAGCCCGGTCCGTGGTGCAGTGGTTACGCTACTCGCCTTGTAAACCAGGGGTCGCAGGATCGATCCCGGGCTTCTCCAGACTTTCGGATGAGTCTTTAAACCGAGGTCCCGTCTCCGTATGACCTTAGCTGTTGGTGGGACGTAAAACTAAAACTCACGGAACCCGGGAAGGGACATGATTTTTTATTTTTATGTTGTGTGAACAAGATAATATCTTGAGCGGACAAGATATCATCTTGTTCGCGCAACATATTATCTTGTTTCCAAAACATAGATCTTGGGAAGTTGTGCGGACAAGATATTATCTTGTGCGGACAAGATCTATGTTGTGCAGACAAGATTGATATGTTGTCCGCACAAGATAATATCTTTTCCGCACAAGATATTATCTTGTGCGCACAACATAAAATAAAAAAAAAATCATGTCCCTTCCCGGGTTCCGTAAGTTACAGAGCAGACACAAATACAGTGAAATT
The DNA here is from genome assembly GCA_963580285.1 of Lucinisca nassula. Lineage (NCBI taxonomy): Eukaryota > Metazoa > Mollusca > Bivalvia > Lucinida > Lucinidae > Lucinisca > Lucinisca nassula. The sequence continues at coordinate 172,067,345 of OY757010.1, forward strand.
CCGCTATTAAGACCACCTAAAATTGACACTAATTGAGAATAATTTTGGTTTAAAAAAGCATATTTAGTAGCGTGCAGTCTTTATTTGTGTTTCCTGCAGACTGTCCTCTGGTCAGAGACCACATTTGGGACTTTTCAAAAGTGGTCTTATAGACCGCTTTTGTACAGTCCCAAAGGTGGTCTTAATATAGGAATTTTACTATTACAGAAACCACATTTTTCAATCTTCAAAGGGCCAAAACTCCAGAAGTAAGTTAACCCTTATCTTGCTGAATATTCATTTAAGCCACACCCATTTCTGTCTATCAACCAATCAAATGACTTGATGTAATTTATTGCTACAAATTCATAAACTAAATGCCAAACAGTGTAGATCCTGATCAGATGGCTTCTTCAGAAGCCATCTGATCTGGATCTACACTGTTTGCAAAGATAGGGGTTGTCGTGAACAGCAAGATAAGGGTTAAGCAGAGTTACAGTTCTTGTGTTCTGTACCTCGTCTCTTGATGCTTAATTTCATCAAGTATCTGAAACGGCTTTCAACTTACAGAGCGGGCACGAGGACAATTGGTAGAATTTTTACTATGTCCAAAGAGCCGTAACTCCAAAAGCAGATTAACCAGAGTTAAGTTTTGGGGTTATGCACGTAATATCATGGTGCTTTGCATTTGTGAGATATTTCATGAAAATATCTCGAACGATTTTCAGCTTACAGACCGGACATGAGTACATGGTTTAAATGGCTATGTTCAATGTTGAAAGGGCAATAGCTCGAAAAGAAGGCAAACCTTTTCTAGAACATACTTATAGTTCTTATGTTCTGCACGTCGTCTAATGGTGTTTTTCATTTCTATGAAGTTTCATGAAAATATCATTAAATATCTCTAACGGTGTCAGATTGATTGGTTGTTTTTGATTAGTTGATATGAGGTTTAACGTCCCCGTCGACACTGTATAGGTCATTTTGGAGACGTTGCTTCCAATTTTGTGGGAGTTTTAACCGACACTGAAATGAAATGACATCTCAAGCCCTGTCGCCCAATGAAATCAATAGAGTTTATAAGCATGGACGGTCCGACTCGCACCGCTTTGCCTGGGCAGGCTTAGGTCCTCATAGCGGTTTACCAGTACTCGTGTGCGGTCGGTTACAGCTCTGCGTGGCAGCATCATGCAGCCCATCTATTTCTTGAAGCACCGATGGGCGGGGGCCGTCTAACGGTGTCAGAGATATACGGTGTCAGAGATATGGTACAGACACGTGTACATGGTGTGTATGTGTGCGTGCGTGCGTGTGTGTGTGTGTGTTTCGCTCCACTAACAACTAAGGTCTACGGAGACGGGACCTCGGTTTAGGCCTAGGCGGTTTACCAGTACACAAGAGTGGTCAGTTTCAACTCGGCGTGGAAGCACCATGCAACCCAATTTATTTCTCTAAGCCCCGATGGGCTGGGGCGATGCTAGGCTGTTCGAAGACTTTTGCAAACATCCGGTTTTCTCCGACTCGGGATATTAACATACAGTATTTCAATAGCTCGAAATCCGAACTCCGTTGGCTCATTTGCCATGGATGAGTCGAACCCGTGTTTGAATCCCTAGAGAATTCCTCCATATAAAAATAGTTTTTAAACCGAGGTTCCGTCTCCATATGACCTTAGTTGTTGGTGGTACGTAAAACTCAAACACATACAGAGAAATAGAGAGGGAGTATATAGGAATATTTTGGCCAGAACCCACATCCTGTTATCAACTGATGGACCGATTTCTTATCATAGGTTTATATGAGACTATCAAACACCTTTCTCTGATATGTTGGGTACTTCTTCAGCACATTACGAAAAAATGCCTATACAAATACATTGTAACCTTTATCGCAGAAAAAAAATGAAAATTTTAAGATGAAAAATTGTGATATTTTTCTTATTTCTGCTCAAAATATATAGATTGTGGGGACTCGTTAGAACCGCATCATCGAGCTGTTGATATTTTAGTGCAGAAATAAGAAAAATATGGTTTACCCCTGTAAACCCCAGTTTTATATAAAAGTGGGGTTTAAGTGGTGGGGGGGGGGGTCAAAATTATATAGGCGTGTTTTCGTGATATGAGTTGCAGCGCTAGTTGCGATCTTGTCGTTTCTAAATGGGGGATCCAGCGAGACTCAGAAGTGGACAGATGCTACGCCAAAGTTTGTTATTTGTGCCAGCTGTCTGGCAGTGGAATGAGCATCTCTCTCAATAATGGGCTTGATCCTATTGATGTTAGATTTGGTAACTGCTGGGTCTTTCTGAACAAAGGGGCATCTTTGACTGATTCCTGATCGGAACTGAATTTTGTAAACCACTTATAAACTGTGGAAAATGACACTAATAACACATATCTCATATATGCTTTTGACACGCAATGCCAGCTTATAGCGACTTTTATATAACCTCATTTTCATTTGTTTTGGAAAAGAACTGGTTTGTGGATTTCAAGTAGTTTTATACACAATGTACAGGGAAATTCCGCTATTAAGACCACCTTAAATTAAGACTAATTCTGCTTTTAAAAGCTTATATGGAAGGGTGCACTTAATCTTTCGTTGCGCTTTCTGCCCACGGTGTCCTCTGGTCAGGGACCACCCTTGGGTCTGTTCAAAAGTGGTCTTAAAGACCACTTTTGAACAGTCCCAAAGGTGGTCTTAATTTAGGAATTTTACTGCACAGTGATGACTGGTCACCATTTTTGTTATTAGAAGTTATGAATAATAAAATATGGATTTCTATTTGAAAAAAAAAAAATAAGAAAACCTGTTATTTGGTGAAACAAGATTTTATACAGGTCTGCGCACAGTATAAGGCGTTATCCGATGCGTCTAAGGCACACATTGTCAACATAATTAGGAAACCTAACCAGCTAGTTTTGGCTAGTTAGGCCTCGTCAGCGAGCCAGTGTATTCCACAATGAAAATTATAAAGAGAAACACAATGTGATCCCAAATTCCTCACACAATACGAGTATCACTAGGGAAAGAAGTCGAAACATGGAATGACGACAGAAAACAATGGACCACAGGTAAACAGAGTCAGCAGCTCCTTCCAAAACAGTTGGTGACTCAGAATATCCTATACCTAACTAAAAAGGAGCAAGACACGAATCTGAATCACCAACATGACAAACATTAAACTGGAAGGACAAATGTAGCCAAAAAAAAAAAAACAAGATGTGTTTGTGAAACACTGATGCCCCCGGACAGCGCCAATGTTAATGTTTTTAAAAATTTTGAAAAAAATAGGTCAAAGGTCAAGTTCAAGGTCACGAGATCAAAAATTATGGTACCACTGGAAAGGTCTTGTGATAAGGTATACACATGTGAAATATGAAAGCTCTATCTACTACCATTCAAAAGTTATGCCCAATGTTAAAGTTTTTGCAGACGGACAAACGGACAAACAGACGGACAGACCAAAAACTATATGCCCCCGAATCTCTTAGATTCCGGGGGCATAAAAATAACGAACAACCAAAAAGGGGGAAGAATCAGAATCACCAACACAAAACATGAAGGAAACACAGCAAAAGCACCGACCCGGAACGGTCAGTAAAATTACTGGTGGGTTCAAGTCAACCCCACGGGACCCCAACGCAGACTTTCACTGTGAAGTCTATGATGGATGATGGATTAGTATACAGTTATTTCCTGGCAGTTTGGAGTATAGTCAAAATTATTGTGGACGACCTGATATTGTTGTCCACAGTTTTAACTATACTCGAGGCTGCCTTGTAATAACTGTTTTATTACCCAATAAGAGATTAATGAACAGTTGTTTTAAAGAGATGATACTTTCAGATGAAAAAAACACACAACTTTTCAATGTATATATATACTGAGGGACTTTAAAAAGCGCACCACTGTATATCATGTAATTGTACCTAAAGTTTGAACACCCGTCAGAGTTTTATGGTTGAGTTCTTTATGAGAATGTGCAACAGTGCATGAAAAGTTTGAGAAACATGTTATTTTTTTTTTCGTATACAATTCAAACGAGTTAATATAAACGTCTGTGTATGGGGTGTCGTTATACTATTTAATCCGTATTTATAGATATCCATAATTATTTATGGATATCCATAATTCGAATTATGGATATCCATAATTCGAATTATGGATATCCATTATTATTTATGGATATCCATAATTATTTATGGATATCCATAAATCGATTTATGGATATCATTAATTTAGATCGAAATATGGATATCCATAAATCAAATTATGGATATCCTTAATTCGAATTATGGATATCCATTATTCGGCTGATTTATGGATATCCATAAATCGAATTATGGATATCCTTAATTCAACTCTGCAAATAAACCTAATGAATAATGACTGCTCCCTTTGCATAACAAAACACACAAAAAAACTCGACTATTCGTGTCAGGTTTCCGATTTAGGTGTGTAATAAAAGCCGGTAATGTAGGGTAGGCTCAGTTGTGGCCTATGGTGTAGGAGAGATATGTTTTGTTTGATTTGAGGTTTAACGTCCCCTTCAATACTATAAAGGTCAGTTTTGGTGACGTTGCTTCAAATTATGTTGGGTATTAAGCCTTCACTGAGATGAAATGACATCTAAATCCCGCTGGCCTCGGTTGCTCAGTCAGATGCGCGTCTGACCGGTGATCAGGAGGATGCGGGTTCAATTCCTGCCAGGGTCGGCAACATTCTTTCGTGGAGATTGATCATGAAATTCGTTCTACTGTTATTCTCTCCCTTTCGCTGATTTGAGAAGGGCAGTTGTCAGTGTCTGGCGAAAGTATGTGCACTGTACTGGTTAACTGCGTACGTATAAGCCTGTCCAGAAAAAGTGTGGATAGGTAAACTGCCAAAAATGACCTAAATTAGTGTTGACTTGGCCGTTAAACTCAAATCCAAACAAACATCTCAATCCCTGTCACCCATTGACTCACACGACTTTGTTCGGACAGGCTTAGACATTCTAAGCGGTTTACCAGTACTCTGAGATAATGCAGCCAAATCTATTTCTCCAAGCCCCAATGGGCGGGGGCCAGGAGGTAATTTGTCTGATACTCCATACACCTCAAGTAGACAAGTAGAGTAATATATGGATATATGGTAATGCTATATACAGTGAATTTCTGCTATTAAGACCACCTAAAATTAAGACTAATTCTGCTTTAAAAAGTTTATTTAGAAGGGTGCAGTTATTCTTTCTTCGTGAATTCTGCACACAATGTCCTCTGGTCAGGGACCACCTTTGGAACTGTTCAAAGGTGGTCTTAATATAGGAATTTTTACTGTATATCGACCATGTGCATTTTTCTCCAGAAAGCATGCACGGATTGCCTGTTTGGATAATTATAATCTAACGTCCGACTTTCAGTGTCCTTAAGTGCGCAGTCCTCACAGAGGTGATTCCAGAGGGACAGGATGCGTTGGCCGGAATTTCCAGATCTTACGGCTGGTTCCGATATTTAACTGCACACTTGGCGTGGGTTCAGCGTATGGCGTCCGTTGCTTTGGAAGCCTTACGGGCTGAACAGGCTGCACGGCGGAGAGGTCCCTGTGACTTGCCATCATGAAGACCTTGAAGATTTTTGACATTAAACAATCACGTGTCTTAGGGAGAAATCATTAATCCAAAAGCTTTGACGGTGATTTATGCATATCCATATCCATAAATCGATCTGAATTATGGATATCCATAAATCGGAGGAATAATGGATATCCATATATCGAATTATGGATATCCGTAATTCGAATTATGGATATCCATAAATCGAATTATGGATATCCATAAATCGATCTGAATTAATGATATCCATAAATTATTCGGCTGATTTATGGATATCCATAAATCGAATTATGGATATCCATAATTCGATTTATGGATATCTATAAATACGGATTAAATAGTTAAACGGCACCCAATATTTGTGCAGCTGAATGAATACTGCATAATGTAACAACAGTACTAAAACGACAAAGATCGTTGAAAAAACAATTTTCATCGATTTTTTGGAACAGATGAGAATTCGAAGACCCCTCTTTTAAAACCTGATCAGATGATGTTTTACTGGCATAGGTTAAAGGAACGTGTCCAAATGTACCCTTTTCCAAGCAAATTTGAATGTCTAAATGATGGCCGTTACCTGCACTTCAGGTTTATGTATAAACGGTAAGAATCTTCGCGAAATGACATTGGAAATGGGATATGGTACTGGATTAAAAGAAAACACAAAACATGAACTGCTATAAATTTGGCCAGCAGCCGCGACGATGCAGCATATTGGAAAATCACGCTTGAATCATGTTTGGATTAAGACAGATTTATTCCCCTTTAGGACTATTCTGAAGCCCATTTTTTGCACCCCTTTCGAAAGCATATGCTCCCTACTGAAACTTGAATAAACCAAAACTACGCAAATTGGCTTCAGAGTAGCCCCGAAGGGAGATAAATCTGTATTAATCCAAACATGACCCAAATGTGAGTTTCAATCAGCAGCAGCTTCGTGACTGATGACCAAATTTCAATAAAATTTGAAGCAGAGGTTAATCACTGTTCATGCTTAATGTTTTCTATTAATCCAGTACATTTTCCTTCCCAATGTCATTTTGCAAAGATTCAAACTGTTTACACTAAAACCGGAAGTGAAGGAAACGAACAACATTTAGAAATTCAAATTTGCCTGACACATATTCCTTCAGCATGTGTTGGTCGGGCTTTGAAAGTGGCGTCTGCGAAAGTTGAACTGCACCCCTATTTTTTTTTTTTGAAAAAATCTCAAATTTCAAACATCGATAAAACGGATATGTTGTCGGAGATGTTGCACTGATGAGTAAGGAAGCCTTCATGCGGAGTGAACAAATTATATGTCTAAATCTCGACGGAAGTAAGGGCGAAGATTGCGATTTAAGCTCCCCAGTGAAATTCTTTTCACTGACTGTTTCAATGCGGTTCTTCTGTCGCGGTTTATTTTGTTATGATTTGTCTTTGAGTGTGTGTATCGCTTATATATTTTTGTTTTGGATAGCCAATTGGCCACTTTGTGGGAAAGTAACTGTCCTTTTGGCTTTCCACTATTGATGTTTCCATTAAGGTCTAGTTATTTCATGTTTGTGTTTCTTTCCTGTTGATGTCTCTGATGGGAGGTGTGGGTTAATGTATCGATTCCTGATCATTGCCTTCATTTCTATTACCCAGGGTCTTTGTCATTTCTGTTTTGTTTTTACAGTATAATATTATAATATTCATTCAGAAGTATAAATGTTGAAAAACGGCATAAATATCAACTCACCTATTTGTTAACATTCAAGTTTGAAATCTCGTAGTTCACGAAACGATCTTGAGTGCATAATTGCCGGCTACCCATTACGAGTCTGCGTGAAATATCGTACACCTTTCTATAGTAGCTATAGATTGGGTAGTAAAATGCACATGGCATAATTCCACCGTCCTCAATCGCGGCCTATTTGTTTCTATTACAGCATCTTTTACTTTATTGTTTTCCGAGGCCGGTCAGAAGAAGCGATACAAAGGCATTCTGAAAGCCTCCTTCATGGGCTTCAGCATACCAACATAGTCGTGGGAACAGCTTGCGCAGAACCGACCAAAGTCAAAGATGAGTTGGTGGTAAATATGAGACAAACAGAATCAGCGTAGCTGAGCAAAAACGTGCTCAGGCTGAAGCCAGAGATAAGGCATCACAAACATAGTTTTCTGCCACAAACCTTTCTTGTTGTAGCTTCAAATTTAGAGCCAAGATTGGTCTCATCAGCCGTCTCAGAACACACCAACAGTAGCAGTTCACACATACGCTCGTATGATAAAAACGTGTCATTGTCAGGAAATACAAGACGAACTACAGTAAAATGCCTGGATTAAGACCACCTTTGGGACTGTTCAAAAGTGGTCTTTAAGACTATTTTTGAACAGTCCCAAAGGCTGTTCTGACCAGTGGACACAGTATGCAGAAAGAATAAATGCAGCCTATTAGATAAGTTTATTAAAGCAGAATAAGTCTTACTTTTAGGTAATTTCGCTGCACCATTTCAAAAAGAGTCTATGGCGTATCAAAGGGGAATATTTTTCCCTCCAGAAGAGTTGTAAATTGTTTGTAATTTTCAACCTCATTGATTTAATAACACTCTTAAAGTTTGAAGTATAAAGTGATTTTCACGTGCTTGAAGTTATCTTCAGTAAACAGACTGGCGACTGTCCGCTGTCTTGCAAGTGTTGTTTATACAAAGATCCACCACCTCTTCATGACGTCACAAGAATGTCACAAGTAAGGAATCAGTTCAAAGACAGCGAAGACTAAGATCAATCTGCGCGTCCACGACGTCTGATCAGATTGAAGGGAGTATTCTCCACCCGCATCACCGGCTCATTTAAACAGGAATGCTAACGGATCCTCATCGTTCGCAGGAAGCATGTCAGAAGATCGACTTTCCTGCGACGAGCAGCATGATGATATAGAACATGGCCATATTGTTTAAAGAACTGCAATTAATGACAAAATAACGTTTCGATAGGGTTTAAAATGAAAGTCAAAAGTGGTCTTAAATATCATTTTGATAGACATGTTGAAACAATCCCGTGTTGATTTGGTATTGCATGGGAATAAAACCTATAACCTTGAATTAAGCTCGTTCCTTTGAACTGGCAGCAATATGAATCCCCACGCAGACACATGACGTTAATGCAAAGTCGGATCGACGTGTATGGATAAGTTCATGACTTTACTGCAACGCCGCATCAACACCAGTGCAACATCAGAATAGTTCTGCAACGTCACATCTAAGTCGGTGCAACGTCGTTGCACAAACGTTCAGGTTACCTTGCCGGAAAATATTATTTCGCGGAAAATAATAATGAACTCTTTCTACTGTCGGCAGTTGTCAGTTTCAGGCGAAAGAAAGTGAACTGTGCTGGTTAGACGCGGCGGGGACATGTGAGGTTAGGCAAACATGACCGAAATAGTGTTGATTCGGACGTTAAACTCTTAACAAACAACAAACAAACAGAACCTCACCCATTGTGGACAGATCAGCCCCGCACCCCATTTCAGCACATGGATAGACTTGCTGAGGCATTTTATTTTGTATATTTGATTTGAGGTTTTACATCCCCTCAGCACTATATAGGTCAACTTGTTTGTTTGGAGACGTTGCTTCCGATTTGGTGGGACTTTTATCGGACACTAAGATAAAATGTCATCTCAAGCGCTGTCGCCTAATAAAATCAAAAGGCTTTATATGCATGGGCGGTCCGACTCGCACCACTATTCCTGGGCAGGCTTAGACTCTCTAAGCGGTTTACCAGTATTCATGGGCGGTCGGTTTCAGCTCTGCGTGGACGCACAACTATGCAGCCTAATCTATTTCTCCATGCCCCAGTGGGCAGGGGCCACTTGCTGAGGTTACGGACAAAGTACATGCTACAAAACCATCCTCTTTTCAATATCTGCCAAAAAAAAACACAAAACAACAACAACAACAAAAAAAAAAAAAAAAAAAAAAAACCTAGCCACGTAATGGTTCTAAGGACAACTGAAGCCAGTTGTTCAAAACTAACGACGTCGTTAAAACTTTGATCACTAAAATTGGCAAATATACAAATATTTTGCAGAAAAAAATATGAGCAGCTTTTGGATAAGCAAAAGCTGCTCACATTTTTTTCAGCAAAAAATACCAGAGTTTTAGATATTGCACTTACTAGAACGGTTAACAATTTGGCCACTAATGAGCACGTTAAGCTATCGATGCTTTGAACAACAGGGCCCAGAACTCCAATGGCTCTAATACAGATGGCTCGTTTACCATGGCAAATTTGAAATTGTTCTTAAGCCCATTGTATACTAGTCTTCCATTGCTATATGTTGGACAAGTCTATATGTCATATAAGGGGTGGTAGGCCTATTTTTCGATTATATTCCATTTTTTGACGGAAAATTCTGTTAGCAAACAGTGTAGGCCCTGATCAGACGCCGCGTTCTGCGGCGTCTGATCTGGGCCTGCACTGTTTGCCAAGATACCCTTTTAGGTTTAATCACTGTGGAATCCTTCCGATAACTTTACACCAGGTTAAGAAGTCCGTGTAATGAGCATACTTCTAAACCTTACTTAGAGAAAGTGGAGTTTACAAGGGTACACTTTATTTTTGCTCAAAAACCTAGATGGTGGATAATTGTTAGAACCGCCTCCTCAATGAGGCCTTCTACACAGTCCATGTCTGGACTAGAAATCTGGAGATAATAAAAAATTTACATATGAAAAATCTTAGTTTTAGAGATACGAAAAACGCAATTTCAGGATACTGATGTTTTAGATAATTAGATAACAGTTATCTAGGGATAATTTGGGGATTTTTTTTTTCTTATTTTACCATGGAAATGTACATTGGTTTAAACCTATTTATTTCAAAACAATAATGTTTTAGTAAAAATAATACAATATAGGATTAGAAAGGAATCTATACGCGTATTTAGTTCTACTTCAAACACTTTAGTTGTGTGTACTCATTTGAAGCGTGTTGATTAATTGAATGGATGGATGAATGAATGAATGAATGATTGAATGATTGAATGAATGAACGGCTTAATTAATTTAGATAAATGATGATAATTGTTCCGTAGAACTAAAAGAAGTCCTGCATTCTGAGGTTGATTGTCATAAAGGATCTTACATGAGAATGCATGCATTATTGAATTCATTAAACGAGTTTAGGAAAAGGGATAAAATGCGAGGCTTCGTGGAAGATTCTGTTTATCATATGACATTTGCTAATGTGTGTATTCCCTCCCAGATCTTGTGTGATTGTCACATTAAGGTATTTAATGGAATTCACATTTTCGAGAACATTTCCCTGTAAGGTGTAAGAAGCCTCAATTTTATTTATTCTCTTACTAGTTATCTGCATAATATTGCAATTAGCGGGTTAAAATCCCATGCCCATTTTCGTGCCCAATATCCCAATCTATCTATATCCTTTTGAAGCTTCATTGAGTCCTCAGTATCAGCAAACACAATCGGCTGCAAACAGTCTTATTCCTGAGTCATTGTCAGGGGAAATTTCATTAATGTACAGGGAGAATAGCAGCGGACTAAGAACAGACCCTGTGGGACCCCAGGAAAAACTGAATCCCATACTGAAGATTCACCATTAACAACAACACGCTGTTTTTTGCAGTACTTTATGTGAGATCGTGTCATATGTTTGAAACTTTTATGTGAGATTGTCTTAAATTGTGTTTTCATATGTTTGTAGAACTTTATGTGATTCTGTGTTATAGCATGTCCTCAATTGTTTGAAATACTTTGTGTGTAATTGTGTTGAAATATGTCTTCATGTGAAATTGTGCTACACTGCATCTTCATTTGTTAGAAGTGCTTTATGTAAGATTGTTTTCAATTTTATCTTCATTTGTTTGAAGTACTTTATGTGTGATTGTGTTAAAGTATGTCTTCATGTGAAAGTGTGCTAAGCTGCATCTTCATTTGTTAGAAGTGCTTTATGTAAGATTTTTTTTTTAATTGTATCTTCATTTGTTTGAGGTACTTTATGTGTGATTGTGTTAAAGTGCATCTTAATGCGTCTCCCTGTCCTACATCATAGTGTAGATTATATTTTCTTGTCCTTTGGGATCATTGATTCCATTGTGGAATTTTGAAAATATCTGAGGGTCACTGATGAGGCCTAATTGGCCGAAACTAGCTAGTCTGGCCCAGAAAACATGTACACTCCATATATTTCAGTTCTGTGGTGTATTCCTTGCTTCCAAAGGATAACCCTTTTATAGAACGTATTTGAAGTACTCAATGTGAGATTGTGATAGAGTGCATCTTCATGTGTTTGAAGTACTTTATGTGAGATTTTGTTCAAGTGTGTCTTCATTTGTTTAGAGTACTTTTTATGTGTGATTGTGTTTAAGTGCATCTTAATGTGTTTGAAGTAATTATTGCGAGATTGTGCTAAAGTGTTCGTTAGACGTGTATTTGTATTTGTTGTGAATATACTTATTATTGGTGGGCCCTGACTTTGTATTCCTCGGCAGCTAATTCTTTTCTGTTGTTCCGTTGATTCCCCCACCCCCCACCCCCCCCCCCCCCCTTTTGGTTGTTCGTTTTAGTTACGCATGTCCTACCAGTTTAATGTTTAATGTTTCTTTCCCCCATTATTGCTCCTTTTTAATTAGGTTTGGATATTCTGAGTCACCATCTGTTTTGGAAAGAGCTGCTGACTCGGTTTACCTGTTGTCCGTTTTGTTGTAATACTGTCGTCCCTCCATGTTTCGACTTCTTTCCCTAGTGATATTGTTGGAAGAATTTGGGATCTGATTGTATCAGTTCCTGATCGTTTCTCTTATTATTCTTTTTACAATGTTTCGTTGAAACACTTAAATATTGAAAATCACCTTCTGGTAGTTGTGGATCCTTTATTCTCACTGCACTTGTTTACAAAGTTTACAAAGTTTACCTTCTGGCGGACAGTATTGTACCAAGTGTAGGCATCTTTGTTTATCTGTCAACAAAAAGAACAAATCTGGACCATTAAAGGAAATGTGTGGTTAATTTGCGTGCGGTGTAACATTATTGGGTAGTACCAGTCACACGTACATTAGCAATACAGTAGAACTTCGATGGCTCGAACACCGATGGCTCGTTTAGCATGGCTGAGTCGAACCCATTCTGGAGTCCCTAGCGAAATCCTCTACATAAGAAATAGTGGGGGATAATTAAGGATATTTTAATCTTTGATCTTGCAAATGTATGCTGTGTGTACTCATTAGAATCGCCTCGCTGAGGCGATTCTAATGAGTACACACAGCATACGTTTTCATTATAGAACACCGAAAAGATGTCTAAACGTATCTCGTTAAACCTCCTGACAGTTACCTCAGTGGCTCGAACTACCCCTGTCTCGATCAGATTTTCAAGGTCCCAAAGGTGTTCGAGCCATCGCAGTTCGACTGTATATGCACGCAAGTATTATTGTCTTTAGGTCAATTGACAATCAATTTACCCCCCCCCCCCCCCACACACACACACACACAAACCATCCATTAAAATGAAACTGTCGAGAACTCAGTAGCATTTCGAAATTGATTGTTTAAAGTTATGCTACAGACTTTGTATTTTATGTTTGCCTGAAAAGCATTTTATACGGTATTTAAAATTTTATCGTCAAACTTTTTAAATTGTGCTATCATTGTACACACACCACTTCAACTGAGGTACTAACAGAGAATCACTGCAATAACAATCAAGCCAGGACACAGCCAACCTTACAATATTCCAAGTGTGAGCAGCGCAAACTTAGACCAGCACGTGCACCAACGCAGTCTGATTAGAACCGAAGTTGCTCGAATGAGTAATTTTGGGGTTCTTAGCCTGGTCTTTAAGCGACCAGCGAAAACTCAAATTAGCTTGCGCAGGCGCACTCGAGTCCTTACTGGTCGCATATACCATCTTGTAGGTGTCGCTATACCCCGGTGATGCAAACCTGTAACATGCTTAACGGTTATTGTATCAATTTATTGTCGACGTTTTTACAATTTTATGCGACACTAAACTGATCTTTTTCTGAATGATGATTACATTTTGCGGCTTTAAGTGGGAAACTGGCGCCCGTCTAGCAAATGCTATTGTCATTGTTTTAAAATTACTGATTTTAGAATATATGTTATATATATGTTTGTAAGCCAAAGTATGCAATAATTCACTCCTTGAAAGGTGAATAGGATTTGAAGAGAAAGTAGGATAGCTATTGAGATACGTGGGAAAGTTCAGTTCACCGATTAAGTAGCATATTTTCAGACTAAATTGTATGTTGGCAAGCGAAGCAGCATGACACTACTTAACCTTCTCGACAAGCCCTATCTTTGCAAACAGTGTAGATCCAGATCATATGGCTGAAGAAGCCATCTGAGCAGGATCTACACTGTTTGACATTCAGTTTATGAATTTGTAGGAATAAATTACGTCAAGTAATCTGATTGGTTCACAGTTAGAAATGGGTGTGGCTAAACTGAATATTCAGCAGGATAAGGGTTAACATAAATTTTTCTCTTCGATACATAGAAGCAAATTGGCACGAGTCGTGACTAGCCATAACATCTGCTTGGATTTTTATAGTAATTACACCTCGAAAGACATATCACAGGTGCTTGAAGTTTGATCCATCTACACGTACTGAAAATGTCCAAGTATAAAAAGTCTGTTTCAGTTTCAAATAGCTTACTGTCACTTTTGATTTTGGTCATTATGAATTACTTATGGACAGAACTTCAAGCTCCTGTCGACATATTAACATCAACGCGCGACGAACCCATCAGCCAACAAGAAAGGTGCGTCATCGTACAGAGAACTTAAGTAAAACCTAATTAACGTAGATTCAAGTTTTTCTTTGCTAATTCTTGTAGCTTAGACATTGCCTTTGAAGAATCGGGATGATGCCACCTTGGCGCCCTTGGGCATTTCCAGTTTTTGAAGATGGCGGCCAAAGTGATCAGAACCTGGTACCCATTCACTTATATTTTGAAAGGTATTGATGTGTTTTCACCAAATTATGTAATTCTGCATTGGCCATGGAATTCGTTTAACTAGAAAATTGTACAAAAAGATATTATCATCTATTATACTTTAGTAACGCAAATAACAAAAAAGGAACAGACAGAGGATATAAAACTTTAAAATCCTGTTTCATAAAATTGACATTTTGTTAATAACAATAACTTGTATGTTACCTAGTATTTACAACAAACTTTGAAACTTAAAGAAACCATATTCTAGTGGTAGAGCTTTACAGCTTCTTCTAACAAAGCATGCTTAATTAACGTGGGCCGTTTTCATTTACATTTCATAACTCAGTCAATTTATTTATTTGCAGTGAAGTAAGAGCAACGTAAGTAACAAAAAATGCTATATTTAAAAAACTGAACAAAAATCAGAATTGTTAGAATTGTTACTGGTGACACGTCAAATGATATTCATACACCAGGGCACATCATCGTACAGAGGAAATGTAAATTAATTGATGTTTAAACACTAGTAATGAAGATCTATTCCAAGAGTCGATCAATAAGTATCTGGCCTAGTTAGAGTCACGCTTCCACATAGTCACCCCGCAACAATAAGCACTTCTTCCATCGATGGTCCATGGCTGAAATCCATTTTGTAGAATTTAGCGTCTTTAGAGTCAATCCACTCCAAACTCTTCATCTGACCGGAATTGACGTCCACGCAATTCTTTCTTCAAGTTCGGAAACAAAATGTAATCACTCGGTGCCAGATCAGGAGAATAGGGTGGATTGGGTAAGGTTTGAAACCTTTCCGGTTCATTGTGTCCACAGAAACTTTGGAAGTATGGACTTTGGCATTGTCATGTTGCAACAGTACACCTTTTGTAATTTTTCCACACCTTTTCTGTACTAAAGCTGCAGGTAATTGGTACAAAATATTGGCATAATATCAATTAATAGTCTGGCCATGAGGTACATGTATGCAGTCTACCAACAGAACCCCCTTGCTATTCCAAAAAAACAGTTGCCATGACCTTGCCAACTGAAGACTGCGTCTTGAATTTCTTTGGATGCAGTGAACCGTGATCAGTCCAACGTTTACTCTGCTATTCAGTCTCAAGATCATTGAGATGGATCTAATTCTTTCATGAAAGTCTTCCGGATCAGAATCTTATCTTTCCAAATAAGGCGTAACTATACCAAATTTAGGGACACAGAGGCCTTTCTGATATTTAATCTTCATCAGTGTGTCTCAACCCCAAGTTTTGAAACCGAAACGGATGATGGACAAGTCCCGGCAAACACAGCACATCCCCCTCCGAGCACACACCGACCGACGCAGATCATGAGACAGGTCAACTGGAGGCATCAGGCAAGAGACGCCCACATCAGGACTACTAGGCGTCCCCCCACCGAGCCAACATCAGCAAACATGGCCCACACTCCACTCAGACAGCTGCTTAAATATCTGCTTAGTCCAGTATGTTTAAGTTTACAAATCCCACTTAATCCCTGTAAGGAATTGTATTTCTTAATAATTTTATGTTTGCATTCTGTAATCAGTTATATACGTTACAACTTATCAGCACAGTAGGGAAAACAGAAACAATAACTATAACCAGTGCTTCAGCTGAAGTGCACGACCCGCCGGATGCTTTTAGCTTTATGAGTGTTACCATATATGGGTATGGCGGCCATTTTGGTCATGTGACCTGGACCTAAAACGGTTCCCCCAATAAATGCGTCTTATCTTAAGGAGCAAAAATATATCTTATACTTTAGTTCTGTATTCTGAATTGTTTGCAGGATAAAATGCATTCTCACTTTTCCAGTACAAAAGCATATGTGTCAAAGTTTGACCTAGGCACAAAGAAGGTCAAGGTCAACCCAGGGTCACCATTTTAGCAATTTATGATGGGCCTACGTCCCGATGCTATTTATCAAGTTTCGTGGAAATCTGCCCAGTGGTTCTGGAGAAGACTATTTTTGAAGGGTTTTTACCATATATGGCTTGGCGGCCATTTTGGTCATGTGATCTGGACCCCATGAGCAAATTTTGGTTTCCCCTATCCCATAGAGGCTCCATATGAAATTTGACTTCAATCGGCCCAACGGTTTCCGAGGAGAAGCAGTTCGAAATTTTTCACATTTTTCGCCTCGGCGAAGCTATACTAAACGGAATGTAATATTTCGCAAGTTCATTGGTTAGATCTCATTGATATCTATCAGTATGCCAAAAATTGTTTAAATATTCCAAGCGGTTAAGTCACTATCACCAATTTTCACAAACGGGTTACGGACGGACAGACAGAATGACAGACTGACAGAATGACAGAATGACAGACTGACAGAATGACAGAATGACACGATGATTTTAGTGCACTTAGAAAATCAAACGACTTCAGTCGGTCGCTTTTTCTGCGGGTCGTGCAAAATCATTTTAAAAGTGATTTAGCATTTTAGAGACGTTGCTTCTACTTTTGTGGGACGTTTACCTGACATTGAGATAAAATGACATCTCAAGCCCTGGCGCCCAAACAAACCAAAAGGATTTATGGGTAGGGACGGCCAGACTCGCACCACTTTGCCTGGGCAGGCTTAGACCCACTAAGCTGTTTACTGCTACACATGTGCGGTCGGTTTCAGCTCTGCGTGGAAGCATCATGCAGCCCAAGTCCCGATGGGCGTGGGCCTATTGAACTGATGCATTAATTTTGCATTCTAAGATTGGTTGTATTTATGAATGCAATGTTAAAACCTATTTTATGGGAAAGAAAGTTTTTAGATGACAAGACACCTATATTTCGAAAGAGTCCAGAGCCCTTGAACTAAACTCACCCCGTTTGATACTTAAACTAATCAACCCCCAACCCCCCACCCCCAATTTTATACTGTAACAGTGTTTTGTTTTTAGCCCTCTCCTGAGATAAAGTGTTCAAAGTGGGCCATTGTGATCACCCTTTGTCCGTCGTCGTGCGTTTTACCAAAATGTTCTTCTTAGAGTTCGAATATGAGTCACTAGGTCACTAGATTAAATTTCTTTAAAATCTTGTTCACCCTCTCTGGAAACCAAAGATTTGCTTCGGTCTTCAAGAAAATTTTCAGTAATGTTTTTCTTGGTGATATATCGGTCAAGTTTGAATATGGGTTATGTCGGGTCAAACAATAGATTACTAGGTCTTTCTTTCAAACAATGTTCATGCCCCCGGCCTTGGGCTATATGATGCTTCCACGCACAGCTAAAACCGATCGCACACGAGTACAGGTTAACCGCTTAGAGGATCTAAGCCTGCCCAGGCAAAGCGGTGCGAGTCGGTCCGTCCATGCGTATAAGCCCTATAGGTTTCATTGGGCGACAGGGCTTGAGATTTCATTTCAGCTCAATGTCGGGAAAAAGTCCCACACAATTGGAAGCAACGTCTCCAAAATGACCTATACAGATTTGGCGGGGACGTTAAACCTCAAATCAAACAAACAATGTTCACTCTCTAGAGGCCACAGTTTTGCCTCAATTTTCATGAAATTTTACTAGAATGTTTGTTTTGATGATACCTCCGTCAAGTTCATATATGGGTCATGTCAGGTCAAAATCTGGGTCACTAGGTCAAATCGCTTTAAAACCTTGTTTACCCACTCTAGAGGTCACAGGTTTGTTTCAATCTTCATGGAACTCTACCAGAACGTTTTTTATGATCACCTCGGTCATGTTTGAATTTGGGTCATGTCAAATAAAAATTAGGCCACTAGGTCAAGTTGCTTTCAAACCTTTTTCACCCTCTAGAGGCCATAGTTTTGCGTCAATCTTCGTCAAACACTACCAAAATGTTTGTCTTGGTCATGGCTCGGTCAAGTTCGAATACGGGCCATGTCCGTTCAAAAACTAGGCCACTAGGTCAAATTTCTTTTAAACCTTGGTCACCCTCTAGAGGCCATAGATTTGCTTCAATCTTCATGAAACGTTCCCAGAATGTTTGACCGGTCCCGATAGCTCAGTTGGTAGAGTGTCCGCTCCGGGGAACGGGAGGTCACGGGTTCGATCCCGGGCCGCGACATACCAAAGTCGTTAAAAATGGTACTAGCTGCTCCTCGCTTGGCACTCAGATTCACGGGGTAGAGCTAGGACTGGTCGACCCAGTGTCAGGATAATGTGACTGGGTGTGGTATCATGTAATGTGTCTGGGACATGATACTTCAGTGAGGCAGCACTATAAAAGTGAGCATTGAGCTCCCTGTCGCAACCAGACACCGCCGTGATATGACTGAAAACTTGTTGAAAGCGACGTTAAACCCGAACACACACACACACACACACACACACACACACATCCCAGAATGTTTGTCCTGATAATAATGTGGTCAAGTTGGAATATGGGTAATGTGAGATCAAAAACTAAGTCACTAGGTCAAACTTTCTTTAAAACCGTGTTCACCCTGTAGAGTCCACAGTTTTGCTTCAATCATTATGAAACTTTCATTTTGAATATTTAACCTGAAAAATGAAATTCCTTTATAGATTTTTGGTATTTTTTTGTTTATTTTTCTTCTTCTTCTTCTTCTTCTTCTTCTTCTTCAATAAGAAAAAAACGCGGCAATGTTCTATATGAAAGAAAAGAAAACGTTCTTCTTCTTCTATAAGAAAAAAAAAACGCGGCAATTTTCTAAAAGAAAACGGAAGCCTATATGTGACATTGTGTTATGTGTAATGGTCTTCTGACTTTAAACTTCTTGACTTGTGTATTTTTACTTTTGAGTTCTGTGTTTCTGAGTTCTCGCTTTTGTGTTCTGAATTATTTGTGTTGTATAGCGTAATTTTCATTGCTCAAGGCGCGAAGAAAGGCATTTCCAAAGACGTTACGGAAAAGCTGGATGAATTATACGATCATCGGGAAAAGACGGGAGATTTTCAATGAATTGACACAATAATTTGGATATGGAATTCCCAAGACACTAGTATCAAAATTGATATGATAATTATAGTCGGGTGCCATGACCGGCATGGTTATCTTAATATGATTGTTGGATCTTTACTTGCAATTGATGACTTTTTGATAGAGGTTGTTTGTAATTTTACTGATTAGGACGGCCAGGTTACTTGTCATCTCTGGTACTTATATAACACTTGTTCAACTAGCCGTCAGCCGTACTGTCTTCCCTGGAACCATTGTGCCGATTGCCTTTAAAATTAAGGAGAAGCATTGTGGTAACAAGGCCATGGGTTGATCCTTACCTATATATTGGCAAGGTCACATTTTGAAACATAGTCTGTCCTCAACAGTGTAAACAGTTGATTGGTTTGAAATCCCATTGCATCTTAAACTAATGCATATGTTGAAATATTTTATAAAAAAAATTGTATATGTATATTTTGCGTTGATAAACATCAATCAATTTAGCAATCAGTCAATCAAATGTTCAGACGTATTTGTTAAATAGAAGTGGAGGCAATGATCAGGAATCGATACAATCAGCCCACAGCTCCAATCAGAGACACCAAAGGGAAAGACACACAAACATGAAACAACCGACCCTTATGGAAACACCAACAGTGGAAAGCCAAAAGGACAGTTACTTTCCCACAAAATGGCCAATAGGCTATCCAAAATAAAATAACATAAGCAACACAAACACCCAAAGACAAACCGAAACAAAAGTAAACCGCGACAGAAGAGTCGCCTTGGAACGGTCAGCGGAAACGAATTGCACTGTGGGGGCTTAAATCGATTTTACGTGGCCACAATCCTTGCCCTTACTTCCGTCGCGATTTAGACAAATAATTTGTTCAGTCCGCATGAAGGCCTCCTAACTCATCAGTGCAACATCTCCGTGAACACAAATAATCAAACAACCACAGAGATGAAACAACGGTGAGGACTCGACAGCAAGAAACCACTGAGAGGCTTGAGCAAAAGAAAACAAACAGTTAGACTCCGATTAATTTGCAATGTGTTCTGTCTTCTGTGTAATGCATTTTGCGTTATGTTAAATGTATTTTGACTTATTTTTTGCCCGTTGTATTCTGCCTTACCTGTTTTGACTTTTGTGCTCTGTCTTTTGTGTATTGCATTTTGTATTTTGTTTAATGCTTTTTTACTTTTGAGATCTGCCTTATATATTTTGCTCTTTGTGTTCTTTCATATATGCTTGTCTTGTGTTCTGTGTCCTTTACACTGTCTTACGTATTTTGCCGGAAGTCTACTGAGCAGACACCCCCTCAGATCATACACACAGTACAGTAAAGTGACAATGTAATATATAGCAACTGTATATAAGTTCTATAAAAGGGTAATCCCTTAAAAGCAAGGAATACAACACAGAACAGGAAAATATGAAGTGTACACGTTTTCTGGGCCTAATTTGCTAGTTTCGGTCAATTAGGCCTCATCAGTGACCCTCAAATATTTTCAAAATTCCACAATGGAATCAATGATCCCAAAAGACAAGAAAATATAAACCACACTATGATGTAGGGCAAGGAGACTTTTTACGGCCGCCACACATTCCCAGACACCAGCTGTAAATATGTTCTATAAAAAGGTTATCCTTTGGAAGCAAGAAATACAACACAGAACAGGAAAATCTGAAGTGTACATGTTTTCTGGGCCATACTAGCTAGATTCGGCCAATTAGGCCTCATCAGTGACTCTCATAAGTTGTTTTGATGATATAGGGTTACCATTTTTTTATTGTAGCTACATCTGTCAAAGTCAATAGACGACTGGGAAACAGATTACACACGTTTTATACTTTTCATATGAATCACTTTAAATAATGATTTCGCACTTTTGATGATATTCAATTGTGTTTGGTATATTGCATCAATAATACCAAACGTAATAAATATACAAATAAAAAAATAAACTTTTAACTAAATTAAGAGTGTAATTATTTGAGCACGAGATCATTACTTATAACAATGTCAGTAACGGAAAGATTTTCAAAGAGCAACCCTTCATATATCTGTTAGAGATACTGGGGAAGGACAAGACATATAGAATATTATTTGGGGAAGGGCTTTGTTACTTTTGATATGGCCTTGAGTTTAATGTTTAAAACCACGAAATTTTCCAATATGATTTTATTTCATTGAAACAAATTTTCACCTTAATTCATTTAAAACACCATTCCACCTGTATTTTTAGATTTTCTATTCTGGCCATTGTGTGCTTTAACTACAGAATCTGATCTATTGCTTATTTTCAGATTACAGTTATGAGTATGCACGAAGTTTATCTTGCGGTGCTTGTGTTTATCCTACAACTTTGCGGAATTTTGACCGTCGTTCCCCCATACCTACCCCCAGTGAGTGGTTTATCAAGATTGCAGTTAATTCTAATTTACAGTCCAACCTTTGTTAAGCAAGCACCTAAGGGATAATCAAAATGTGTTTGCTTAAGACACGTGCTTGCTTAATACAGGTGAATTTTAATGCATTTGCCTTTTTCGGGAACCAAATGCATGCTTGCTTAAGACAGGTTGCTTGCTTAATAGAGGTTGGCACTATGACAGGTTTGACTGTACTTTGATCGAGGATTTTCATACAACGAGATACTAATTTTACTGTTTGTGTTTCTTGGTTTAAAATTATATAGAAGAGAACTAATCCGCATTCTTAAACAAAATAACCGTTCACCAGATGAACACCAGATGAATACCAAATGAACAACTAGTTTCACACTTGCTAGGTGAGATGGAATACATTAGGCAGTGTGTTGGCTATATAACTACGTGGTAACGATTAATCGCAAATTACAAACTACGAGTTGCTCGTGATGAGGTTTTACGAATGAAGCGACTGGCTGATCCGGAGGGTGTAGCTATGCGTGAAGCCCATTGGCTAGCAAGAAGACAGTATTATGCAAGGGGACCTAATTATATTTGGCACGTAGACGGATACGACAACTTAAATCGATAATCGATTTAAGCCACCCAGTGGAAATCTTTCCACTGACCGTTCCAAGGCGGTTCTTCTGTGGCGGTTTATTTATGTTGTTGTTTGTTACTTACTGTGTGTATCACTTGTGTCTTTTTATTTTGGATGGCCATATGGCCATTTTGTGGGAAAGTAACTGTCCTTATGGCCTTCCTTTGTTTAGGTTTCCATTATGGTCTGGTCGCTTCATGTTTGTGTTTCTTTCCCTTTGGTGCCTTTGTTGGGTGGAGTAAGTTAATTGTATCGATTCCTGATCTTTGTTTTACTTCTCCTTTAAACCATACGGGTTGTTTAGACGTATAAAGTCGAAACATTTTATGGTTAGAACTGTCTTCTATCAACAATTATCCGTCCCTTATTGTAACTTACTACTTGGATACATTGAAAGAGTTTGGGGTGGCTCCACGTTTTCTGCGTTCTGACATGGGTACAGAGAATTCTACATTTGCACTACTTCAATTTTTTTCAGGCACGCAGGTACAGATCCTGTTTCTGGATTAAACAGTTTTATTATAAAAAAAAAACTCATCAAACCAACGTATAGTCTTGGTTGGGTATAATGAAACGCCAAGGACTACATTGGTTATTTTTTCAGATACTTGGTAGATACTGACAACGCTATGCATGTTGAATGTATCGGGTTTTGGTTTTTTGGACATCATACAAGCCGAACTAGACAGAATTGGCCAAAATTGAAATCTTTACACAACACGAGTCCAGAGGAACATCGATATCACCGAAGGAAAACGTGATGTGCTGTACCTGTTAACAGATCTCAAACGGCACACGGATTTCGTCCAACCAATTGACAATAATGACATATCTGCATGCAAAAAATGTAAAAGAACATGTTCAGAGGAGTTTAATGAGCTGATTAGCCTTACAGCAAGTAACAGAAGTTAAAATGCCACTGGATTTATATGTCGAGCTTCAAGGTTTACTGGACACGCTTTAAGAAAAAAAAAAAAAAAAAAAAACATTCAAACTCTTGGTTTGTGCGATTTAACAGCTGTCTGACAAGGTTTAATGTGTTGTTTACATAAAAAAATCTTAAACCTATTTAACATTTCGAATAGACTGCCATCCCTTTTTCCAAATATGCGAGTTTAGGAGGATAATGCCTATATTCGAAGATCATCTTTTAACAGACTGTTAGTTATAAATCTATAATAAGGTTTCATTAGTATAACTGAAGTCTCTGCCTGGGTCCATCCGCGGAGTCTAACTCTTGGTTTTCTTTTGTTCCAGCATTTCAGTGGTCCCTTGCTGTCGTGTCCTCACCGTTGTTTCATCTCTGTGGTTGTTGATTTTTGTGTTCACGGAGATGTTGCACTGATGAGTTAGGAGGCCTTTATGAGGACTGAACAAATTATTTGTCTTAATCGCGACGGAAGTAAGGGCAAGGATTATGGCAATGTAAAATCGATTTAAGCCCCAAACACACACACACACACACACACACACACACACACACACACACACACACTAACCCAGTGGAATGCGCTTCACTGACCGTTCAAAGGCGGTTCTTCTGTCGCCGTTTATTTTTGTTATGGTTTGTCTTTGAGTGTTTGTATCGCTTGTATTATTTTGTTTTGGATAGCTAATTGGCCATTTTGTGGGGAAGTTACTTTCTTTTTGGCTTTCCGCCATTGATGTTTCCATAAGGGTCTGAATGTTTCGTTCCTTTTGGTGTCTCTGATGGGAGCTGTGGGCTAATTGTGTCGATTCCTGACCATTGCCTTCAATTCTGTTTTGATATAATATGTATGTTTTGAATAGTACACTGCAAAGACGCATCACAAAATTATCTGGATAGAAAAGTGACCATTGTTTATTAATGATAAAATAATGTCATTTTACCACAGTTGATCATAATAAAGTTTTGGTTATGACACTGTTCAAATATGATTAAAAAGATGAATAGATTGTGAAGGAAACGACATTTGAACCACAATTTATTTTCGTTTTTTTTTCTTCTTTTATAATCTATACATTTTTGCATTCAAATAAGTTTTTAATCCAAAAACAATTTATATGTAACTGTGTTGTGTTCTGTCTTATGTGTTTTGCTTTTTGTGTTCGGTCTTCTAATTTGTGCCTTTTGTGTTCTGTTTAAAACAGCCACCAGTTTTTTTTTTGTTGTTTTTTTTTTTGGCTCCCAAGAAATTAGGCAAACTCACCTAGTCTTTCTAACACGTTTAGATGGCTTTCAATGCATTTAGTCAATAGTTTAGATCTATACAATTTATTTCTATATGATTTGATGAAGCTATACATAACGGTTTCAGAGCAAACCGGGGCGAAAATATGGGATTTTTTTCCACTCCCGCGGGATTAAAATCCTATAAAAAATATCAGGGATTTTTCTCCTATGGGAGAATTTCAAAATTTTAAGTCCTGCTTTTAACTATGAAAATGGACCTACTTAACATTAAAATACATGCAGAAAAAATATGACTGCTCGTTCACTAATTTCAATTTTTCCCGCGGGAATTTTCTCCCATGGTTGTTTTTTATGGAGAAAACTCCCGCAGGTTTTTTTTTTTTTTTTTAAATGCTCTGGAATCAAGGTGTAACATCTCTTTTCTATTAATAAGGTCAAATAGAGAAGATTACAGTGAGTTAAGCATGAATATAACTATTTTAAAAAAAATCCCGTGGAATTTCAATCCCATGGAATTTTTATCCCATAATCGAAAATGGGATTTTTCTTCTCCCATGGGATTTCACTAATTTCCAATTTATCTTTATATAATACGTAATATAATACTTTTGCCAAATTAAGGAAAAAACATTAATCATTTGATGATTTAATACCTTTTGTTTTCAATTTGACTCCCATACGATTTTTGTCCCTTTTTATGGATGGGATAAAAATCCTTTGGGATTTTTTACATTATAAAGAAAATTATGTCTGACAGTTAGGAAGCAAGGTTGAATAATGAAAATGCTGTCAATGCTTGTAACCTAAATCTCTTAGACTATATTTTTTTATTTTGAGCATGTAGCAATACAATAACAACATCTCCATTTTTTTTTACTCAAGTGGTAGGTTTAGATTTTTAAGAAAACACGCCTTTACAAATGTATATAATTACCACCAATGAAAGTGCAATTTTTTCCACTAAAATTCTGATTTTTTTTCATATTTCTGCTTAACACATATAGATTGTGGGTACTTGATAAAATCGCGTCATTGAGGCAGTTCAAACAAGAACCCACAAACTATTTTTGGGCAGAACTCAAAACATAGATTGTGGGTACCTATTAGAACCATCTCATTGAGGCGGTTCTAACGAGTACCAACACTCGGTTTTTTAGCAGCAATAAGAACAATTGATGCATACAATAACAACAGGGTGGAACCCTAAATGGCTGAATTTCATTTACAAGAATCAATTTAAAGACCTTCTCACCATTGTGGTTTGAGCCTCCCTCAGATCACATGTAAACAAGTTCTGAATAGTTAGATCTTTTGGAAGCAAAGAATACACCAAATAAACAAATGTAGCAGACTCCGTTTTATTAAGTATGTTTATGACCAGTACTGAAATGTGTGCAACACTGGCCAGGCCCACGGCTTAAGCAGAACTCTGTTTTTCAAAATACTCTTCTGCTGATTTGAGAAGGGCAGTTGTCAGTTTCTGGCGAAAGAATGTGCACTGTACTGGTTTACCGCTTAGGTATAGCCCTGCCCAGGAAAAGTGTGGATAAGTAAACTGACCGGCTCAAAAATGAGCTAAAATAGTGTTGACTGGGCTGTTAAACTCCAATACAAACAAACAAAATGATTCTAAATGAACTCAATGATCCCAAAGGACCAGAAAATATAATCTGCACTTTGATGAGACTTTTTACTGCCGCCAAATGGCACAACACTAGCTGCAGTGGCACAACACTAGCTGCAGTGAAGATAAATTCTACGAAACGATCTAAATAGTTGATCCTTTGAAAGCAAAGAATACACCAACTACACCAAATAAACACAAATACCAGACTGTTTTATTGTTCATGACCAGTACTGAAACACTGGCCACGCCCTCTAGCACTGGCTTAAGCAGAGCTCTATTTTCTAAGATGCCAACTTTTGCAGCTGATAGTCAGGTTCAATGCTTTTCTCCGGGTACTCATAGATAGATAGATAGATTTTCACCGGAAAACTAACTGTTAAGACCATACAGAAAGTGACTTTTGTGACATGGATGCGTTATCAATAATTTCCTTACAGGGTAAGCACTCACAGCACTGGCAGCACTTGTCTGTGAGTGCGGGCTGCAAAAAATAGTTCCGAACTCTGACTTATTCTGTTGTGTTTAAGTCTTTTATGCCAGTATCTTAAGTAAACAATGTAGACTCTGATCAGACGCACTTTTTGCCAATACAACAGTACACGAGCCCAGTCCATATTTTTTTTACACTGCGTTCTTGCGTCACAGAAGATTAGTGCTGCTTTAAATAACCGGTTCCTAAATTCTGTGCATTGACAGCGATAGTCACGTGAACAATCACAACGGGGAAGCTTCTGTAGTTAGTAACTTTGTGTCGGTGATATATAATCGACCCAAAAAGTAACAGCTGCGTTGGGTTCAACTTCAACCATGATGAAAATATTTCTTCGCTTAGAAGACGGCGTTTTTTTTTTATTTCTAGTCTGCAAGGCTTTACAGAGCACGAAATGAAGTCAAAAGACCGAAATGAAGTCCAAATGTGTCGTTCAAGGGTATCTTACACACAGCCAATATGAAAAACCACTATATTATATATTAAAAATTCGTAACGAATGAACTGTGCCGATTACACAGCTGGTCCCCGTGGAGCCGCGTCTTGTCTTTCCTTCTTGTTTGTTTTATTTGTTTGTTTCGAGGTTTAACGTCCCCGTCAACACTGTATATGTCATTTTGGAGATGTTGCCTCCAATCGTGTGGGACTTATACCCGACATTAAGATAAAATGACATCTCAAACCCTGCCGCCCAATGAAACCAATAGGGTTCATAAACATGGCCCTTCCGACTCGCACCGCTTTGCCTGGGCAGGCTTATATCATCAAAGTGATTTACCAGTACTCGTGTGCGTTGGGTTTCAGCTCTGCGTGGAAGCACGTGCAGCCCATCTATTTCTTCAAGCCCCGATTGGCGGGGTCGTTTGATTTTCCTTCTAAAGAATTGGATTTTCGTTGTTTTTTTTTTTGTTTTGTTTGTTTTTTTTGCTTGTTTTTTTTTTGTTGTTTTTCTTTGTTTTGTTTTGTTTCGTTTTTGTTTTTGCTGCTGTCCGGTACATTCCCATACTGTAGCGAAAGTTGAAAAAGTCCAATGTCAGGACTTGAGCTATGTTCTGGGCACTCTCCTTTAAACACTAATTTTGTTGTATGTTTGCTGCGAGGCCCGGAAGCGCGGAAGATCGGTGCCAGGGCTCTGCACACTCTTTCAAAAATATTTGTTTGTTTTCGTTTTTTCTGCACACTCCTAGAAGATAATTGTTGTGTTTGTTTGTTTGTTTTTCCTTTCTTGAATATTGGATTGATATATTTACAGCCGTCAGATACTGTCCCCTGCTGTAATGATGCCCGGTAGACCCAAGTATGTCCTCTGCACACTACTTCAAGAATCTCATTTTGTTGTCTCTGTTTTTCTTTTCTTAAATATGTATCTTTTTCTTTTCTTAAATATGTGTCTATCTATCTTCTTCTTATACTGAGTCGGTCATATTTTGCCATTACCTCAATTGTGTGCGTAGCTAAATTTAGAATTAAGCTAAAAGAAAAATAAAATCACTTAGTGAGTCCTACAAACTTTTTACAATCTGAATAATAGAGGCACACTAAAACGCATACCTCTGGGTCTCAGTCTTATCCTTACCGGCTTTCAACTCCGGTCTTAGCATTCACCCACAGAAGAGGGAAAACTAATCCCCTGAGGACTAGTTCTAGGAAACAAAAAGGATTTTTTTCAGGGAATCACTATAGGACTGGTTCCTACGATATTGTGAGTTGTTTACTTTGGATGCTTTTGTTATGAGTTGAAACTGTCGCAGGGGTCAAGTATCTGTCTTTATTAATAAACACTGAACCAGAGTGTATCTTATAAAAGATAAAGAGGACTGCTCACGACGGGCCTCTAGGGACGACCATTCCAGCTCGTTAAGCATGTCACCAACGCTTGTTCTGTTTCGCCATCGCCGGCAGGTCCATCGAGCAACTGTCATCTGCATTTTCTCTACCTACTGAATCTGAGTTTTAACATAATGTAACGTAGTTACATAGGCATTTTATCTTAATGATCCAAATAGTGTTGATGGATCGTAAAAGATGCTCTTTTTATTACACAGGCATGTTACATGAATAGTTGAAATAACGTTGATGAGTAGTAAGAACTTCATATGACCAATATACTATTGAATGGGTAATAATATATATACATATAGGATGATGTTGATTAGGCTATAAAACATTATAATAATCTTTCATAGTTAGATTTTGAAACGTTTTACTTAGCAATATATTATTATCCATTATCTATAAAATTAAAAAATGTACCGAGCAACCACATAATACATAAGTAGTTTAGGTACAAAGCGTTAATCCAAAATCATTAATCCATAGACAAATAGCAAATATCAATGTTCAGATCAACAGACATGGACTCCAGAAGAGTGTATTCAGGCGTCCATGGATAGTAAGCATTGCTTGGTAAGCAAGCTTCGCCCACCATGCCTATCGACCTGAACGAAGAAAGGGAGTAAATGTCGATAAGGGTATGTCCGAGATTTTGGAAGTCTTCCTATGGCTTTCCATTGGCAAACACATCCGAAATAATTCTGGAAATGGCCACATTGTACGGATCAACAAGATCATGGTGCCTCCCATAGAACTTCTTTAGTGCTGATACCAGTTTGGCTTTTTGATACCCCTGGCATAACAACCTGGTAGTGAGCACCTTCCCACGTTTCATGAAGTCCTGATACTTAGAACAGGCTCTAGCATAACGGATTAACTGTGAAACGTAAACTCAATATGCTGGTGCAGACGGGATAAATTACTGCTCAGGAAGGGAAGGTTAACAATGTGAAAATTGAAGTCATCTCGTTTATCGTACAGCCTAGTTGTCAATATAGAGAGGTATGAAGAGGAGGTTGCAGTCTCTGTTGTTTCCTTAATTTCAAGTTCACGTGGATAGATGAATTCCAAGTACTCTGCGAATTTCGCATTTTTAAGAGACGGTAAATCATCTATATCTGTAAGGGAAATTGAATTGTTGTGCAAGGCGTTTCTTGCCTGCTATGAGGAAACCTTGCACAAACTCCGCCTCATACGAGTACAAGAACAAGTCGGCAAGCAACGGTGCACAATGAGTATCCATTGGTATGCCAATTGTTTGCTGAAATATTAGGCCACTGAACTCCACGAAAATATTGTCAATTAGATATTCCAGCATCTTTATGACATCTGCATTAGTGTACTTTTGTAGTGCATCTGGGTGATCTCGAACGAAGTATGTGTCTATGTAGCCAAGGACAACATACTGGTAGTGACGGTTGCCATTCTTGTGGAAGAAACATTGATTTATGATTTCCTTGAGTTTATATTTCAATTTATCATGAGGAATAGTAGTGTAGAGTGTTGAGAAATCGGAAGATTTTATGCTGTTTACTGAGAGAAAAGACTGTGACTGAAGATGTTCTAGAAGCTCTTTGGAGTTTTTTTCAAGATCCACATCTGATTCACACCACTCCTGGCATATACAGTGTCACAATATTTCTGAAGGCCATCTTCAACTGCAGTAAGGATTCGTGTTAGGATCTGTGAAAGAGGCTTGGTTGAGCACTTAGCTGAACTTGCGGTATATCTCTGCTTGTACGGATTCTTGTGAGGCTTAGGAATCCATTACAACTTTGGAAGTTCCATATCTTCTTCTGGGAGGGAAATTCCAAACGAAAGCATCACCGATTGGGGGTTTCGCAGAATTTCATCTTTGGACAAAGAAGAAAGATTATATGTTGTGTTGTCTGTCATAGTGCTCAAACCAAGCTCTTCTTTTAAGCAGTTTATATAATGTGTTTTGCAAACAAACACAGCTGGAACAACGACAAACTTCTGATGAATTTCAGCTAAATCAGCAGCAAAATCTGGATCATCAAACACCGAATAATGTCGGCGAGACATGGTTCTGCTGAATACTGTTATACGTCTGTTAACCAAGGCCATTACTGATTTAACCCATTCGGAGAGGGTGTCAACCTCCGCATCCTCTTTCCTCGCCCAGCGCCGTGCATACTCTTCAACAGAATCCAAAATTATTTTGGAATTATGTTTCCAAGTAAACGATTTTGGTTCCCTGTATTTGGGGCCTTTTGAAAGAATGTCTCGAAGTTTGTCATTTCTAACAATATTGAGGTATCCTGTAATGATGTGACCTGCTGGATTGTAACAAAAATCTGAGACATTACATGAACATTCGGAAGGGTTTTTGGCAATGGTCTCGGCATCTAGACCTTGCAGCACGGTAAGAGATATTTACGTTGAAGCCTGTTCAAAACCACTGACATTTTGAATTGGCCTTTCAATTATTCATTATGTGGACAACATGTGCTGTTTTCAAACCAGATTTGGCTGAAGGAAACAAGTGCAAGCTTACATGAAAGCTAAAATGTATCTACAAAACGCCAAACTGATGGTTAAGATTGATTGTAACAGACACATAGAGTTGTTGAATACACGCATTCTTTTCTCATTCCAGTCATAAACAACATATATACATGTAGATGACGTAGCAGCGATAAGGGAGTCGTGTGAACAAATGAGAAGACCTCATCCTGTTCCAATGTACCTGATAGTAAATCAGTTTGCTCAACGTTCGTCGTCTGATGACAGCGTGCTGGTAGCCAAGGTAGAGTTCCCATGATTCCTATACCACAGAAACCAACAAACGACGATGAAAATGCTAAGCAGTGAACAATAAACTCTATACATAAGCCTTAATAATTTTCATTTAGTTGTTTATGTGTTTTAATTATTAGTTGTAGTAAATTAGACTGAAGGCTTAAAGCTTCGGAAGATATTCACCCCACAGAAGTGAAAAAACATTGTTACAGTTTGGACAAAATGATATTGCTATAAATAATTTAAACATGTTGGTTACAGGATAACTTGTTGCTGACTATCAGCACTACTATTGATGGTTATTTTAAAATACTCTTTAATAACTTCATATAAGATTGTTGCATTTTATGCACGTCTATCTTATTTGGTCATATAAGATTAATTAAGCTTATGCAAATTGTCTTGTATGACAAAACTGAATTCTTAAAGTTGTTTATGGAAGACATGATTAACTGGACATATGTATATAATGTATATTTAAATTAATTTCACAAAGAAAATTAATATTATAAAAATGGGAGGTTTGTAACATAGTTACATAGGCATATGATCTAAATGATCCAAATAGTGTTGATGGATTGTAAAATATGCACCTTTTATCACACAGACGTGTTAGATGAACAGTTGAAATAACGTTCATGAGTAGTAAGAACTTCATATGACCAATATACTGTTGAATTGATAATAAATGTATTTAGGAATATGTTGATTGGGCTATGAAACATTACAAGCTTTTACAGTTAGAATTTGGAACGTTTGACCTTTCGATATATTACAATCCATTATCTATAAAAATTGCAAAATGTACCGAACAACCACATAGTACTTAAGAGATATTTACGTTGGAGCCTGTTCAAAACCATTGACATTTCGA
The DNA here is from genome assembly GCA_963580285.1 of Lucinisca nassula. Classification (NCBI taxonomy): domain Eukaryota; kingdom Metazoa; phylum Mollusca; class Bivalvia; order Lucinida; family Lucinidae; genus Lucinisca; species Lucinisca nassula. The sequence continues at coordinate 172,099,548 of OY757010.1, forward strand.
ACTGGCCTTTCAATTATACATTGCGTAGTCAACATGTGCTGTTATCAAACTAGATTGGGCAGGAAAATACAAGTGCAAGCTTACAAAAAAGCTAAAATGTATCTACAAAACGTCAATCATATGGGTGCCAGTTTCCGTTTATGCCAATCATGTGGGCGGTTCAGCCATTGTTTAAGTACACAGTACCGTGTAGGTGAGGGTACAGGTGTCCAGCAGATGTTGAAATACTTTGAATATTTTAGTTAATGATAGATATTTGGTATAACCAGAAACTATGTTAACGTGAGAACAAAAGACTGTGAACTGCTCTGAAACATATAAAAATGCCAGTTTGATCATGTCAAATCAGTCAGGTTTTCAGTTATGTAGCAGTCAGGTTCTTGCTAGTGTTCAGTGTGCATATATGGGCTATATCTAGCCCTGAACACAGCCTGTCTCAAAAGCTTTCGATTTTTAATATGTTATAATATGAAACATTCATTTTAAAAGGAAAACAGACTCTTTTAGACTTCATTTATTTGCGAAGTACTGACTTTCATAATGTAAAACTGTACGATTGTGGTTAAACCCCACTTTATGGCGTGTGTTACGTCATAATAGGGATGATAAATGGCACTCATTCTCAAATGAATTGGGATATTGCAGTCGCCGTATATTTTCTGAAATCAAGCAGTCATTTTTACCCAATGCATACGTTTATATGACAGAACAACAGGTTCCAAAGATATCATGATAAACCTCCTGTAGAAAAATACCTTTTCAGGGAAAATGAGCCACGGGGAAACCTGGTTTTGTAATGTTCGAGACTGTCGCTTTTCGAATTCTCTTTGTTTGCAAACTTACATATTTGCAATGCCACTAGACAGGAAAGGGTTAGGTGGTTCCCATAAAATTTACATATTCTGGGTAAGGAAAGAGCCACCTTTAGCAGGACCACATGGAGCCTTACTAAGTATTTCTCCCCGATTATGGCTGTCGCCGAAATTTAATTAAGCATTGTAATGTACAAGACGACGTTTTTCTTCTTGATATTTCTAAACAACGTTTGGGTTTTTATACACAGAAACATGACCAAATGGAGATCCTATATTATAATAAACATATAAGGTCGTTTGATGTTACCTGTACAATAGGAAATTAAAAATACTTGCCATACAAAATTATGCATGGATTTGTTGCAAAAATGCATGTAATGTTCGCGATCATTATACCAGGCTTATTACGTATGTATCGACAAAAATGCTAGATTGAATGAAACTCCTGCAATGTGTGACTAACACAAATACATCATCTGGAACGAAAATAATATTTTGATGTTGAAATTCCCTCATTTCCAGTGTTTTGTAATGTTCGAGACCGGTAATGTTCAATACCGGAAATTGTGTGTCTAACAGCTTGATTACATTGATCTCACGTAGCACGGTTTTCCATTACCAGATTTCGTAATAGAAAGTGTCTGCACACGACATGGTTGCCTTTTTCCGATGTTTGATGGTCGGGGGAGTCGGCAGAAAATACCACAGTTAAGGGAAAACAGAAGTCATATCTTGTTTTTAAATATCTGCATAGAAACTTTTTATCTTTTTTTTCCAATATTATTTGCCACAATTAATATTGTTAAATTAATTTGGTTCCACCAAAAATCATTATTAATGAACAACATTTGCACGCTAGCAAGATAATTATTCTATTGCAATAAGCAGTGGATGTATACGATGAAATGTCCGCTACATTTGGTATCGAACATGACAGGTTTGCTATGTTGACCGTCCAGGGATAATGACTGCAAATAAATTAACTATTTTGAATTGTGCAACCTTATTTGTGTCAAATAAACCCGTTTAGTGATATACATGTTTGTTACATTTCTACCAATAGCTGAAAACAGTAACAATGTTGATTCGAAATTTATTACTTACTTTCTATTTTGGATTTGAGTCCCACAGCTTATAATCTTTTCCCAAATATTATTTGCCAGAATAAATATTTCAATATGAATTGTGCAATGTTAAGAAGGCACTTCAACTCTCCAATTTGTATTTCCAAATGCATATTTTGAATGTTAAAAAAACATTGTAAGTGCAGTTTATGTTACTAAAATTATGGTATCGAACATTACAAATTGTATCGAACATCCCAACCTAAAATAAATATGTTTATTTGAGGGTATGCTGGTTTACTCTTGATAATGTCAACTAGATACAACAAATATAATATCAGATTCATTTTCAACTTTACATGTAGAAATGGTAAAGTGGCATAGGATGTCCCTTTACCGTGTATGGTAATGTCCGAGACCATCATAGCTGCCATTTACAGACATGCATATGTTTACATTTCTTAGAACTTTTTTACAAACTCTACTAAGCGTGTTACTTTCTTCAAGCTGGTAGACAAAATCCGTTACATTTTGAAGACTTTTGTATAGAAAAAAATTGCTCTGGAATGCACTGTAATGTTCGATACTGAGTTCTCGCAGTTGCATCATTAATTTTACATACTTGATTGTTGAGAACACAAGGCCATGCGATTGTTGTGTGTTTATATGTGAGAGATATGTCTTTTATTGTTTCGGCTGCCTTAAAACGCAGTTTATCTGTTAAGAGAGCATTTTTATACATAAAAGTATATACCGAGGCTTTTTTGCGTAATAGCGACACCATGTTTTAAAAGCATATGAATGAACATGCACTGTTACATTAGTAAGATCCAAAAATTGAATGAAAATGACACTAACAGCTATATTGCCAGTCAATCACGATAGTAGACTACTTGACTTATAGAAACAAAATCACTGTAATGTCCGCGACTTTTTGGATATAATTCATATAAACTTTTTGCTTATGTTGATCGTTTATCTTAAGTAATATTACTTTGTTCCTTATTTACCACTCAATACCTGTTCAAATGCAATAGTCGTAAGTGATCTAGCTATTGTGTGCTTCTCTTATACCAAAACGAAGGTTGTATGTTTTCAGAAAACTATTTCTTTTTCTGTATTCCCTAACCAACCCTGAATTTTATTCAAAATGGTTATTCATTTCTTTACCATGTATATGGCCATATGTTCAATTTTGTCCCCGCTTAATAACCCGGTCGTGAGTTTCTGTCATTGCGGGCTGCAGTCTCTTGATTTTTGTGATGTTAAAGAAGTGGGTAACGAACAAATAGATTGTAGCGTACATTTCCCACAATCAAAATTTATCAAAATACCGACATATTTCTAACTGTTGGGGTGAAATAAGTTTTCATTTCTTGATCAAGGAATTTTAACTGAGTATATGTACATGTTAATACTTTATTGTGAACATATCGGTGACTGAATTTAAGTAACTTTACAATTTGACTTTTTAAACGGCTAAATCCCAATTCATTTGAGAATGAGTGATTGGTGATGCATATTCAAGTTGAGGGCGAACCAATTTGCTGGTGTAGTGTATAATTAAACTTAATTTGCTTGTCCGGATGGTGTCGTGGCACCTTCATTTCATCTGCCAATCGGCCTCCCACTGTACTTGCCGATCCAGGTCATCTTGTAAAATAAGACAGTCAGAAAGAGACTATATGTTTCTTGTTCATATACAGGACACACTCTTCAGCAAACAAACGGACATCTGACCTGATATTATCAGAGAGGTCATTAATGAATATCAAGAAAAGGACGATCCAAGGACCGAATTTTGGGAGACACCAGATAAAACAGGGACTAAATCAGAAGCGTGGTCGTCAAGTAAAACTTGCCGTGAGCACCCTGACAGCCATGAGCTGATCCACTTATGTGTAGATCCTCTTATCCCATGGTAGTCCAATTTATACAATAGCCTTCTGCGAGGTACCTTGTTAAAGGCCGTTGCGAAGTCAATGATGATCAAGTCAGTCTGTTTGTGGCCACGATTTATTGCTCCATCCAGATTGCTGATTGAGTTTCGCAGGACCTTTGACTTCGAAAGCCATGTTGACAGTCAGCAAGAATACTCTCAAAGGCTAGGTGTTCATGCGGTCGTCTACTACGGTCCCTTGAAGTGAAGCAATGAAGACTTTTCTTGAGATACGCAGGAATAATTTTCGGATAAGATTTTGTGAGATTTCCCAAAACCTCTTGAAATGGGCTAAATGGTAGTAAACCTCCTAGGGAAATGTAATTTAGGTGAATATTTTGCCAAAATTGCTCACTGAAAAATCATAATTGTGCACCTGTTTTTCCTCCTATGTTATTCTGAGAAAGAACTGCCACTGAACGAATAGTGCATTCTTTCATATCTACACAATGGTGACTTTACTGATGAAAATCTATGATATTATTCTTTTTAAAACTGCAAACATAGGTTGTGGGTGCTTGTTAGAATTGCATCATTGAGGCGGTTCTAACGAGTACCCACAACCAATGTCTTGGAACACAAATGAGAAAAAATAATGTTTACCTCTGTAAACCCCAGTTTTCTCTGTATAAAACGGGGATTAGGGGGTGGTGGTTTCACGGACTTGTTAACAAGATGATACGTCTTCTGCACACTTGAGTTCGGTCTTGACTGGGCACCTCCAGAGCCTCATTGCTGTATATAGACGTCATCGTCGGGAAAGGGCTGGTAGACAACATAAACCTAACACAACCGTGTGTTTATAATGGCTTCTGCCCCCACCCAACCCCGCCACCATCGGGGTTTGGAGAAATAGATTGGGCTGCCCCTTTATATGTACATGTATAAAGTGCGGTTTTGATTGATTTTTTGTTTAACGTCCCCGTCATTACTATTTAGGTCATTTTGGAGACGTTGCTTCCAATATTGTGGCACTTTTACCCGAAATTTAGATGAAATGATATCTAGATACCTGCCGCCAAATGAAACCAATTGGATTTATATGCATGCATCTCGATACCTGCCGCCCATCTCGGTGCATGCCGCCCAATGAAACAAAAATGGTTTATATGCATGCAGGTCTATCTCGCACCACTTTGCCTGGGTAGGCTTAGAGTTTCTAAGCGGCTAAGCAGTACTCATTCGCACAGACGGTTTCAGCTCTGATTAGAAGCACCATGCAGCCGAATTTATTTTTCCAAGCCCCGATGGGCGGGGGTAGATAAAGTGCGGTTTACAATGTGAAGAAGGCTGTTCATTATATGGATTTGTTAACGCGTCTTGTTTTAAAAGAAAAAGCTTCCGCCTTTAGGAACAGTAAGTACGCAGTATACGTAGATAGTAGATAGATAGATAGATAAACATTTATGTTAGAGTTACCTCCTTTTGTGTGTGTATCCATTCGCCTTAAATAGTCCCATGCATTGGGCAGTGAGAGAAGTTCACGACCAGGCGATTGAACTGTCGATTGATCTTTTTATGCCATTGGTCGATGGTTGCATGATTTTTTTTGTGATACATGCTTTCTTGTTCATGTATTTTTCAGTGGTCAGACAAGATTCAGTCTGTGTGCGCAGTACAGAAAGAAAGAAATGCAGAACGTGTAATCATATGTAGAAGATATTTTGCTATAGATGAGGGAGGAGATGTGTATTCGTAAGTTGACTAAATTGTTTTTTATCAGATTTGTGTCTGGCAGTTGCTAGTGCACTTGCCTCTGACCCAGCAGGCACTCAACGTTGAGCTAACGTTGAAACGTTGAGTCAATGTTTAGTGCCTGCAGGGGATGCTAGAGTCTCCGGTTCGATCCCCGGCAGTAGTGAAATTTTGGTGTCCTTTGATATCATTTGCAGAGACGAATGCCACAAATTAAGCAAATGGAGCGTCTTTCGAATCGAGGCCCAAGTGCGGAGAGAATCATCCCCTGCGCTGGTTAAAGATCCCTTTCGTAATAACATGATTGCTGTTTGTTCTGAGGTTTAACGTTCCCGTCAACACTGTACAGGTCATTTTGGAGACGTTGCTTCCAATTTTGTGGGACTTTTGCCCAACATTGAGATGAAATGACATCTCAAGCCCTGTCGCCCAATGAAACCAATAGGGATTATAAGCATGAACGGTTCGACTTGGCCTGGGCAGGCTTAGATCCTCTTAGCGGTTTACCGGTACCCGTGTGCAGTCGGTTTGAGCTCTGCTTAGAAACATCATGCAGCCCATCTATTTCTTCAAGCCCCGATGGGCGGGGGCCGAACATGATTGCCTTGTCAGCTTTGGAGTGTATGTAATGTACACCTGCGAGTATTAAATGGTCAAAATGTGATCGATCGCAGTTTTGTTTATTTCATTTGAGGTTTAACAGTTTTACGTCACCGTCAACACTATTTCGGTCATTTTGGAGACTGCTTCCAATTTTGTGGGACTTTTACCCGACTATGATTTGAAATGAGGTCTAAGACTTTGTCACCCGATGAACAGATGGAACCAATAGGGTTTATATGCAACGACGGTCCGACTCTCACCACTTTCACCGGCCCCGATAGCTCAGTTGGTAGAGTGTCCGCTCCGGGGAACGGGAGGTCTCGGGTTCGATCCCGGGCCGCGACATACCAAAGTCGTTAAAAATGGTACTAGCTGCTACTCGCTTGACACTCAGATTTACGGGGTAAAGCTAGGACTGGTCGATCCAGTGTCAGGATAATGTGACTGGGTGTGGTATCATGTAATGTGTCTGGGACATGATACTTCAGTGAGGAAGCACTATAAACGTGAGCATTGAGCTCCCTGTCGCAACCAGACACCGTCGTGATATGACTGAAAAATTGTTGAAAGCGACGTTAAACCCGAATTCACACACACTCACCACTTTGCTTGGGCAGGTTAAGGCCTTCTAAGCGGTTTACCAGTACTCATGTGGACCGATCGCAGTAACCCTAGTAGGTACGAAAAAAGAAAATTCAGCTGGGCACAGCGTTCCTTCAATTTACATGTGCGCCCAGGGAAGAACCAGATCAGCCTGCGCATTCATATAGTCTGGTCAGACTTCGCTTGCTGCATGAAGGAGCATTGGGCCCTCAGCAGTTCTAAGAGCGCACAACGAAGACTCTTATCAGACTGCGCGGGTGCGCAGGCTGATCCGAGTCTTCGCTGGGCGCACATGCAATTGTAGGAAATGCTGTGCCCCGGCTCAAACAATATTTTCCCTTACTGTCATCAATGATTACGGCCCCCGCCCATTGGGGCTTGAAGAAATTAAGGGGCTGCATGATGCTGCCACGCAGAGCTGAATCCGGCCAGCACACGAGTACTGGTAAACCGCTTAGAGGATCTAAGCCTCTCCAGCCAATGCGGTGCGAGTCGGACCGTCCATGCTTATAATCCTTATGGGTTTCATTGGGCGACAGGGCTTGAGAAGTCATTTCATCTCAATGTCGGGTAAAAGTCCCACAAAATTGGATGCAGCGTTTCCAAAATGACCTACATAGTGTTGACGGGGACGTTAAACATCAAATCAAACAAACATCACCAACGATTCTCATTGAGGTTTAACTGCAAATGAAGTCATTTATATTTTTTATCACATTGAGGACACGTCTTTAAATATTGTCTATAATATGGTTATCCTTTGGAAGCAAGGAATACATCGCAGAACTGGTAAATATGAAGTGTAAACCCTACTTTACATAGAAAAGCGGTGTTTGTGGTATCATTATTGCCCATATTTTTGCTGAAGTCTGAGAATGGGGTAACCGTAAGAACCAACTTTCATTAAGGTTCTAACGAGCACCCACAGTCTATGTTTGTAACAAAAGTAAGAAAATTATCACACATTTTCATCAGAGCTTCGAAAGAAACACTGTGATTTCATTATCAAGTCTGTCCAGTTACCTCACCCCCCCCCCCCTCTCCCACCCCACCCCAACCCTGTAAATAACACTATATATAGAGGAAAATGGTGTTCAGAGGGGTATACATATTCTCATACGCCGGTTTGAAAAAAAAATCGGACGTATTATGGTAACATGTCGCTGTCCGTCCGTCCATCCGTCGGCGCGTCCGTCAGCTTTCGTGAGAGTGTATATGTGTACTGGTCGGACTTGTGGGAAAAATCGACTTGATAGTTGCACGACATAAATCGATATTTACTAATGACTTCCAGGGGGTAGAGGTGGGGGCGGGGTATAGGTGTTGTTTGCAAACATCTTATTTGCAAAAGTTCGGTGTCCATGATTTACCTTGCCTGTGGGTTTGAACGTACAGAGATGAGTTGCGAAAACCCCGGCAGTAGTGTCTGTAGGAATGTGTCTATGATGACCAACATTCTGGGGTGTCAATTTGTCCGTATTTCTGTGGTTCAACCCATAACTGCTGCCTCTTGCGTCCGTCCGTCCGTTTGTTCGTCCTCCTGAAACTTAAAAGAAGCCAATAACTTACTTATTTCTGGGTGGATTTTGAAATTACTGTGCAGAAAAGTTAACCATCAAGAGTCGATGTGTCGCCCACAAAACCCAGGTCCGTACCGCCAAGACCAAGGTTGTACTTAGCGGTCAAAGGTCAAAAAAGGGTCTGAAACTTAAACGCGGTCAATAACTTTCCTATTTCTGGAATGGATTTTGAAAATACTTGGCAGAAATGTTAACCATCATAATACGATGTGTCGCGCGCAAAACCGAGATCCGTACCTCCAAGGTCAAGGTTGCACATAGAGGTCAAAGGTCAAAAAAGTTTCCGAAGTTTGCGGACGGTCAAATCTAAATCTTTCCCATATGGGCTAAAACGAGTATTAACTCTTATCCTGATGTTCACGACAACCCTTGTCTTTCCAAACAGTGTAGATCCAGATCAGATGCCTTCTTAAGAAGCCATTTGATCAGGATCTACACTGTTTGACATTCCATTTATGAATTTGTAGGAAAAAAATACATCAAGTAATCTGATTGGTTCAAAGTCTGAAATGGGTGTGGCTAAACTGAATATTCAGCAAGAGAAGGGTTAAAAGCAAGGCAACCTGTAGTATATGTTAAGAAGGGCTGGAGCCGAGCGATGGTCTCCCCATTCACCGGCAACGAAAAATGGGAGTACCGCCGAGCGGCTACGGTGTAGTGCCAGCACCCTGGGACCCCACCAGCTGACGACCCGCGACACGGGGAAACTGGAAAACAACAACGTTTACTCGTATGTAATGTACACCTGCGGTAATGGTCAAATGTGACCGACGCAGTATCAGTAGAATGAAAGAAACGAAAGAAACGAAAATAAAAAATAATAAAAAAAATGATTCAGATTTTCTGAACGGAGTTAAGAAGTATTTTTTTTAGATGAAAAAGTTCGATAGTTTTCTTATTTGTAGCCTAAAATATAGAGCAGTATTCGTGTGCGGTCGGTTTCAGCTCTGCGTAGAAGCATCATGTATTTCTTCAAGCCCCGATGGGCGGTGACAGACTTGTAACATGATGCTTATTAAAATTGTAATAGGGCAAAAGGTGGCCACACTGATCAGACTGTATTGAACATTTACAGAAGTTTATGAAAGCGCCGCTGATAGGAATGTCAGTAAGGAATGCCACGTTGAACAGGACTAAGAAAGTTGTTTTATTTAAAGACAGTCTATAAATGTAAAGTCTGACTCTAAATTTAAAGACATTTTAGTCCGTGGATTTAATTTTTTTCTAATGGAGTTTAACGGCCCTTTCAACACTATGTCATTTTTAAGCCGGCCAGTTTACCTAGGCAGGCTTATACGTAAGCGGTTAGCCAGTACAGTGCACATTCTGTCGCCAGAAACTGACAACTGCCCTTCTTGAATTAGCTGGAGAGAGAAAATGACAGAAGAATAGATTTCATGATCAATCTCCACGAAAGAATGTTGCCGACCCAGGCAGGTATCGAACCCGCGTCCACCTGATCACCAGTCAGACGCGCATCAGACTGAGCTACTGACTGTGGCCGGCGTCTGTGGATTTAAAGACTAACACAAGGAACACAAGGACAATCATGAAGATGATAAAACATTCTCATACGCTGCCTCAGTCCTCATCTCATTAACAACGTGCATTGTAAAAGACTGCATGCATTTTATTGTCTCTAAATATCGTTTTCGGCCCCCGTCCTTCGGGGATTGAAGAAATAGATGGGCTGCATGATGCTTCCACGCAGAGCTGAAGCCGACCCGCACACGAGTACTGGTAATCCGCTTAGAGGATCTAAGCCTGTCCAGTCAAAGCGGCGCTTATAAACCCTATTGGTTTCATTGGGCGGCAAAGCTTGAGATGTCAATTCACACACCGGTTACCGCAGTACAACGAACGCGACAGAGTACAACGAACGCTACAGAAATCATGACGTCACAGCAGTATTTTCGGCAAGAAAAAGGTTCATTTTAGCCCAGATCCTAATATTTTTGGGTGGTTATTTTGCAGCTCTGCAGAATAATGGTATCACCATTTACTGATACAGTTGCAGAGAATTCTGTTCATTATAAACGAAGACATAAACATTTTTCTTTCGTCTAGTGTGTTTTCACCAACTCAAGCATACTTCGGACAATATTTTTTGACAGTAACACATCTTTTATGCACATGATTTAGTGACTTATATGTTATTGCGATTTCAGAGCATCCATTGATGCATTTGCTTTAGCCCCAGTTCTTGTCAATAGCCACTGAATCCGTGGATGGTTCAATGGTTGATTTTTTGTTAGGGTACACCTTACCACGGGTTATGATACACCATAGCGCGGTTAGTCAGCACAATTTAGGTGCAACAAACACGGATTATAATCTTCATAAATTGAAATATTTGTTTGAATTGGGGTTTAACGTCCCCGTCAACACTATTTAGGTTATTTTAGAGACGTTGCTTGCAATTTTGTGGGACTTCTACCCGGCATTGAGATGAAATGACATCTCAAGCCCTGCCGCCCAATGAACTGCGAATTCGGGTTTAACGTCGCTTTCAACAAATTTTCAGTTATATCACGACGGTGTCTGGTTGCGACAGGGAGCTCAATGCTCACTTTTATAGTGCTGCCTCACAGAAGTATCATGTCCCAGAAACATTACATGAAACCACACCCAGTCACATTATCCTGACACTGGGTCGACCAGTCCTAGCACTACCCCGTAAATCTGAGTGCCAAGCGAGGAGCAGCTAGTACCATTCTTAACGACTTTGGTAAGTCGCGGCCCGGGATCGAACCCTAGGCCTCCCGTTCCCCGGAGCGGACACTCTACCGACTGAGCTATCGTTGCCGGTCAATGAAACCAGAAGGCTTATATGCATTGGACGATCTTGCTCACACCGCTTTGCCCGGCCAGGCTTAGTCCTTTTAAGCGGTTTACCAGTACTCGTTTGTGGTCAGTTTCAACTCTGCGAGGAAGCACCATGCAGCCCAATTTATTTCTCCAAGCCCCGATGGGCGGGGGGGGGGGGGGGGGGGGGCGAAATAAATTCAAATAAAACTCTTTAATCCGCCAGCGAAGGCTTGGTACATGATGCTGTTTTTAATTCAAAACGATCCATTTTGCTGTTACATACTCTTTAATGCCTTTTTGATTCTCATTATGATCTCCGAACTTATACACGTACGAATTTAAAGGGTTGGGTAAAAACCTTGGGTAAAGGGGACGGTTGAACACATTTATTCTGGCTTTCCAGAACGTTTTCACCACATCCCCTACTTATGAACAACTGAAAACAAACGTACAGTCCAACCTGTGTTAAGCAAGCACCTCGGGGATAATGAAAATATGCTTGCGTAAGACAGGTGCTTGCTTAATACAGGTGAATTTTAATGCATTTGCCTTTTTCAGGAGCTAAATGCCTGCTTGCTTAAGACAGGTTGCTTGCTTAATAGAGGTGGCCACTAAGACAGGTTTGACTGTATTTAGTTTCGGCATTGGTGGGGAGGGGAGACTCTTGAATTTATAGATTCCTTTCTTTGCTACTGAAAATAGTAATTTTTGTAAATGGCATGGACCCAATATGTGTTAATGGGTGTGTTCCAGTTTTGTCGCGGTCCCGAATGGGACTGTTCTTAGTCCACTGTTATACTCCCTGCATATTAATCAAATTTTCACCGACATTGACTCAGAAATAAGACTGTTCGCAGACGACTGGGTGTGCTGCCGGGACATTAGAGTTGCAAAGGACTTACGTAAACTTCGGAACCAAATGGACAGACTAGGATGCTGGGCATGAAAATGTGGCATGACATTATGCGAACAAGTTCGTGAAATTAACCCACCTTACTTTATATAGAGAAAACTGGGATTTAAGGGGATATACATATTTTTTATTATGTCTGCAATAAGACATAGGTTGTGGGTACACGTTAGAACCGCCTCCTTGAGACGGTTTAAACGAGCACCCACAACCTATGTTTGTAGTATAAATAACATATCATGGATTTTCATCAGAGAAGTATCCATTTAGGAGATGTGAAAAAATAAACTATGTCGTACGGGTGTGTTACCGGAATGAGTTTTCAGGCCGTTTAATGCAATGCATTAAGCAGATAACTAGGCAGAGAGCCAAAAAAAAAAAATAATAATTGAGGGTTGGTGCCTTAGAACTTGAGTAATATTTCACATGATTTTCGGACTCCCAGAAATTCGAGGGCGAATTTCAATGTGGATGGGGAGAATGTCATAGGGTATATGTATATAGCACACTTGTACTGCCTTTCGATACAAGCAGGCTTTTATAGCAACGTGGTAGATTTGCTTATCAATCCGGCGGCCCGGGTTCGAACCACGGCCGGGCCAAAGATGTGTATCATTTTGTCACCTGTTACAATGTCAGTAAAAATGTCAATAGGATAGATCCCGGGCTTCTCCAGACTTTCGGATGAGTCTTTAAACCGAGGTTTTGTCTCAGTATGACATTATCTGTTGGTGGGACGTAAAACTCAAACACTCACTCACTCACTCACATACATACATACATACATACATACATACATACATACATACATACATACATACATACATACATACATACATACATACATACATACATACATACATACATACTTACTTACACACATACATACATCATACATACATTGTCGATCTCCCTAGACAAATTATCAAAATGTTATGCACGTATTACTTGTACTTGGTCAAATATGATATATTGATTAGCAAGCAGTTATAGTCTATCGCCATTGATTGTTTGTTTATATTCACTTTGTTTGATTCTCTTGTTGTTTACATGTTTGTAAACCTGAGATTTTCAATTAATTCTGTAAATTCTGTAAATAATGTCCACGAACAACAAAACTGGGCCGAAAACGGCACCTTGTGAGACACCAGACAAAATTTGAGACCAATCCTAAGTTTCACTTTTAGGTTCGGCAATAGTATACATAATGTATGGGTCATCTGGATGACCAGCATCGCTAAACGCAAACTTAGCCATAATGTATCTTTCTGAAATAAAAAATATAAGACCCTTACTTGGGTTTTCTTGCGACATGAATGCCGTAACAATGGAGATAAGTATAGTTGTAAAAAAGCGGGAATAATCGCCTATGGTGAGATTCGAAGCTGGGACGATTTGGTAAAATCAACTGCTCTAAGCACTAAGCCAAAGAGTTAACTGTCTTCCTCAGTTGTCTTCCGCATAATCAACCAAGGCAGGTATAATGTAGGTTAGGTGCATCGGGCCGTAACACCTCACCCCTTTTTTTCCAAGTCCGTATGTTGACGCGAGGTCATTTTTGCGACAAAAAATCAAATTCCGGGCGAGTCAACATCTTCCGACATGACAGCCATAATGAAGGAATGGAGCATAGCTAAAACAAAAAATAGTAATCGACCCTTTGCCAAAGAGTCGTACCCATGACGCAGTTGTCATTGGTTATAGACATGTAGGCCAAGGAAGATAATTCAGGATTAGAAGTTGTGGGCCGTAACAATATCAGGGGCGCAGCTGGAAGAAAATCATTTGTACGCAAACCAAAGAAAACGCTAAAAATAATAACTCCGTTTACCAAATGGGGACTACTCTTACAGGAAATAATTTGCTCCCATCAGGGAGCAAATTATTTCCTGTAAGTGCGGTCCCCGTGGCAGAGGAGGAAACTATGCTAGCTAATAAATAGTTCTTTTTCTTCTTCCTCTTCTTCTCTCTCCTCCTTTTTTTCTTCTTCTTCTTTTTCTACTTCTTCTTCCTTCTCATCTTCTTCTCCTTTTTTCTTTTTCTTCTAATTTTTCTTCTTCTTCTCCGTCCTCTTCTTTTTCTTCTACGTCTATTTTTTTAGTTTGTAATGTGTACGCAAGTGCGTATCTGCGTACAGGTAGCTACGCCCCTGAGTATGATGGACAAACTTCCCTATCTATCCCCTCTTTGGCTGGCTTGTTTCTTCGCTTGGTTGGGAGTTTAACAGCCCAGCAAACACTATTTAGGTCACATCGAGCCAGTTAGTTTACCTCGAAGGCTTATAAAACCAACACAGTGCATATTCGTACACCAGAATTTGACAACTGCCCTTCTTGAGTCAGTGAAAGGGAGAGGATGACCGTTTGTGTATTTTGAGTTAAACGTCCCAGCAACCCGCTAAGGTTATACAGAATGTGGATCCCAGTTTAACGACTCGTCAAAAGTTTGGAGAAGCCAAAAATCGAACCCAGGACCCCTGGTTTATGAGGCGAGTAAAACAGAATGATTACCAAAGAGAACATTTCATGGCACACCCATTTCAGATTCTTTTTTTTTTTGCATTGCTTCAATCCTAAAACGTAGAGTTTGAATATGCGGTCACTTCGACTGATAACGTCTATTGTGACGTTTATTGTGACGTCGCATTACGGGCAGCGTACACGCCTTTCTATACAAATAGCGCACATCAGACATCCCTCAGAATTCTCGATTTCAATACCATCCCTTCGTAGAAAACCCGGATAGGATAAAAGTTTCTATCCCAGGGTACAATCTAGGATTTCCTCGTCTGGTGTGCAAGAACTTACAAAACGGGGCTAGTCTTTCGTTGCTCGCAGAATTTGATCGCTTTCAGCGATCAGACTATGTGCTTGCGCAACTTCTGTACTAACAAATTATTTTGCAGATTCTTGTGGTTGCACTGTGAGTGTTGTATCATTGAAAAGTAGAAGTAAAACAAAGATCAGGAATTGATACAATTAACTTACTCCATCCATAAAAGACACCAAAGGGAAAGAAATACAAACATTAAGCGACCAGACCATAATGGAAACCTAAACAAAGGAAGGCCATATGGACAGTTACTTTCCCACAAAATGGCCATATGGCAATCCAAAATTAAAAGACACAAGTGATACACACAGTAAGTAACAAACAACTACATAAATAAATCGCCACAGAAGATTTGTTTGTTTGTTTGATTTGAGGTTTAACGTCTCCGTCAACACTGTAAAGGTCATTTTGGAGACGTTGCTTCCAATTTTGTGGGACTTTTACCCGACACTGAGATGAAATGACATCTCAAGCCCTGTCGCCAAATGAAACCAATAGGGTTTATAAGCATGGATGGTCTGCCTCGCACGCGGTTCCTGGACAGGCTTAGATCCTCTAAGCAGTTTACCAGTACTAGTGTGCGGGCCGGATTCAGCTCTGCGTGGAAGCATCATGCAGCCCATATATTTCTTCAAGCCCCTATGGGCGGGGGCCGTCGCCACAGAAGAGCCGCCTTGGAACGGTCAGTGGAAGATTTCCACTGGGGGCCTAAATCGATTTTACGTGGCCACAATCCTCGCCCTTACTTCCGTCGCGATTTAGACAAATAATTTGTTCAGTCCGCATGAAGGCCTCCTAACTCATCAGTGCAACATCTCCGTGAACACAGAAATCAAAGAACCACAGAGGTGAGACAACGGTGAGGACTCGACAGCAAGAAACCACTGAAATGCTGGAGCAAAAGAAAACCAACAGTTAGACCCCGATGAGCCCGACCAGAGACAGAGCATCAGGCACCAACCAACATTATCTCTTTAATTTTCAATAAGCCTTTACGTTGGAGCCGTCATAGAATCTGAGGCCTGATCCACCGGCGTGCTCAGTATTGGTTGGTTTTGCTCAGTATAGCTCATTGTTGGCTATTTGAACGGTCCCTCTGTTTTTATGCCCCAGCATCGGAGATGCCGGGGACATATAGTTTTTAGGTTTTCCGTACGTGCGTCTGTGGGTACGTACGTTCGAATGTACGACCGTCTGTACGAACACGTGTACATTCGTGCTGTACGTACGTAATCCTGTTAGACTCAGGTTAAGGTATTTGTACCAGGTAGAATCTGAACTCATATTTTCTAAACCGTGCGTTGATGATGATAGATATATGTCCAAAGTTTTATTCAGCAGTAGCCCCGCCCATGCCCATGTCCTAAAGGTCAAGGTCAGGGACTTGGAATTTTTTTATGTTAAAGACTCAGGTTAAGGTATTTGTACCAGGTAGAACCTTATTATTTAAGAGCTCATATCTTCCAAACCATTTGATGGCTGTGGTTCATATTTGGTATATTGATAGATATAGGTCAAACGTTTTATTCACCTATACCCCCACCCATACCCATGACATAAAGGTCACAGACTCTGAATTTTTTAATGTTAAAGACTCAGGTTAAGGTATTTGTACCACATTGAACCTGACCATTTATGATTGATTTAATTCATGTTTGGTTTCATGATAGATATAGGTCCAAAGTTTGGTTCAGCTATACCTCGCCCCACCCCTGTGCCCATCACCTCAAGGTCAAGGTCACATACACATTTTTAATTTTAAAATTTTAAAGACCTTATTTTTTCCAAACCCTATGATGGATTAAGTTTGAATTTGCTATGGTGATAGATGCAGGTCAAAAGGTTTATTGGTCAATACTCCACCTATGCCTAAGACAAGGTCAAGGTCACAGACTTAGAAATTTTTAATGTTAATTTAATGGCTCATATTTACCAAACCATACGGTGGATTGTGTTTATATTTTGTTTTATGATAGATACAGGTCCAAAGTGATATTCAACAATACCCATCCCATCACATGACCTCAAGGTGAAGGTCACAGACTAAAAAGTTTTTTAAATATAAAGTATGTTAAAAGCTTATATTTTCCAAACCATAGAACTGATTTGCTTCATATATGGTATGATGATAGTTACATACCCAGCCATTTGCCTGCCCCTGACCTCAAGGTCAACTGCCCCTGACCTCAAGGTCAAGGTCAAATTCTTATAAATTTTTTATGCTAAATGTATTTTGAGCTCATATTTTCCAAACCATATGATGGATATGCTTCATATTTTTTCGGGGTGATGTGGGCTCCTTGGCGGGAACATCCGTGTCATATTGACACATTTCTAGCTTTATATTGTTTACATTTTTATGTACAGGTTACGGGCTGCCTGATACCTCCACACAGAGCTGGAACCCGTCGCACAGGACTACTGGTTAACCACTTAGAAGGTCTTATCTTCCCAGGCAAAATGGTGCGAGTCCGACCGTTCCTTCATAGACCCTATTATTCTCCTTGGGTGGTAGGTTTGAGATGTCGTTAAATCTCAATGACGGATATAAAGAATTGCAAAATTGGAAACAATTCAAAATGACCTTAATAGTGTTGACGGGGACGTCAAAGCTCAATTCAAACAAACAAACAGGTTATTTTGTATGTGACATTTTTTGATGGATTATAGCACTGTGTATTGTGCATCTGCTGTTAAAAGTTGTCTCCATGTCATAAACACACCTAACAGCCCAAAACACTTTTTGTTTTAGGAATGGCCAAGCGCATACTGTACATTTTGTAATTTTTCAACTAAAGGGCAAATATGTATCGTTCCTCTTGGCTATTTTTTGAAAAAAAAAAAAAAAAAAAAAATGGCGCTTATAATGGGTAAAAACGTCCAAATTCGGTTTTCCATGTCCTTGTTTGTTGTTCCTCTTGTTCCGTGTTTAGTGTACCCAAACACAACACATGATCCGTGGTAAGGTGTACCCGTGTTTCAAGGCAGTGAGCCAAGAAAAATCGGTACGATTCTGATTCAAACTATTTTTTATGAAATATTAAAAATAGTATACTTACTTCGGTCCCTAGAGACATTAAAAACCCAAGAATGCTCGTGTATATGTCATTTAGATCTCTATTTTGATTGATAAACCCTTAAAATTTGAAGTTTTGTTTTTCTACCTATTTTGGCCTAATTTGTGCATTTGATTTCCCTTCTCTAACCGTGTTATAGCTTAAAATTTGGAAATACAACAACAACAACAAAAAAAAAAAAAAAAAAAACAATCTGCTGTCATCGCAAAACCAACAGAAAAACGTAAATTGTGATATGTTCGACAAATAAAGGAAACATTGTACTCACACTTTATCCCGTCAAAGAAAAACAGTAGCGTTTGTTGTACTCTGTCGCGTCACGTTGTACCGCGGTAACCGGTGTGATTCATCTCAATGTCGGGTAAAAGTCCCACAGAATTGGAAGCAGCGTCCCCAGACTGTCCTTTACAGTGTTGACGGGGGACGTTAAAGTAAGCGGAAAAAGGGGGCGGGGCAATCTAGTCCTTAAGACTTTGGTCCCTCTGTTGTCATATCCGGTCCGCCATCTTGGATAACGTCAAATCCTGTCCACCTTCTTGGATAACATGCGGTCGGCAATCTTGGAATGTCATCACATTCGGACAGCCATGTTGGATGACGTCATAACGCGCCACTTTTTATCGCGGATTTTAGGCTTTGAAAAACCGCGCCATTTTTTATGCCCCCGCCTATTCGGAGAATAGCAGAAGGGCATTAAGTTTTACCCCTGTCCGTCCGTTCGTTTGTCCGCACCAACAAATGTATAGTTAGGTGGCTTTGTAAATGGACAGAATCAATGTAAGTCTGTGGGATGTATTCCGTTAGACACCGAAAATACTTCTTTTCTGTGGCTAAAAGTAGCCACTTAAGTATCAATCCTGCCAAAAATAGCCACATAAGTATACATCCGTGAGAACGTCCGTCCGTCCGTCCCGACATCGTGTCCGGGCCATAACTCCTAAACCGAATGGAATATATTCATGAAACTTCACAGGTGCATTCATCACACTGAGACGATGTGTCATGAACAAAGAAGACAACTCTTGCATTTTTGGTTTTTGGATTGTCTGCCCTTGACTTAGTACCATATAGTAAACCGTGTCCGGACCATAACTCCTAAACCGCATGGAATATATTCATGAACTTCACAGGTGCATTCATCACACTGAGACGATGTGTCATGAACAAGGAAGACAACTCTTGCATTTTTGGTTTTTAGGTTATCTGCCCTTGACTTAGTACCATATAGTAAACCGGGTCCCGGCCAAATCTCCTAAACCGTATGGAATATATTCATGAAACTTCACAGGTGCATTCATCACACTGAGACGATGTGTCATGAACAAGGAAGACAACTCTTGCATTTTTAGCTCACCTGAGCCGAAGGCTCATGTGAAGTATTAGTATACCACGAGCCGGCGTCCGTCGTCCGTCGTCCACACTTTCAAAGAAGTATATCTCCGGAACCAGTGGGCCAATCTTGATCAAATTTCATGTGAAGCATTATCAGGTAGGGGGAAAGGCTGCATACTGTTTTCGGGCAGATCGGATTGGAACTCTGGTTGCCATGGCAACAAATAGCTCCCATAGACTTAACATAGGAAAAAGTTTGTCATCACTCTAGCTCCGTCAATTTTTTTCTGATTGTCTTCATTCTTGCAGATAACGATGACAGGCATGAAATCTCGATCAAGTTCGATTTTGGGCTGAATCGGATTATTCACTCAGGAGTTACGTGCCCTTGAGCGTTGAAAAAATTGCCTATTGACTTAACATGGGGAGAATGTTGTCATCACCGTAGCTGCTTCAATTATTTTCAGATTGGCTTTATTCTTGCAGATAACCAGCACAGCCATGAAATCTCGGTCAAGTTCGATGACTGGCAGAATCGGATCATTCACTTAGGAGTTACCTGCCCTTGTGTGTTTTTGCATTAGGGTTAATGGGAATTAGGAAAAAGCTTGTCATCACTCTAGCTCCGTCATTTTTTTTTTTCTGATCGACTTCATTCTTGCAGATAACGAGGACAGGCATGAAATCTCGATCAAGTTCGATTTTGGGCTGAATCGGATTATTCACTCAGGAGTTACGTGCCCTTGAGCGTTGAAAAAATTGCCTATTGACTTAACATGGGGAGAATGTTGTCATCACCGTAGCTGCTTCAATTATTTTCAGATTGGCTTTATTCTTGCAGATAACCAGCACAGCCATGAAATCTGGGTCAAGTTCTATAACTTGCAGAATCGGATCATTCACTTAGGAGTTACCTGCCCTTGTGTGTTTTTGCATTAGGGTTAATGGGAATTTCAAAAATGTATATCTTAAAGACTACTCGGCCAACTTTAATCAAATTTCATGTGTCGCATTATTGGGCAAGTGGAAACTATATAATTTTACTCCACTTTGGTTGCTCACCTATGAGTCGAGCTGTCTAGGCAGTGGACCGTTAGCTAAATATTTTTGATAAACACTGAACTCCAGGGAACATGTAAAGCTGATTCTTATCAGCAATTTTATTGGGATATTTTCCTGGACCTTTTAACATCTGGTTTCGTTAAATTGAAAATTAGAAGGAGAAAAATCAAAGGTCTGAAAGCCCTCCGAGTCGGTGAAATTTACAGAGTTCTCTTTTTTGAAACAGGATCTAAACTGTATCCAACTAATTCTAAGATCAAACAAGTGCATAGTTCATAATTCCTGGTTGGAGAAACAACTTTTATGAGATCATGATTGTTAAAATGCTGTGTTATACAAGGACATGCATATGAACAACTAACAGAGTACTGATTTAGGGACAGCACTAAGTCTTATTCTTTTCAAATACAACACTTGTGCTACAAGTGACTATAATTAATTGGTTTTGTTTGAATTAAGGTTTAGTCCCTGTCAACACTTCTTAGATCACTGGGACTCGAAATTAAAACACACACAGATTGCGGGTGCTCCTTAGAATCGTCAAATTGAGGCGGTTTTAAACAGTTCCAACAGTCTGTTTAATGCAGGAATAAGAAAAACTGGGTTCCACCCTGTATATCCCCTTATTTTAAGTATACACAGGTTGTGAGTGCTCCTTAAAAATCATCTATCTGGGGCGATTTTAAAGAGGACCCGCAGTCTATGTATTTAAGCAGGAATAAGAAAAAATAACTAGAGCTGTCAGAGGATCTGACTATAGCCCCGCTTCAGCGCTGTCAGAGAAGAAAGTTATTTAAGCTGCAGAGAAAACAGTTATGAACAAGAAATAACTGTTGAAAATTTTACATTATCTGGAAAAACTCTAAGAGTTGTGAGCCCTTGTCCCTCATTTCAATGAGCATGATACATTACCAGAATGTCCATGTTTATACTAAATTTCATCTTCCATTTTTCAATGTTCAAAGGGTAATAACTCCTAAAGTAGGCAAATCAGAGTCAGGGTTCCTGCGCTCTGCACATTGTCTCATGGTGCTTTACACTTGTGTGAAGTGTCATGAAAATATCTCAAATGGTTTGTGAGTTATGGAGCCGACACAGTCAAAATTGCCTTTTTAAATGTTCAAAGGGCAATAACTCCTAAAGTAGGCAAACCAGAGTTATGGTTCCTGCACTCTGCACATCATCTCAAGGTGCTTTTCATTTATTTGAAGTTTCATGAAAATATCAGAAACGGTTATGGAGCGGACATAGTTAAAATTGCCATTTTTTAATATTCAAAAGCCTATAACTGAAAAAGTAGACAATCCAGAGTTTGGGTTCCTGCGCTCTGCACACGTAATATGCTCTGCACACGTAATATGGTGCTTTACATTTGTGTGAAGTTTCATAAAATTATCTCAAACGGTTTTTGAGTTATCGAGCAAAGACGGCTAAAATTGATATTTTTCAATATTCAAAGGGAAATAACTAAAAAATTAGGCAATCCAGATGTATGGTTCCTGCACTCTGCACACCATCTCATGGTGTTTAATGTTTGTGTGAAGTTTCATGAAAATATGTGAATGGGTTTTAAAGTTATGGAGCGGACACGAAAATTGTTAACAGACACAGACAGACACACAGACAGACACACAGAAAATACGAAAACCAGAGTTATGGTTCTTGCGCTCTGCACATTGTCTCATAGTGCTTAACATTTGTGTGAAGTTTCATGAAATTATCTCAAACGGTTTTCGAGTTATGAAGCGGACACTGTTAAAATTGCCATTTTTCAATGTTCAAAGGGCAATAACTCCAAAAATAAGCAATGCAGAGTTATGGTTCCTGCGCTCTGCACATCGTCTCATAGTGCTTAACATTTGTGTGAAGTTTCCTAAAAATATCTCAAACGGTTTTCGAGTTATGAAGCGGACACAATTAAAATTGCCATTTTTTAATGTTCAAAGGGCAATAACTCCAAAAGTAGGCAATCCACAGTTATAATTCCTTCGCTCTGCACATTGTCTTATGGTGTTTAACATTTGTGTGAAGTTTCATGAAAATATGTTAAGCAGATACAAAGTTATGGAGCCAACACAAATTAACGGAATCACGGAATTACGGAATTACGGAAAATGTTCAAAGGGCAATAACTCCAAAAGTAGGCAATCCACAGTTATAATTCCTTCGCTCTGCACATTGTCTTATGGTGTTTAACATTTGTGTGAAGTTTCATGAAAATATGTTAAGCAGATACAAAGTTATGGAGCCAACACAAATTAACGGAATCACGGAATTACGGAATGACAGAAGGACATGGCAACACACAGAAAATACGAAAACCAGAGTTATGGTTCTTGCGCTCTGCACATTGTCTCATAGTGCTTAACATTTGTGTGAAGTTTCATGAAATTATCTCAAACGGTTTTCGAGTTATGAAGCGGACACTGTTAAAATTGCCATTTTTCAATGTTCAAAGGGCAATAACTCCAAAAATAAGCAATGCAGAGTTATGGTTCCTGCGCTCTGCACATCATCTCATAGTGCTTAACATTTGTGTGAAGTTTCCTAAAAATATCTCAAACGGTTTTCGAGTTATGAAGCGGACACAATTAAAATTGCCATTTTTCAATGTTCAAAGGGCAATAACTCCAAAAGTAGGCAATCCACAGTTATAATTCCTTCGCTCTGCACATTGTCTTATGGTGTTTAACTTTTGTGTGAAGTTTCATGAAAATATGTTAAGCAGATACAAAGTTATGGAGCCAACACAAATTAACGGAATCACGGAATTACGGAATTACGGAATTACGGAAAATGTTCAAAGGGCAATAACTCCAAAAGTAGGCAATCCACAGTTATAATTTCTTCGCTCTGCACATTGTCTTATGGTGTTTAACATTTGTGTGAAGTTTCATGAAAATATGTTAAGCAGATACAAAGTTATGGAGCCAACACAAATTAACGGAATCACGGAATTACGGAATGACAGAAGGACATGGCAAATCCAATATAGCCCCACTTTTTCAAAGCGGGGCTATAAAGAATACCCCTGTAGCCCCTCTCTTTTCAAGCACACACAGCTCTTTAGAATTGTTTAATTTTAGTAGTCTTAAAGAGAACCCAGAGATTATGAATTTAAGCAGGAATAAGAAAACTAAAGTATTCCCCTATATACCCCCTCTTTTGAAGAACACACAGATTGCGGGTGCTCCTTAGTATCGTCAAATTGGGGCAGTCTTAAAGAGTACCCAGAGTCTATGTATATAACTACGTAGGAATAAGAAATATTAAGTACCCCTGTAAACCCCCTCTTGTAAAGCACACCCAGATTGTACATGTAAGTGCTCTTTGGAATTGTCTAACTGGGACAGCCGTAAAAAGTATCTACATTCTATGTTTTTAAGCAGGATGAGATAAATTAAGTATGTGCCTGTAAACCCCCTCTTTTCCAGCACATACACAGGTGGCAGATGTTCCTAAGAATCGTCTAATTTGGGCGATCTGAAATAGTACCCGGAGTCTATGTATTTTAGCGGGAATAAGAAAAATAAAATGTACCACTGTAAACCCCCAATTTTCAAGCATACACAGATCGCGGTTGCTCCCTAGAATCGTCTTATTGAGGCGGTTTTAATGAGTACCCACAGAGATGTATTTTATGCAGGAATACGAAAAATAAAGTGAACCCCTATAAACCCCCTCTTTTTATGGATACACAGATTGCAGGTGCTCCTTACAATCGATTTATACGGGCGAGTACCCACAGTCTATATGTTGAAGCAGGAATAAGAAAAATAAAGTATACCCCTGTAAACCCCCTCTTTTCAACAAGTAATTATTGAACTTGTCAAATGCCAGATTTCTAAATAAATAGCCTGGCTGAGTGAGACCATTCCGTTGTGAAAATTAAATAGTTTGAAATACATGTATAATATGTATTTTGGTCTTGCAAATATATATTTAGGCAAGACCAAACAAGTGAAAAATTTCATAGGCAGTGGCAGCCTCATTGAGGCTTAAATGTAAAAATACGATTATCTGCTTTCTGATCAAACAGTTGGGAATTTGTAATAATATCGGCTGGCATACTGAAAAGACCTACATAACCAATGTGTTAAATAGTCAAATGTCGGATTTCTTCATTATAGCCTCGCCAAGACAAAAATGTATTGATATGAAACTGCCTGGAATATTTTCATTTTAAATTTCAGCTTATTGATGCATATCAGTTAAGTCAAATCAATGATCTTGCTATGTTCTTGGTATAAGGAGGGATGTGAAGTCATAAAGAATCTAAATCAACTTTTTGTCAGCTATGAAAAAAGTGAAAAAAAAAAAAAAAAAAAAAAAAAAGTAATCCATATAAACTGAGCTCAAATAAGATTCTGAGAGAAATCATACACTAAAATCAAGTAGCCTCTGTATTATCAGAGATTTCCATCACAAACAATAACAAATCACCACACTCCAGTTACAGATTAAATGGCCTCACAAATTATCTCCAGCTGTGCTGAGAAACAGGCTAAAATTCGTTGAAAGTGGAGTAAAATTATACGAAAGGCTTCATTAGGTTTTCAGGCAGATCTGAGTGGAACCCTGGTTGCCATGGCAACATCTAGCTCCCATAGACTTCACATAGGAAAAAGCTTGTCATCACTCTAGCTCCGTCAATTTTTTTCTGATCGACTTCATTCTTGCAGATAACCAGTACAGGCATAAAATCTCGGTCAAGTTCGATTTTTGGCCGAATCAGATAATTCACTCAAGAGTTACGTCCCCTTGAGCGCCCGAAAAATTGCCTATCGACTTAACATGGGGAAAATGTTGTCATCACTGTAGCTGCTTCAATTTTGTTCGGATTGGCTTCATTCTTACAGATAACCAGCACAGCCATGAAATCTCGGTCAAGTTCGATAATTGGCAGAATTGGATCATACACTTAGGAGTTACCTGCCCTTGTGCATTTTTAGCTCACCTGAGCCGAAGGCTCATGTGAGGTATTAGTATACCACGAGCCGGCGTCCGTCGTCCACACTTTCAACGAAGTATATCTCTGGAACCAGTGGGCCGGCCTTGATCAAATTTCATATGAACCATCATCAGGTAGGGGGAAAGGCTGTATTAGGTTTTCGTGCAGATCGGATGAGAACTCTGGTTGCCACAGCAACAAAGAGCTCCCATAGGCTTAACATAGGAAAAAGCTTGTCATCACTCTAGCTCCGTCAATTTTTTTCTGATCGACTTCATTCTTGCAGATAACGAGGACAGGCATGAAATCTCGATCAAGTTCGATTTTGGGCTGAATCGGATTATTCACTCAGGAGTTACATGCCCTTGAGCGTTCTTAACATAGGAAAAAGCTTGTCATCACTCTAGCTCCGTCAATTTTTTTCTGATCGACTTCATTCTTGCAGATAACGAGGACAGGCATGAAATCTCGATCAAGTTCGATTTTGGGCTGAATCGGATTATTCACTCAGGAGTTACGTGCCCTTGAGCGTTGAAAAAATTGCCTATTGACTTAACATGGGGAGAATGTTGTCATCACCGTAGCTGCTTCAATTATTTTCAGATTGGCTTTATTCTTGCAGATAACCAGCACAGCCATGAAATCTCGGTCAAGTTCGATAAATGGCAGAATCGGATCATTCACTTAGGAGTTACCTGCCCTTGTGTGTTTTTGCATTAGGGTTAATGGGAATTTCAAAAATGTATATCTTAAAGACTACTTGGCCAACTTTGATCAAATTTCATGTGTCGCATTTTTGGGCAAGTGGAAAGGCTTCATTAGGTTTTCAGGCAGATCTGAGTGGAACCCTGGTTGCCATGGCAACATCTAGCTCCCATAGACTTCACATAGGAAAAAGCTTGTCATCACTCTAGCTCCGTCAATTTTTTTCTGATCGACTTCATTCTTGCAGATAACCAGTACAGGCATAAAATCCGGTCAAGTTCGATTTTGGGCCGAATCGGATTATTTGCCTTGGAGTTACCTGCCCTTGAGCATAAAAAAATACGTTGTGACCACGATAGCAACTTTATTTTTATTCAGATCAGCTTCAAACTTGCAGGTAACATGGACAGGCATAAAAATCTCAGTTAAGTTCGAATCGGAATATTGACCTCGGAGTTACATGACCTTGAGCGACAAAAAATTTGCCCATAGACTTTACATAGGGAAAATGTTGTGACTACGATAGCGACTTGAATTTTTTTCAGATCAGCTTCAAACTTGCAGGTAACGAGGACAGACATAAAATCTCGGTTAAGTTCGATTTTGGGCCGAATCGGATTATTTGCCTTGGAGTTACCTGCCCTTGAGCATAAAAAATTACGTTGTGACCACGATAGCAACTTTATTTTTATTCATATCAGCTTCAAACTTGCAGGTAACGAGGACAGGCATAAAATCTCGGTTAAGTTCAAATTTGGGCCGAATTGGAATATTGACCTCGGAGTTACGTGACCTTGAGCGACAAAAAATTTGCCCATAGACTTAATTAGGGAAAATGTTGCGACTACGATAGCGACTTGAATTTTTTTCAGATCAGCTTCAAACTTGCAGGTAACGAGGACAGACATAAAATCTCGGTTAAGTTCGATTTTGGGCCGAATCGGAATATTTGCCTTGGAGTTACCGGCCCTTGAGCATAAAAAAATACGTTGTGACCACGATAGCAACTTTATTTTTATTCATATCAGCTTCAAACTTGCAGGTAAAGAGGACAGGCATAAAATCTCGGTTAAGTTCGATTTTTGGCCGAATCGGAATATTGACCTCGGAGTTACGTGACCTTGAGAGACAAAAAAATTTGCCCATAGACTTAACGTAAGGAAAATGTTGTGACAGAAATAGCGACTTGAATTTTTAGCTCACCTGAGCCAAAGGCTCCAGTGAGCTGATAGTATACCAAGGCTCCGGAGTCCGTCGTCTGTCGTCCGTCCATCCGTCGTCTACACTTTCAATGAAGCATATCTCAGAAGGCAGTCGACCAATCTTGTTTAAATTTTATGTGTAGCACCATTGGGCAAGGGGAAAGGCTGCATTAGGTTTTGGAGCTAGTCTGGTTCATTTGTTCCTTCATTCTTCTTTCTCTCCATATAGAGATAATAGACCAATGTTAAATTTTAATCAAAGATTTCTCAGGAACTATAAAGCTAGAAGCATCAAATTTGGTATTCAATAGAATAATGATGACTTATTTTGTGTAAGAGACATTGGGCTTTCTCAGCTTATTTGTTCATCTGTTCTTTCATTCTTCTTTCTCTCCATTTTGACCAATGTTAAATTTTCGTCAAAGATTTCTCAGGAACTATAGAAGCTAGAGGTCTCAAACTTGGAATGCAATGCAAAAATGATGACTTATATCCTGTAAGGGTCAATGGGCTGGATTCTATTAGCAGATTTAGTAGTCGTCTGTGAATTGTTAAAACTTAAGTTCCTCAGGTGAGCGGTTTAGGCTCATTGAGCCTCTTGTTGGTTTTTGGATTATCTGCCCTTGACTTAGTACGATATAGTAAACCGTGTCCGGACCATAACTAATAAACCGTACGGAATATATTCATGAAACTTCACAGGTGCATTCATCACACTTAGACGATGTGTCATGAACAAGGAAGACAACTCTTGCATATTTGGTTTTTGGATTATCTGCCCTTGACTTTGTACCATATGATAAACCGTGACCGGGCCATAACTCCTAAACCGTATGGAATATATTCATGAAACTTCACAGGTGCATTCATCACACTGAGACAATGTGTCATGAACAAGGACGACAACTCTTGCATTTTTGGTTTTTGGATTGTCTGCCCTTGACTTAGTACGATATAGTAAACCGTGTCCGGACCATAACTAATAAACCGTATGGAATATATTCATGAAACTTCACAGGTGCATTCATCACACTGAGACGATGAGTCATGAACAAGGAAGACAACAGTTGCATGTTTGGTTTTTGGATTATCTGCCCTTGACTTTGTACCATATAGTAAACCGTGACCGGGCCATAACTCCTAAACCGTATGGAATATATTCATGAAACTTCACAGGTGCATTCATCACACTGAGACAATGTGTCCTGAACAAGGAGGACAACTCCTGCATTTTTGTTTTTTGGAGTATCTGCCCTTGACTTAGTACCATATAGTAAACCGTATCCGGGCCATAACTCCCAAACCGTATGGAATATATTCATGAATATTCACAGGTGCATTCATCACACTGAGACGATGTGTCATGAACAAGGAAGACAACTCTTGCATTTTAATGCCCTCACCCATTCGAAGAATAGCGGAAGGGCATCAAGTTTTACCCCTGTCCGTCGGTTCGTCCGTTCGTACGTCCCTTCGTTCGTTCGTTCGTCCGTCCCGACATCGTGTCCGGGCCATAACTCCTAAACCGTATTGAATATATTCATGAAACTTCACAGGTGCATTCATCACACTGAAACGATGTGTCATTAACAAGGAATACAACTCTTGCATTTTTCGTTTTTTGAATTATCTGCCCTTGACTTAGTACGATATAGTAAACCATTTCCGGGCCATAACTCCTAAACCGTATGGAATATATTCATGAAACTTCACAGGTGCATTCATCACACTGAGACGGTGTGTCATGAACATGGAAGACAACTCTTGCATTTTTGGTTTTTGAATAATCTGCCCTTGACTTAGTACCATATAGTAAACCTTGTCCGGGCCATAACTCCTAAACCGTATGGAATATATTCATGAAACTTCACAGGTGCATTCACTAACTGAGACGATGTGTCATTACCAAAGAAGACAACTCTTGCATTTTTGGTTTTTGAATTATCTGCCCTTGACTTAGTACCATTTAGTAAACCGTGTCCGGGCCATAACTCCTAAACCGTATGGAATATATTCATGAAACTTCACAGGTGCATTCATCACACTGAGACGATGTGTCATGAACAAGGAAGACAACTCTTGCATTTTTGGTTTTCGGATTATCTGCCCTTGACTTAGTACCATATAGTAAACCGTGTCCGGGCCATAACTCCTTAACCGTATGGAATATATTCATGAAACTTCACTGGTGCATTCATCCCACTGAGACGATGTGTCATGAACAAGGAAGACAACTCTTGCATTTTTGGTTTTTGAATTATCTGCCCTTGACTTAGTACCATATAGTAAACCGTGTCCGGGCCATAACTCCTAAACCGTATGGAATATAATCATGAAACTTCACAGGTGATTCCATCTTACTTGGACGTTGTGTCATGAACAAGGAAGACAACTCCTGCTTGTTTAGTTTTTGAATTATCTGCCCTTGACTTAAATCCATATATAGTCAAATGGTATGTCGTGTCCGGGCCATAACTCCTAAACCGTACGGAATATATTCATGAAACTTCACAGGTGCATTCACCACACTTAGACGATGTGTCATGAATAAGGAAGACAACTCTTGCATTTTTGGTTTTTGAATTATCTGCCCTTGACTTAGTACCATATAGTAAACCGTATCCCGGCCATAACTCCTAAATCGTATTGAATATATTCATGAAACTTCAAAGGTGCATTCATCACACTTAGACGATGTGTCATGAACAAGGAAGACAACTCTTGCATTTTTGGTTTTTGAATTATCTGCCCTTGACTTAGTACCATATATTCAACCGTGTCCTGGCCATAACTCCTAAACCGTATGAAATATATTCATGAAACTTCACAGATGCATTCATCACACTGAGACGATGTGTCATGAACAAGGAAGATAACTCTTGCATTTTTGGTTTTTGGATTATCTGCCGTTGATGCATTTTATTTTATGATTGATTTGAAGTACATTTGTAATATTTTTTTATGAATGGCATTGGCGAGGGTATCCGTGTCCTATGGACACTTTTTCTAGTTGGTTTTTGGATTATCTGCCCTTGATGCATATATTTTATGATTGATTTGAAGTACATTTGTAATATTTTTTTTATAAATGGCATTTGGCGGGGGCATCCGTGTCCTATGGACACTTTTTCTATTTTTTTTTTTGCGTGCGCTCACTTAAGAGAGTAATATTGACTCCTATTATTGTCGGATGATAAATCTATCTTTGTTTTCATCACTCTTACGCAGATGCCTCCCCGCTACCTACCTCCTCCTACCTTTTAGGCCTGTTGGGCCTTTGCCCTCGTTGCCTTCTCCTCACATCTTCAATCACTTCCTCATTCTTTCCCCTGTATGGACTTACGGATGCTGTGTTTGTGCGTGATGGTGGTGATGGTGGGGGGGGGGGAGCTTACTGCTGATTAAGAGTGCAATAGTGTATAAACTCCTATTATTTTTATGCCATACACGGTCCTCACTACCTCCCCATTGCCTCATTGCTTCTAGGGCACTATGGAAAACCTGTTTGGGTATGTTCGGCATTGCCCTTACCGTCTCCTTATAACATCTACAACAATCACATAACCCGCGTTACCCTCACTGCCTACCGGTTACCCCTCACTACCTCTTCACAGCCTCCTCATTGCATCCTCACCGCGTCCTCAATACCTCCCCATTGCCTGATCGCCTCTAGGGCACTATGGGAAACGAGTTTGGGTACGATCGGTGTGGCCTTTACCGTCTCCTTAAAACATCTTCAACAATCACACAACACGCTTGCGCTGGTTACCCCCACTGCCTTCCGGTTACCCTCACTACCTACGTACCGCCTCCTCACTACCCCCTCACTACCCCCTCACAGCCTTATCACTACCTCCTCACCGCCTCCTCAATACCTCCCCATTGCCTCATCGCTTCTAGGGCACTATGGGAAACGAGTGGGTTTGTTCGGCGTTGCCCTTACCGTCTCCTTAAAACATCTTCAACAATCATACAACACGCTTGCGATGGTTACCCCCACTGCCTTCCGGTTACTTCGCACTACCTCCTCACCGCCTCCTCACCGCCTCCTCAATACTCCCCATTGACTCATCGCTTCTAGGGCACTATGGGAAACAAGTTTTTGGTATGTTCGGCGTTTCCCTTACCATCAAAACATCTTCAAAAATCACACAACACGCTTGCGCTGGTTACCGTCACTGCCTTCCGGTTACCCCTTACTACCTACTTACCGCCTCCTCATTACCTCCTATCCGCCTCCTCAATACCTCCTCCTCATTACCTCCTCATTGCCTCATCGTTTCTAGAGCACTAGGGTATTAAACGAGTTTGGGCTTGATAAGCCTCACTAATTGTCTAAACATATGGCAACTAAATATTCATTCATTGCAAACAGTGCAGGCCCAGATCAGGGCCTCCACTGTTTGCTAAAAGTTCAGTCATTCCCCAAATAAAGCTTGATGAAAACACACCCCGACACCCCTAAACCTTGAAATGGACCCCTGGTACATATTAGGGGGAAGATTCCATTTGGTACAAAAAGGGTTCGTACCAAATGAATCTTCCTCCCTACATATAGCCGGAGTCCATTTCAAAGTTCAGGGGTGACATATTGTGCACCCCCTCAAACTCCATTCGGAAAATGGCTTAACTTTTTGCAAACAGTGTAGGCCCGAATCAGACGCCCCTTTCTGTGATCTCGGTCTGCACTGTTTGCCAATTGCCCGTTTTTGTGTTTCTGTTACAAAATGAACAGATGTGTATACGTTTACTAGAATAAACATTTCAGTCTGGTACTGCACTGTCTAAGCATGCTTGGCTGCAAAATTATCTGAATAAATCAGAATTAATTACAACTTCATGCCATTATTTCTATACCAGCAAGGCAACAGCTGTCATATACGAGTTTGATAAATTTGTCTACTCAGTCTGAGCAACTATTTGGAAGTTATACGCTGGAGTATTAGCTCATTGTACACATGACTCTTATTACAAACCTGTTTTTGAGATCTCTACAATTATGGCTGAATTAAATTGATTAATTAAAAGTTGCACATAATTACTGAATATTCCACAGATAATGTCCGAGTTACTGTAAAAAGCAAAATTCGATTTTTCTCTGTTTTACACCATTTTCATGCTTTTATTTGTGTCGGCTATTAAATTTACAGACAATCTTCAAATTTATAGACTGTCTTTAAATAAAAACAACTTTATTGTAACCATAGTGCAGTTTATATTTTACTTTTGGTCCTTTAAGATCAGCGTGAAGATTCTGAGAAATCGGAAATAAATTATTGGTTTGGACTCTTATTCTAGACAGGTTTTTAATTATTTGTACCCCATTTTGATTTATATCAGTCTTTGAATCGACTGCCTATTCGAAATTCGCAAAATTGCAGTATGTTTCCTCTGGCTTTCTTTGCCGGTTCATTACAGGGTCACTGATGAGGCTTTATTAGCCGAAACTACGTACTATGACCCATCTTCTTTCTTATGAATGTTTTCATTGCTCTTAAAGGAACTCATTTTTGATTTTTATTTGCCTTCACTGCAGCTGGTGTTGTGCCGTGTTGCGGCCGTAAAACGTCTCCCCGTACATCAATCATAGTGCAGTTTATATTTTACTTTTGGTACTTTAAGATCAGCGTGAATATTCTGAGAAATCGGAAATAAATTATTGGTTTGGACTCATATTCTAGACAGGTTTTTAATTATTTGGACCCCATTTTGATTTATATCAGTCTTTGAATCGACTGCCTGTTCGAAATTCGCAAAATTGCAGTATGTTTCCTCTGGCTTTCTTTGTCGGTTCATTACAGGGTCACTGATGAGGCTTTATTAGCCGAAACTACGTAGTATGACCCATCTTCTTTCTTATGAATGTTTTCATTGCTCTTAAAGGAACTCATTTTTGATTTTTATTTATTAGACCTGCTGAAGTCGCGCACGCACATTGATTTGGATCCGTTCTTTTCTGTACCTACTGTTGGGTAAAACGTTTTGTTTTGACTTTTAATATTTATTTATAATATGTGGCTCCATGGCCTAAATTGTACAAGCGCTGACTCTCAATCATTAGGTCTCTCATCTGGCCACATGTGAGATGCCAAGTCCTGAAACAGAAGGTCATGTAGTTTTTCTCCGGGGACTCCGGTTTTCGACCACCTCTGAATTATGATCAGTTCGAAATGAGTGAATAATCTTGAACAAACCAAACATAATGATTTGAGTCCCTACTCCGTATTGCAACAAACTAAGTTAACATATTTATCATTCTAGTTCAATTACTTCCTCATCCCCGCCCATCGGGGCTTTAAGAAATAGATTGGTTGCTCGATGCTTCCACGCAGAGTTGAAACCAACCGCCCGTGAGTACTGGTAAACCGCTTAGAGGTTCTAAGCATGCCAAGGAAATGTGGTGCGAGTTGGACCGTTCATCCATATAAAACCTATTGGTTTCGTTGGGCGGCAGGGCTTGAGATGTCATTTCATCTCCATGTCGGGTAAAAGTCCCATAAACTTGGAAGCAACGTCTCCAAAATGACCTATACAGTGCTGACTGGGACGTTAAACCCCAAATCAAACAATCAATTATACTTCCAGATATCTTTACACGAAATATGATCTCAAAATGCATGTGATTATTTTCTGAACTTCTTAAGAATTTATAATTAATTCATAATAGCAATAAATTAGAAATTAAAGACAGAAAAAATATTTTTTCCAACTTTGTTCCGATTCTCAGTTTTGCGCAGGGGCTATTCCGGAATTGTCTTGCGCAATGTAGGAATTCTCAATTTGCGCAACAAAGTGACAATTCCTGCTTCGCGCAGGAAAAAATTCCGGAATTGTTCCATAAATCCTACTTTTCACAGAACAGATATAGTAGGGTTCAGACGGGGATATGGATCGCCTAGACGATTCGCCTGACATGTCAAGCTAGGGGCTATTCCGGAATTGTCTTGCGCAATATAGGAATGCTCATTTTGCGCAACAAAGTGAGAATTCCTGCTTTGTGCAGGACAACATTTGTTCCATAAATCCTCCTTTTCACAGAACAGATATAGTGGTGTTCAGATGGGGGTTGAATCGCCTAGACGATTCGCCTGACATGTCAAGCAAATTGTCTTGTATATGAATATACATGTATCAGTTTGTTTGATATTTTTAGTGTTTAGTTTCAATTTCAGGGTAAGTGCTCGCTGATCGAATGCAAACCTATGAAGACTACATAAAATGGCTGACCAAAACTATGGAATGTGGTTTGTGCTAACTGACTTATTTTCAAGGTAGGATTTGTTTTTGTAGACTTGTTGCATGTTGGCGTTTGTTTGTTTGTTTGATTTGAGGTTTAACGTCCCCTTCAACACTGTAAAGGTCATTTTGGAGACGTTGCTTCCAATTTTGTGGGACTTTTAGCCTATATTGAGATGAAATGACATGTATGCATTGAAATGAGTAAGGTAAACTGACCCTACCGCCGTTTTACTCTATTTATGTTGGATGAACCTTTCTACTCCATTGTTTGTAGGTCCATTTCCAACTTTCTTAAGATTTGCTTGTTTGATTTGAGGTTTAACGTCCCCATCAACACTATTTAGGTCATTTTGAAGACATTGGTTACAATTTTGTGGGATAAAATGTTGTGCCTTGATAATGTTGATTTATTTAACGGGGATTCTTGTCATTCTAATCTCAGGATTTCTTGTCGTTCTAATCTGATGCTTTGTTCCACAACTCTTCACCTGTGTTTTCACTATTTCTCGACGTTATATAGAAGCCTCCGTGGTGTAATGGTTACGCTACTCGCCTTGTAAACCAAGGGTCGCAGGATCGATCCCGGGCTTCCCCAGACTTTCGGATGAGTCTTTAAACCGAGGTCCCGTCTCCATAGAACCTAAGCTGTTGGTGGGACGTAAAACTCTAACACTCACTCACCTGACGTTATTTCATTATTGTGAATTTGATCGATCTGTGAACTCAGGCGAATCACTCACAAACTGCATTAAGCCCGAAGGGAAGGGCTTTATGCTACGTTTGTCAGTGATTCGCCGGAGAATCCACAAAAATGATATTCATTTCCTTATACAGTCGAACTTCGATGGCTCGAACCCCTTTGGGACCATGGGAATTTGTTCGAGACAGCGGAAGTTCGAGCCACTGTTGCATACTTCCAGAAAACATAACGGAGGTATTTTTGGACATCTTTTCAGTGTTCTGTAACATAAATGTATGCTGTGTGTACTCATTAGAATCGCCTCATTGAGGCGATTCTAATGAGTAGACACAGCATACATTTGCAAGATAAAAGTCGAAAACCTCCTTAATTATCCCAAACTTTTTCTTAAGCAGAGGAATTCCCTAGGGCTCAAAAATGGGTTCGACTCAGCCATGATAAACGAGCCATCGGTGTTCGAGCCATCGAGGTTCGACTGTAATTCCACGTTTGACATTGAAATGTTAAAAATACTACAAAAATGGTAAATTTTAGGAATTCTTTCGAAAGTAACAAAAGCCACGGCGGAATGGTTATTCAATAAGAAGCTGCCATCGTTGAAAGAAACCCAAGCGAAAAACAACAACAACAACAACAAAAACACACAAAAAAACAACAACAGGTAAAGTCTTTAACCAGGGCTAGGGGTCAGAATTTAGGACACAGGACACCATTGCAATACTGTGTTAAAATTTTTCAAATGCTTATGTTTGATTGTTCGTTTGTTTTGTTTGATTCGAGGTTTAATTTCCGTTCTACGTGGAAGCATCATGCAGCCCATCTATTTCTTCAAGCCCCGATGGGCGGGGGCCTATTCAAATGTTTATAAATTGACATTCGCCCATCACAAAGCATTCATATTTAGAACTGCGTACCTGAGAGGGTATTCTTAGATTCCGAGGGTCATCTTAGATTTCAAAAGAACACATCCTGGCTTCATGCCTGAGGATGGGGCTTGTGTCAAAATCTAGGACATATTAATGTGACCGCACACGAGTACTGGTAAACCGCTTAGAGGATCTAAGCCTGCCCAGGCAAAGCGATGCGAGTCGGACCGTCCATGCTTATAAACCCTATTGGTTTCATTGGGCGACAGGGCTTGAGATGTAATTTCATCTCATTGTCGGGTAAAAGTCCCACAAAAATGGAAGCAACCTCCCCAACATGACCCATACAGTGTTGACGGGGACGTTAAACCTCAAATCAAAGAAAAATTATCTATTACCTTTTGGCGGAAGCTACAATAAGCTGTGGATTAAAACAATATATCCATTTGTTTTATGAGAAATATTGGTAAATGTTTGTACTGACTGACATCTGTACAGGATAATTAGACTCGCCCTAGCGGGCTCGTCAAATTATCCTGTACAGATATTAATCAGTACAGATATTTCCCAATATTTGACAAAAACAATGGATATATCTATTACTTGACAGTGAAAGGGTTAAATTCAGTTTACCTCTGTTGTGAGAGCTAGAGACGAATTTCCCATCACGGGTCCTGTTGTATGAATGTCATTTGACGCAGTTCTGATTCTGATTCTGTTTAACGTTTACGTTTCCAATAGTATCCCATCTTTTAATCGACGCTGTTGACGTCGGTTCATAAACAATGACTCGCGGGTTCTTAACGCTGTCTTTGACGTCACGTTTTATTACTACCTGTCGATGTGTGCAATAGTACTGAGATTGGTCAAATGTCTACCACTGACCTTTAAAGTTTAAACAGCAAACTCTATTGATATTGGTCACAGGACTGTCACTGATAAAAGAAGTTAAAACGTTCAAACTGTATTGCTATTGGTCAGACGACTATTACTGACCAATGAAGTTAAAACGTGCAAACTGTATTTCTGTTGGTCAGATGACTGTCACTGACCAATAAATTAAAATTGCCATACTGTATTGCTATTGGTCACATGACTCTCACTGTTCAATGGGGTTAAACATCAAAACTGTATTGACATTGGTCAAATGAGTCACACTGACCAATGAAGTTAAAACTTCCAAACTGAATTGTCATTGTTAGCTCACCTGACCGAAGGTCGTGGTGAGCTTTTGTGACTGTGAGATGTACGGCGTCGTCGTGCGTCATCCATCGTCCGTGCGTAAACTTTTCTTGTGAACACGCTAGAGGCCAAAGTTTTGGCCAAATCATCATCAAACTTGCTCCGGATGATCATTATGACAATATCACGGTCAAGTTCGAATATGGGTCATGTCGGGTCAAAAAGTAGGTGAGTAGGTCAAATCATAGAAAAACCTTGTCAACACACTAGAGGTTACAGTTTTGGTCCGAGCATCATCAAACTTCCTCAGAATGATCATCTTGACAATATATCGGTCAAGTTTGAATATGGGTCATGTCGGGTCAAAAAGTAGGACAGTAGAGCAAATCATTGAAAAACCTTGTGAACCTAGAGGCCACAGTTTTGGCCCGATCGTCATCAAACTTGCTAAGAATGATCATCTTGGCTATATCTCGGTCAGGTTCGAATATGGGTCCTGTCGGATTAAAAAGTAGGTCAGTATGTCAAATCCTTTTAAATCCCCTAGAGGCCACACTTTTGGTCCAATCATCATCAAGCTTGCTCAGAATAATCATCTTGACAATATCTCGGTCAAGTTTGAATATGCGTCATGTCGGATCAAAAAGTAGGTCAGTAGGTCAAATTATAGAAACAAACCTTGTGAACACACTAGAGGCCACAGTTTTGGTATAATCATCATTAAACTTGCTTAGAATGATCACCTTGACAATATCTCGGTCAAGTTCGAATATGGTCATGTCAGATTAAAACGTAGGTCAGTTGGTCAAGTCATAGAAAAAACTTGTGAACACGCTAGAGGCAACACTTTTGATCCAATCATCATCAAACTTGCTCAGAATAATCACCTTGACAATATTTCGTTCAAGTTAGAATACGGGTCGTGTCGGGTCAAAAATTAGGTCAGTTGGTAAAATCATAGAAAAACCTTGTAAACACACTAGAGACCAGTCCAGTTCATTCATCATCAAACTTGCTCAGAATGATCATCTTGACAATATCTTGTTAAAGTTTGAATATGAGTCATGTCGGGACGAAAAGTAGGTCAGTAGGTCAGATCATAAAAAACCTTGTGGACACTGTAAAGGCGACACGTTTGGTCCAATCCTTATTAAACTTGCTCAAAACAATTATCTTGACAATATCTAACACAAGTTCGAATATGGGCCATATCGGGTCAAAATGTATGCCAGTAGGAAAAATCATAGAAAAAACCTTGTGAACACTCTAGAGGCAACAGTTGTGGTCTAATTATCATAAATCTTGCCCAGAATGATCATCTTGATAATATCTTGGTCGATTCGAAAGTGGCTCGTGTCGAATCAAAATGTAGATCAGTAGGTCTTTAAAATTACGTTTTCAACCGTTTGAGATAGTCTTCATATTTGGCATGTGAGTTCCTTGTGACAATCGCTTACCACAAATACCAAAAAAATGACCTGTGACCTTGACCTGCGACCTACTTTATCATAACTTTTGAAGAATTTGAGATAGAACCTTCATATTTGGCATGTATGTTCCATGTGTCAAGGTATTCCCACACATCCAATTTTTTTACCTATGACCTTGACCTTCGACCTACTTTGTCATAACTTTTAAAGCATTTGAGATAGAACCTTCTTATTTTGCATGAAAGTTCCCTGTGACAAGGGCTTCCTATTTATATGAAACTATTGCATGTGACATCGACTTTGACATGTGACCTACTTTAGCATAATTTTTAACTGTTCAAGATAAAGCCTTCATATTTGACATGTATGCTCCTTGTGACAAGGACTTCCCACACATACAAAAAAAAATTGACCTGTGACCTTGACCTTTGACCTACTTTGTCATCACTTTTGAACCATCGAAGAAAGAGCCTTCACATTTGGCGTGTAGGTTCCTTGTGACAAGGGCTTCCCACTCATGCAAAGGAATTTGACCTGTCGCCTTGTCCTTGACTACCTGTGACCTACTAAATCATCACTTTTGAACCATTTGAGAATGATCCTTTATATCTGGCATGTATGTTCCTTGTAACAAGGGCTTCCAACCCATACAGAAATGTTGGCCTGTGAACTTGACCTTTGACCTACCTGGTCAAACCTTTTGAACTATTTGACATAAAGCCTTTATATTTGGCACGTACGTTTCTTGTGACAAGGGCTTCCTACCTATACAAAACTTTTTCGGACCTGTGTCCTTGACGTTTGCCCTACTTTCTCATAATTGTTCTACCATTTGAGATAGAGCCTTCTACTTGGGATGCAGGTTCCTTATAACCAGGGCTTTCCACTCATACAATACAATTTTGACCTGTGATTTTTTGACCTTGATTTTGTGACCTACTTTATCATAACGTTTGAACAATTCGAGACAGCGCTTTTATATTTTGCATGTATGTTCCTTGTGACAAGCCCCCGCCC
Source organism: Lucinisca nassula (assembly GCA_963580285.1). Classification (NCBI taxonomy): domain Eukaryota; kingdom Metazoa; phylum Mollusca; class Bivalvia; order Lucinida; family Lucinidae; genus Lucinisca; species Lucinisca nassula. The sequence continues at coordinate 172,139,160 of OY757010.1, forward strand.
ATAGGGGCTTGAAGAAATATATGGGCTGCATGATGCTTCCACGCAGAGCTGAATCCGGCCCGCACACTAGTACTGGTAAACCGCTTAGAGGATCTAAGCCTGTCCAGGAACTGCGGTGCGAGGCGGACCGTCCATGCTAATAAACCCTATTGGTTTCATTGGGCGACAGGGCTTGAGATGTCATTTCATCTCAATGTCGGGTAAAAGTCCCACAAAATTGGAAGCAACGTCTCCAAAATGACCTTTACAGTGTTGACAGGGACGTTAAACCTCAAATCAAACAAAAACAAAATGTCCCTTGTGACAAGGGCTTCCCACCCTTACAAACAGAAATGTTCACCTTCATTAGATGATGTGTTGCACACAAGACTCAGGTCAATACCTCCAATGTCAAGGTAATACTTAGAGGTAAAAAAAAAATGGGGGGACATCTGTGCTTTTTTAGGAAAACAAATTCTAGTTATTTTAATTTTTCTCGCGAGAAGAAAAAACAGGGTCGGGTCTGTATTTTTATGTGTGTTGTTTTTGTACATGTTTTTAGCTCACCTTTCACTTTTGGGATCACTTTTTATCCGTCTTGCGTGCGTGCGTCGGTCCATGTGAGCGTAAACGATTTCTTCAAACGACATCTTCTAAACCACTGATCGGATTTTGACCAAACTTCACAGGATTGATACTTTGGTGGTCCCCTTTCAACATTGTTCAAATGGTTCCGGTTCGTTGCACATCTAGGTCACTGGAGCTAAAAATAGATTATCTTTACTGAAAACTTAAAAAAAAATCTTCTACTCTGAAGTAGATTTGCATGGTGCAGGTCTTTGATATTTGGTACGAAGCGTCATCTAGTTGACCTCTATTGTTCAAATTATAGCTCTGGGACAAAAAAATACCCCCGCCCCGGGGCCCTTTGATTTTCTTAGGCTTATATAGGGAAACTCTTTAAAAATCTTCTCTGAAACCGCAAGGCCCAGGTCTTTGATATTAGGTATGAAGCTTCATCTAGTAGACTTCTACAAAGATGGGTTCAAGTTATAGCCATGGGGCCAAAAATGCCCCCTTCCCGGGGCCCGTCGGTTTTACATAGACTAACATAGTGAACATCTTAAAAGATCGTCTTCCCTGAAACTACAAGGCCCAAGTCTTTGATATTTGGTGTGAAGCTTCATCTAGTGGACCTCTATCAAGATTGTTCAAATTATAGCACTAGGGCCAAAAAATGCTCCCAACCCGGGGCCTTTTGGTTTTACATAGTCTTTGGTTTTACATAGGGGAAATCTTTAAAAAGCTTCTCTGAAACTGCAAGGCCAAGGTTTTTGATATTTGGTATGAAGCTTCATCTAGTGGACCTCCATAAAGATTGTTCAAATTATAGCCATGGGCCAAAAATGCCCCCTTCCCGGGGCCCGTTGGTTTAACATAGACTTAGGTTTGTCTTTGGGTGTTTGCACCGCTTGTGTAGACTTAGGTTTGTCTTTGGGTGTTTGTACCGCTTGTGTTATTCTATTTTGGATAGCCTATCGGCCAATTTGTGCGAAAGTGACCGTCCTTTTGGCTTTCCGCTGTTGATGTTTCCATTAGGGTCTGTTGTTTCATGTTTGTGTTTCTTTCCCTTTGGTGTATCTGATAGAAGCTGAGGGTTAATTGTATTGATTCCTGATCATTGCCTCCACTTCTGTATACTTTCTATATAGGGAAAATATTTTAAAATCTTCTGTGAAACCGCAAGGCCCAGGTCTTTGATATTAGGTGTGAAGCTTCATCTAGTGGACCTCTATCAAGATTGTTTAATTTATAGCCCTAGAACCAAAAATGCCCCTGCTTCGGGGCCCTCTGGTTTTTTCATAGGCTTATGTAGGGAATATCTTGAAAAGCTTCTTCTCTTAAACCGCAAGGCCCAGGTCTTTGATATTTGGTGTGTGGCTTTATCTGGTGCATCTCTATCAAGATTGTTCAAGCTATGTCCCTTGGGCCAAAAATGCCGCCGCCCCGGCGCCCTTTGGTTTTACATGGACTTATATTAGGAAAATTTAAAAAAATCTTCTTATCTGAAATCGCAAGTCCCAAGTCTTTGATATTTGGTGTGAAGCTTCATCTAGTGGAACTCTTATCAAGATTGTTCAAATTATAGCCCTAAGGCCAAAAATGCCCCCGGCCCGGGGCCATTTGGTTTTACATAGACTTATATTGGGAACATCTTTTAAAATCTGATTCTCTGAAACCGCAAGGCCCAGGTCTTTGATATTTGATGTAAAGCTTCATCTAAAGGACCTATATCATGATTTTTAAATTTATAGCCATAGGGTCAAAAATGCCCCTGTAATGGGGTCCTTTGGTTTTCGTCGTCTTATATAGGGAAAATCTTTAAAAATCTTTTTGTCTGAAACGAGAAGGTTCAGGTTGTTGATATTTGGTATGAAGCTTTGTCTAGTGGACCTCTATCAAGATGGTTCAAATTATAGCCCTGGGTCCAAAATGGGCCCACCCTGTTGCCCACTGATTTTACATAGACGTATATTTGGAAACCTTTGAAAATCTTCTCGTTTGAAACCAGAAGGCCTAGGTCTTTAAAATTTGGTATGAAGCTTGTCTTGTGGATTTCTACCAAGATTGTTCAAATTATAGCCTGAGGCCAAAAATGGACCTTCCCCGGGGCCCGCTTGTTTTATATAGACTCTTATATAAGGAAAAAAATGTACTTGTCTGAAACCAGAAGGCTCCGGTTTTTGATATTAGGTTTGAAGCTTCACCTTTTAGACCACTACCAAGATTATTCAAATTATAGCCCTGGGTTCAATAATGGCTCTCCTCGGTGGCCCACTTGTTACCCTATGGATCAGGTGAGCGATCCAGGGCAATGATGGCCCTCTTGTTGTCAGTAAAATTGCCATGTTGAGATTTGCACTGTATATCATAATTCATTTTAGATGCTTAAAGTCAGCTCTATATTTTGGAAGGTACTAAATGCCAAAAACTTCAAAAATGCACTTAAAACGCGAAATTACTATGGGAAAATGCAAAGACGACACTGGGTGGGGTCGGTGTTTCAATTTCTATTTTGTTCTTTTAATGATAAAAATAGTAGAGTCGGAGTGTGTGTGTGTATGTGGGGGTGTGGGTAGGGGGACTGAAGCATGGACGGTCGGGTTAGTGGAAACACGGCTGTTTTTATGCCCCCAATCTTTAAGCCCCCGGAATCAAAGATTCGGGGGCATATAGATTTTGGTCCGTCTGTCTGTCCGTCTGTTTGACATGTTTGTTTCTCTGTTTCTCTGTCCGCAAAAAAACCTTTACATTGGGCATATCTTTTGAATGGTAACTGATAGGGCTTTCAAATTTCACATGTGCATTCCTTATCACAAGACCTTTCAAAAGGTACCATAAATTTTGACCGCGTGACCTTGACCTTGACATTTGATCTACTTTTGACCTCCTTTTTAAAACTTCAACATTGGCCATAACTTTCGATTGGTAAGTGGTAGGGCTTTTATATTTCACATGTGCATTCCTTGTCACAAGCCTTTTCTAGTGGTACCATAATTTTGACCTCGTGACTTTGACCTTGACGTTTGACCTACTTTTTCAAAACTTTAAAATTGGCCATAACTTTCGATTGGTAAATGGTATGACTTTTATGTTTCACATGTGCATTCCTTGTCACAATCCCTTTGTAGTGGTACCATAATTTTTGACCTCGTGACCTTGACCTTGATGTTTGACCTACTTTTTAAATACTTTAACCTTGGCCATAACTTTCGATTGGTAAGTGGTAGGTCTTTCATATTTCACATGTGCATTCCTTGTCACAAGCTCTTTCAAATGTAGCATAATTTTTGACCTCTTGACCTTGGTAAGTGGTAGGGCTTTTATATATCACATGTCCATTCCTTGCCACAAGAATTTTCTTGTGGTACCATAATTTTTGACCGTGTGGCCTTGGCCTACTTTTTACGATTTGAACATTGGCCATACCTTTCGATTGCTTAGTGATACTGCTTTCATATTTAATATTTGCTGTCCGGGGGCATCATTGTTTCACAAACACATCTTGTTTTAGGCCTGAATTTCGCAGTAGGGACAATGAAGAATCCTTAGACTCAATAGCAATCGCTGAGGTAAAAGTTTTGAAAGGTACAAAAGAGCTCAAAAAAGGCATATCCCAGGGCCCTGACCAGATTCACCCCATCCTCCTAAAGGAAACCAGTTCAGCAAAAGCTCCACTTCTATCATCCATATTTTAAAAAAAAAAGTCACTTGAAGAATCAACATTACCAAGTAGCTGGAAATAAGCCAACGTTAGTGCTTTTTTTAAAAGTGGTTACAGGAAGTTTGATAAAAACTACAGGCCAATTAGTTTGACATCTGTTCAATGTTAGAAATGCACTTGTAGACCATGTGACATAGAATAAGCTTCAGCATGGTTTCTTTCCTGGCAGATCGCGCATTACTCAGTTAATAGAGTTTGTAGAAGAAGTCTCAGATGCCATAGACAATGGTGAAGATGTCGACGTCGTTTACCTGGCTTTTAAGAAAGCGTCCGACAAGGTATCGCACGAACGCCTTCTTAAAAAGCTTATGCTTGGATAAAAAAATTCTAGCAAATCGAATGCAAAGGGCAGTAGTGAACGGTCGATGCTCTGAATTGTCAAATGTAACCTCCGGTATACCCCCAGGGCTCTGTTTTAGGGCCAATATCATTTGTGATTTTCATAAAAGACATGCCGGATGCTATCGCATGCTGTATAAAGCTATATGCTGACGATGCAAAGATATGTAATAGTGTCAAATACATAGCCACTAGGTTAGAAAAATCTGTTATCAACTCCGAAGAGTGGGCCATTGAGTAGGAAATGTTTTTAACTTTGGTAAATGTAAACATGTCCATATTGAATCTCACGGCCAGTTTTAGATGTCTGATGAATACTAGTGGTGAATTAAGTGAAATACAAAAGGTGTCATCTTAAAAAGATTTTGGCGTTATTATGGATAATATGCTTCTGCTCAGAGAACACATTGCCAAAAAAGGAGGAATTGCTATTAGAAATCTTCGGCTTAAATACAAAACATTTGAATTCATGGACATGAAATTATTTTTGAATCTGTACAAATCCATTGTTAGACCCCATTTGGAGTGTGCAACGGTTGTTTGGTCCCCCATTTTAAAACGGACATTTTATCATTTGAAAACGTTCAACGCCGCGCGACCCGCCTAGTTAAGTCGAAAAGGCATCACAGTTACCCAGAGAGGCTTAGTCAGGCCTCAGATTCTATGACGGTTCCAGCGTCAAGGCTTACTGAGAATTATAGAGAATTTTGTTTTATGTAATGTTGGTTGGTGGCTGACGCTCTGTCTCTGGTTCGGTCCATTGGAGTCTAACTGTTGGTTTTCTTTCGCTCCAGCATTTCAGTGAGTCCTCACCGTTGTTTCATCTCTGTGGTCGATTGATTTTTGTGTTCACGGGGATATTGCACTGATGAGTTAGGAGGCATTCATGCGGACCCAACAAATTATTTGTCTAAATCGCGACGGAAGTAAGGGCGAGGTTTTTTTCGGCCACATAAAAGCGGTTTAAGCCGCCAATTGGAATTCGTTTCACTGACCGTTCCAAGGCGGTTCTTCTGTCGTGGTTAATTTTTGTTATGGCTTGTCTTTAGGTGTGTGTATATAGCTTTTATTATTTTGCTTTGGATGCTTCCATTAGGGTCTAGTTGTTTCATGTTTGTGTTTCATTCCCTTTGTGTCCCTGATGGGAGCGGCGAGTTAATTGTATCGATTCCTGGTCATTGCCTTCACTTCTATTTAGAAATCTTGGTCTTCCCACACTCGAGTATTGAAGAGATCGTGCGGATATGATACAAGTGTATAACATTCTCAATGACATTGACAATTTGGATACAGATATATTCTTTACTATGGCTACAGCAAGATCAGCATTCTTTACTATGGCTACAGCAAGATCAACAAGAGGCTACTCTAAGAAATTGTTGAAAAACACTCCAGATTAAAGATGAGAGCAAACGTATTAAGTAATAGGGTAGTAAATTCATGGAACATGCTCAGTGAAAACATAATTTCACCCTCACTCAACACGTTCATGTCAAGACTTAACCAGTGCTGGAAAGGCCACCCGCATAAGTTTGAGACCGCATGTTATTTTGCACTTCCCCCAACTACCAGCTATGACCGGTGTCGAGAAGCGTCAGAAGAAGCCGTAAGGCTTACTACCTTCTGACGCCTAATTAATAGGTATTACAGGTATTACTGATGTGACCAATTCTAGCTCTGAACTGTCTGTTGCAGAAAGAGCAACAGAGGCTAGATCAAGACAGCTCTGTTGCCGATGTCTTAGCTCTGGCGTTGCGCTGTGCGCGTTTCTATTCAGCTTCACTGATTCTTTAATATTTAAACATCTTACCAATAAATCCGTCGCGAATGAGACAAATAATGTGTTCCAACCGCATGAAGGACTCCAAACTCATCAGTGCAACATCTCCGAGAATTCAACCCTCTTCCTAAATGGGGAACAAGCTATTCAGATTATTATTATTATTATTATTATTATTATTATTATTATTATTATTGTCACTGACCAATAAAGATAACACATACTTACTGTATTTATATTGTTCTCATTAGTGACAGTGAGCAATACCGATGACACACTCTTACTGTATTGATATTGGCCTCACTATTGTCACTAACCAATAAAGATAACACACCCTTACCGTTTTGATATATTTGTCTCCTGACTGTCAATAAGCAATAAAGAAAACACAACCTTACCGTATTGTTATTCTTGCTGTTTGGGATCATTGGTTCCATTGTGGAATTTTGAAAATATTTGAGGGTCACTGATGATGCCTAATTGGTCGAAACTAGCTAGTCTGGCCCAGAAAACATGTACACTTCATATTTTCCAGTTCTTTGGTGTATTCCTTGCTTCCAAAGAATAACACTTTTATAGAACATAGTTAACGTCACTACAGCTGATGTCTGACAATGTGTGGCGGCCGTAAAAAGTCTCCGTGTCCTACATCATAGTGTAGTTTATATTTTCTTGTCCTTTGGGATCATTGGTTCCATTGTGGAATTTTGAAAATATTTGAGGTCACTGATGAGGCCTAATTGACCGAAACTAGCAAATGAGGCAAAGAAAATCGGTACACTTTATATTTTCCAGTTCTGTGGTGTATTCCTTGCTTCCAAAGTCACGGACTTGTTCACGTGATGACAGCCTTACTGTACTGATATTGGTCTCATTATTATCACTGACCAATAATGATAATACACGTTTACTGTTTTGATATTGGTCCCATTATTTTCACTGACCGATAAAGATTAACACCCTTACAATATTTAGAGCCCCGTGGTGCAGTGGTTATGCTACTCGCATTGTCAACCAGTGGTCGCAGGACGATCCAGGGCTTCTCCAGACTTTCGGATGAGTCTTAAAACCGAGGTCCCGTCTCCGTATAACCTTAGCGGTCGGTGAGACGTAAAACGCAAAAACTCACACACTCTTAAACTATTGAAAGGGGTCTAATTATTGTCACTGAACAATAAAGATAATACACACTAAACAGTATTGATATGGGTCTCATTTGTTCACTGACCAATAAAGATAACTCAATCTAATAGGATTGATATTGGTCTCATTTTTGTCAATGAGCAATATTTTAACACACTGTTACTATATTGACATGGATTGAATTATAAACACTGACCACTAAAGATATCACACTCTAAATGCATTGGTTTGGGTCTCATTATTGTCACTGACCAATAAAGATAACAAAATCTATCCAAGTTTCCTCTATTTTTTCCAATTCTGTGGTGTATTCCTTTCTTCCAAAGAATAACACTTATAGATCATATTTCATGTCACGACAGCTGATGTCTGGGAATGTGTGGCGGCCGTGAAAAAGTCTGCCTGTCCTACATCATAATGTAGTTTCTATTTTCTTGTCCTTTAGGATCATTGATTCAATTGTGGAATGTGAAAATATTTGAGGGTCATTGATGTGGCCTGATTGGCCAAAACTAGCAAGTGAGACCCAGAAAACATGTACACTTCATATTTTTCAGTTCTTTGATGTATTCCTTGCTTCCAAAGAATAACACTTTTATAGAACATATTTAATGCAGCTGATGTCTGGGAATGTGTGGCGGCCGTAAAAAGTCTCCCTGTCCTACATCATAGTGTAGTTTATATATTCTTGTACTTTAGGCTCATTGATTCCATTGTGGAATTTTGAAAATATTTTAGGTCACTGATGAGGCCTAATTGGCCGAAACTAGCAATTGAGGCCCAGAAAACATGTGCACCTTATATTTTCGAGTTCTGTGGTGTATTACTTGCTTCAAACATAGAAGTGGGGGCAATGATCAGGAATCGATACAATCAACCCACAGCTCCCATCAGAGACCCGGACTTGTTCACGTGATGACAACCTTACTGTATTGATATTAGAAGCCTCCGTGGTGTAGTAGTTACGCTACTCGCCTTGTAAACCAGGGGTGACAGGATCGATCCCGGGCTTCTCCAGACTTTCGAATGAGTCTTTAAACCGAGATCCCTTCTCCGTATGACCTTAGCTGTTGGTGCGACGTAAAACTGAAACACTCACTCGCTGTATTGATATTGGTCTCGTTATTGTCACTGACCAATAATGATAATACACTTTTACTGTTTTGATATTGGTCTTATTATTGTCACTGACCGATAAAGATTAACACTCTTAAAATATTGAGAAGCCTCCGTGGTGCAGTGGTTATGCGACTCGCCTTGTAAACCAGGGGTCGCAGGATCGATCCCGGGCTTCTCGAGACTTTCGGATGAGTCTTTAAACCGAGGTCCCGTCTCCGTATGACTTTAGCTGTTGGTGAGACGTAAAACTCAAACACTCACTTACTCACTCACTCTTTAAATATTGATAGAGGTCTCATTATTGTCACTGAACAATAAAGGTAATTCACACTTAACTGTATTGATATTAGTCTCATTTTTTCACTGACCAATAAAGATAACAAATTCTTAAAGGATTGATATTGGTCTCCTTATTGTCACTGACCAATAAGATAACACATTGTTACTATATTGACATAGATTGCATTATAGTCACTGACCAATAAAGATATCACACCCTTACTGTATTGGTATAGGTCTCATTATTGTCACTGACCAATAAAGATAACAAAATCCTACTCTAGTAATATTGGTGTCATTATTTCCAATGGACAATAAAGATAACACAACCCTCCAGTACAGATATTGGTCTCATTACTAGCACTGAACAATAAGGATAACATAGTCTTTCTGTATTGATATATTTCTCATTTTTGTCACTGACCAATAAAGATAACACACCCTTAATCATTTGATATTGATCTCACATATGTCACTGATTGTCACTAACCACTAAAGCTAACACACCCCTCTACTCTATTGCTATTGGTCTCATCATTGTCACTGATCAATAAAGATAATACACTCATACTGTAATGATATTGGTCTCATTATTGTGACGGATCAATAAAGGTAATACACTCATACTGTAATGATGTTGGTCTCATTATTGTCCCAGGCCAACAAAGATAACACACTCTTACTGTATTGAAATGGGTCGCATTATTGTCACGGGCCAATAAGATAACTAAACCTTACTCTATTGATTTTGGTCTTTTTAATGTCACTGGACAATAAAGATAACCGATACGATAATACAAACGTGCGACATAGTGCCTTTTCACATCTCCAAAATGGCTGCTTATCTGATGAATATGATATTTTTCTCACATAGGTTGTGAGTGCTCCTTAGAATCGCTTCATTGAAGTGGTTCTAACGAGTACCAAAGCCTTTGTCTTGAAGAAAAATAATAAAATTAATGTACAAGTTTTCTCAATATCCAAGCTTTCTCTATATTTTTCAGTTCTGTGGTGTAGTCCTTGCTTCCAAAGAATAACACTTATAGAACATATTTGACGACACTACAGCTGGTGTCTGGGAATGTGTGGCGGCCGTAAAAAGTCTGCCTGTCCTACATCATAGTGTAGTTTTTTTATTTTCTTGTCCTTTGGGATCATTGATTCCATTGCGGAATGTGAAAATATTTTAGGGTCATTGATTAGGCCTAATTGGCCGAAACTAGCAAGTGAGACCCAGAAAACATGTACACTTCATATTTTTCAGTTCTTTGATGTATTCCTTGCTTCCAAAGAATAACACTTTTATAGAACACATTTGACGTCACTACAGCTGATGTCTGGGAATGTGTGGCGGCCGTAAAAAGTATCCCTGTCCTACATCATAGTGTAGTATATATTTTCTTGTCGTTTAGGATCATTGATTCCACTGTGAAAGTTTGAAAATATTTGAGGTCACTGATGAGGCCTAATTGGCCGAAACTAGCAATTGAGGCCCAGAAAACATGTACACCTTATATTTTCGAGTTCTGTGGTGTCTTCCTTGCTTCCAAAATAGAAGTGGGGGCAATGATCAGGAATCGATACAATCAACCTACAGCTCCCATCAGAGACCCGGACTTGTTCACGTGATGAAAACCTTACTGTATTGATATTAGAAGCCTCCGTGGTGTAGTGGTTACGCTACTCGCCTTGTAAACCAGGGGTCGCAGGATCGATCCCGGGCTTCTCCAGACTTTCGGATGAGTCTTTAAACCGAGATCCGTCTCCGTATGACCTAAGTTGTTGGTGGGACGTAAAACTGAAACACTCACTCACTGTATTGATATTGGTCTCATTATTGTCACTGACCAATAAAGATAATACACCTTTACTATTTTGATATTGGTCTCATTTTTGTCACTGACCAATAAATATTAACACTCTTAAAATATTGAGAAGCCTCCGTGGTGCAGTGGTTATGCTACTCGCCTTGTAAACCAGGGGTTGCAGGATCGATCCCGGGCTTCTCCAGACTTTCGGATGAGTCTTTAAACCGAGGTCCCGTCTCCGTATGACCTTAGCTGTTGGTGAGTCGTAAAACTCAAACACTCACTAACTCACTCACTCTTAAAATATTGATAGAGGTCTCATTATTGTCACTGAGCAATAAAGGTAATTCACACTTAACTGTATTGATATTGGTCTCATTTTTTCACTGACCAATAAAGATAACAAATTCTTACTGGATTGACATTGGTCTCCTTATTGTCACTGACCAATAAGATAACACATTTTTACTATATTGACATAGATTGCATTATAGTCACTGACCAATAAAGATAACACACTCTTACTGTATTGGTATGGGTCTCATTATTGTCACTGACCAATAAAGATGAACAAAATTCTACTCTATTAATATTGGTGCCATTATTTTCAATGGATAATAAAGATAACACAACCTTCCTGTACAGATATTGGTCGCATTATGTCACTGAACAGTAAGGAAAACACAGTCTTTCTGTATTGATATATTTCTCATTTTTGTCACTGACCAATAAAAATAACACACCCTTAATCTGTTGATATTGATCTCACATTTGTCACTGATTGTCACTAACCACTAAAGCTAACACACCCCTCTACTCTATTGCTATTGGTCTCATCATTGTCACTGATCAATAAAGATAATACACTCATGCTGTAATGATATTGGTCTCATTATTGTGACGGATCAATAAAGGTAATACACTCATACTGTAATGATGTTGGTCTCATTATTGTCCCTGGCCAACAAAGATAACACACTCTTACTGTATTGAAATGGGTCGCATTATTGTCACGGGCCAATAAGATAACTAAATCTTACTCTATTGATTTTGGTCTTTTTAATGTCAAAGAACAATAAAGATAACCAATACCATAACACAACCGTGCGACATAGTGCCTTATCACATCTCCAAAATGGCTACTTATCTGATGAATATGATATTTTTCTCACATAGGTTGTGAGTGCTCCTTAGGACCGCTTCATTGAGGTGGTTCTAACGAGTACCAAAGCCTTTGTCTTGAAGAAAAATAATAAAATGATTGTACAAGTTTTCTAAATATCCAAGCTTCTCTATATTTTTCAGTTCTGTGGTGTATTCCTTGCTTCCAAAGAATAACACTTATAGAACATATTTGACGTCACTACAGCTGGTGTCTGGGAATGTGTGGCGGCGTAAAAAGTCTGCCTGTCCTACATCATAGTGTAGTTTTTATATTTTCTTGTCCTTTGGGATCATTGATTCCATTGCGGAATGTGAAAATATTTGAGGGTCATTGATTAGGCCTAATTGGCCGAAACTAGCAAGTGAGACCCAAAAACATGTACACTTCATATTTTTCAGTTCTTTGATGTATTCTTTGCTTCCAAAGAATAACACTTTTATAGAACACATTTGACGTCACTACAGCTGATGTCTGGGAATGTGTGGCGGCCGTAAAAAGTCTCCCAGTCCTACATCATAGTGTAGTATATATTTTCTTGTCGTTTAGGATCATTGATTCCATTGTGGAATTTCGAAAATATTTGAGGTCACTGATGAGGCCTAATTGGCGAAACTAGCAATTGAGGCCCAGAAAACATGTACACCTTATATTTTCGAGTTCTCTGGTGTATTGCTTGCTTCCAAAATAGAAGTGGGGGCAATGATCAGGAATCGATACAATCAACCTACAGCTCCCATCAGAGACCCGGACTTGTTCACGTGATGACAACCTTACTGTATTGATATTAGAAGCCTCCGTGGTGCAGTGGTTATGCTACTCGCCTTGTAAACCAGGGGTCGCAGGATCGATCCCGGGCTTCTCCAGACTTTCGGACGAGTCTTTAAACCGAGATCCCGTCTCCGTGTGACCTTAGTTGTTGGTTGGACGTAAAACTGAAACACTCACTCACTGTATTGATATTGGTCTCATTATTGTCACTGACCAATAAAGATAATACACTTTTATTATTTTGATATTGGTCTCATTTTTGTCACTGACCAATAAATATTAACACTCTTAAAATATTGAGAAGCCTCCGTGGTGCAGTGGTTATGCCTTGTAAACCATGGGTCGCAGGATCGATCCCGGGCTTCTCGAGACTTTCGGATGAGTCTTTAAACCGTGGTCCCGTCTCCGTATGACCTTAGCTGTTGGTGAGACGTAAAACTCAAACACTCACTAACTCACTCACTCTTAAAATATTGATAGCGGTCTCATTATTGTCACTGAGCAATAAATAATTCACACTTAACTGTATTGATATTGGTCTCATTTTTTTCACTGACCAATAAAGATAACACATTCTTACTGGATTGATATTGGTCTCCTTATTGTCACTGACCAATAAGATAACACATTGTTACTATATTGACATAGATTGCATTATAGTCACTGACCATTAAAGATAACACATTCTTACTGGATTGATATTGGTCTCCTTATTGTCACTGACCAATAAGATAACACATTGTTACTATATTGACATAGATTGCATTATAGTCACTGACCAATAAAGATAACACACTCTTACTGTATTGGTATGGGTCTCATTATTGTCACTGACCAATTAAGATAACAAAATCCTACTCTAGTAATATTGGTGCTATAATTTTCAAGTGATAATAAAGATAACACAACCTTCCTGTACAGATATTGGTCTCATTACTGTCACTGAACAATAAGGATAACACGGTCTTTCTGTATTGATATATTTCTCATTTTTGTCACTGACCAATAAAGATAACACACCCTTAATCTGTTGATATTGATCTCACATTTGTCACTGATTGTCACTAACCACTAAAGCTAACACACCCCTCTACTCTATTGCTATTGGTCTCATCATTGTCACTGATCAATAAAGATAATACACTCATACTGTAATGATATTGGTCTCATTATTGTGACTGATCAAGAAAGGTAATATACTCATTCTGTAATGATGTTGGTCTCATTAGTGTCCCTGGCCAACAAAGATAACACACTCTACTGTATTGAAATTGGTCGCATTATTGTCACGGGCCAATAAGATAACTAAACCTTACTGTATTGATTTTGGTCTTTTTAATGTCACTGAACAATAAAGATAACCAATACGATAACGCAACCGTGCGACATTGTGCCTTTAAACATCTCCAAAATGGCTACTTATCTGATGAATATGATATTTTTCTCACATAGGTTGTGAGTGCTCCTTAGGACCGCTTCATTGAGGTGGTTCTTACGAGTACCAAAGCCTTTGTCTTGAGGAAAAATAATAAAATTAATGTACAAGTTTTCTAAATATCCAAGCTTTCTCTATATTTTTCAGTTCTGTGGTGTATTCCTTGCTTTCAAAGAATAACACTTATTGAACATATTTGACGACACTACAGCTGGTGTCTGGGAATGTGTGGTGGCCGTAAAAAGTCTGCCTGTCCTACATCATAGTGAAGTTTTTATATTTTCTTGTCCTTTGGGATCATTGATTCCATTGCTGAATGTGAAAATATTTGAGGGTCATTGATTAGGCCTAATTGGCCGAAACTAGCAAGTGAGACCCGGAAAACATGTACACTTCATATTTTTCAGTTCTTTGATGTATTCCTTGCTTCCAAAGAATAACACTTCTATAGAACACATTTGACGTCACTACAGCTGATGTCTGGGAATGTGTGGCGGCCGTAAAAAGTCAGCCTGTCCTACATCATAGTGTAGTTTATATTTTCTTGTCGTTTAGGATCATTGATTCCATAGTGGAATTTTGAAAATATTTGAGGTCACTGATGAGGCCTAATTGGCCGAAACTAGCATTTGAGGCCCAGAAAACATGTACACCTTATATTTTCGAGTTCTGTGGTGTATTCCTTGCTTCCAAAATAGGAGTGGGGGCAATGAACAGGAATCGACACAATCAACCCACAGCTCCCATCAGAGACCCGGACTTGTTCACGTGATGACAACCTTACTGTATTGATATTAGAAGCCTCCGTGGTGTAGTGGTTACGCTACTCGCCTTGTAAACCAGGGGTCGCAGGATCGATCCCGGGCTTCTCCAGACTTTCGGATGAGTCTTTAAACCGAGATCCCGTCTCCGTATGACCTTAGTTGTTGGTGGGACGTAAAACTGAAACACTCACTCACTGTATTGATATTGGTCTCATTATTGTGACTGACCAATAAAGATAATACACTTTTACTATTTGATATTGGTCTCATTTTTTGTCACTGACCAATAAATATTAACACTCTTAAAATATTGAGAAGCCTCCGTGGTGCAGTGGTTATGCTACTCGCCTTGTAAACCATGGTTCGAAGGATCGATCCCGGGCTTCTCGAGACTTTTGGATGAGTCTTTAAACCGAGGTCCCGTCTCCGTATGACCTTAGCTGTTGGTGAGACGTAAAACTCAAACACTCACTAACTCACTCATTCTGAAAATATTGATAGAGTTCTCATTATTGTCACTGAGCAATAAAGGTAATTCACACTTAACTGTAAAGATATTGGTCTCATTTTTTCACTGACCAATAAAGATAACAAATTCTTACTGGATTGATATTGGTCTCCTTATTGTCACTGACCAATAAGATAACACATTTTTACTATATTGACATAGATTGCATTATAGTCACTGACCAATAAAGATAACACACTCTTACTGTATTGGTATGGGTCTCATTATTGTCACTGACCAATAAAGATAACAAAATCCTACTCTATTAATATTGGTGCCATTATTTTGCAATGGATAATAAAGATAACACAACCTTCCTGTACAGATATCGGTCTCATTACTGTCACTGAACAATAAGGATAACACAGTCTTTCTGTATTGATATATTTCTCATTTTTGTCACTGACCAATAAAGATAACACATCCTTAATCTGTTGATATTGATCTCACATTTGTCACTGATTGTCACTAACCACTAAAGCTAACACATCCCCATGCTCTATTGCTATTGGTCTCATCATTGTCACTGATCAATAAAGATAATACACTCATACCGTAATGATATTGGTCTCATTATTGTGACGGATCAATAAAGGTAATACACTCATACTGTAATGATGTTGGTCTCATTATTGTCCCTTGCCAACAAAGATAACACACTCTTACTGTATTGAAATGGGTCGCATTATTGTCACGGGCCAATAAGATAACTAAACCTTACTGTATTGATTTTGGTCTTTTTAATGTCTCTGAACAATAAAGATAACCAATACGCTAACACAACCGTGCGACATAGTGCCTTTTCAAATCTCCAAAACGGCTACTTATCTGATGAATATGATATTTTTCTCACATAGGTTGTGAGTGCTCCTTAGAATCGCTTCATTGAGGTGGTTCTAACGAGTACCAAAGCCTTTGTCATGAAGAAAAATAATAAAATTAATGTACAAGTTTTCTCAATATCCAAGCTTTCTCTATATTTTTCAGTTCTGTGGTGTATTCCTTGCTTCCAAAGAATAACACTTATAGAACATATTTGACGTCACTACAGCTGGTGTCTGGGAATGTGTGGCGGCCGTAAAAAGTCTGCCTGTCCTACATCATAGTGTAGTTTTTATATTTTCTTGTCCTTTGGGATCATTGATTCCATTGCGGAATGTGAAAATATTTGAGGGTCATTGATTAGGCCTAATTGGCCGAAACTAGCAAGTGAGACCCAGAAAACATGTACACTTCATATTTTTTCAGTGCTTTGATGTATTCCTTGCTTCCAAAGAATAACACTTTTATAGAACATATTTGACGTCACTACGGCTGATGTCTTGGAATGTGTGGCGGCCGTAAAAAGTCAGCCTGTCCTACATCATAGTGTAGTTTATATTTTCTTGTCGTTTAGGATCATTGATTCCATTGTGGAATTCTGAAAATATTTTTGAGGTCACTGATGAGGCCTAATTGGCCGAAACTAGCAATTGAGGCCCGGAAAACATGTACACCTTATATTTTCAAGTTTTGTGGTGTATTCCTTGCTTCCAAAATAGAAATGGAGGCAATGATCAGGAATCGATACAATCAACCCACAGCTCCCATCAGAGACCCGGACTTGTTCACGTGATGACAACCTTACTGTATTGATATTAGAAGCCTCCGTGGTGTAGTGGTTACGCTACTCGCCTTGTAAACCAGGGGTCGCAGGATCGATCCCGGGCTTCTCCAGACTTTCGGACGAGTCTTTAAACCGAGATCCCGTCTCCGTATGACCTTAGCTGTTGGTGGGACGTAAAACTGAAACACTCACTCACTGCATTGATATTGGTCTCATTATTGTCACTGACCAATACAGATAATACACTTTTACTATTTTGATATTGGTCTCATTTTTGTCACTGACCAAAAAATATTAACACTCTTAAAATATTGAGAAGCCTCCGTGGTGCAGTGGTTATGCTACTCGCCTTGTAAACCAGGGTTCGCAGGATCGATCCCGGGCTTCTCGAGACTTTCGGATGAGTCTTTAAACCGAGGTCCCGTCTCCGTATGACCTTAGCTGTTGGTGAGACGTAAAACTCAAACACCCACTAACTCACTCACTCTTAAAATATTGATAGAGGTCTCATTATTTTCACTTAGCAATAAAGGTAATTCACACTTAACTCTATTGATATTGGTCTCATTTTTTCACTGACCAATAAAGATAACAAATTCTTACTGGATTGATATTGGTCTCCTTATTGTCACTGACCAATAAGATAACACATTTTTACTATATTGACATAGATTGCATTATAGTCACTGACCAATAAAGATAACACACTCTTACTGTAATGGTATGGGTCTCATTATTGTCACTGACCAATAAAGATAACAAAATCCTACTCTATTAATATTGGTGCCATTATTTTGCAATGGATAATAAAGATAACACAACCTTCCTGTACAGATATCGGTCTCATTACTGTCACTGAACAATAAGGATAACACAGTCTTTCTGTATTGATATATTTCTCATTTTTGTCACTGACCAATAAAGATAACACACCCTTAATCTGTTGATATTGATCTCACATTTGTCACTGATTGTCACTAACCACTAAAGCTAACACACCCCTCTACTCTATTGATATTGGTCTCATCATTGTCACTGATCAATAAAGATAATACACTCATACTGTAATGATATTGGTCGCATTATTGTGACGGATCAATAAAGGTAATACACTCATACTGTAATGATGTTGGTCTCATTATTGTCCATTGCCAACAAAGATAACACACTCTTACTGTATTGAAATGGGTCGCATTATTGTCACGGGCCAATAAGATAACTAAACCTTACTGTATTGATTTTGGTCTTTTTAATGTCTCTGAACAATAAAGATAACCAATACGATAACACAACCGTGCGACATAGTGCCTTTTCACATCTCCAAAATGGCTACTTATCTGATGAATATGATATTTTTCTCACATAGGTTGTGAGTGCTCCTTAGAATCGCTTCATTGAGGTGGTTCTAACGAGTACCAAAGCTTTTGTCATGAAGAAAAATAATAAAATTAATGTACAAGTTTTCTCAATATCCAAGCTTTCTGTATATTTTTCAGTTCTGTGGTGTATTTCTTGCTTCCAAAGAATAACACTTATAGAACATATTTGACGTCACTACAGCTGGTGTCTGGGAATGTGTGGCGGCGTAAAAAGTCTGCCTGTCCTACATCATAGTGTAGTTTTTATATTTTCTTGTCCTTTGGGATCATTGATTCCATTGCGGAATGTGAAAATATTTGAGGGTCATTGATTAGGCCTAATTGGCCGAAACTAGCAAGTGAGACCCAGAAAACATGTACACTTCATATTTTTTTCAGTTCTTTGATGTATTCCTTGCTTCCAAAGAATAACACTTTTATAGAACATATTTGACGTCACTACAGCTGATGTCTGGGAATGTGTGGCGGCCGTAAAAAGTCAGCCTGTCCTACATCATAGTGTAGTTTATATTTTTTTGTCGTTTAGGATCATTGATTCCATTGTGGAATTTTGAAAATATTTTTGAGGTCACTGATGAGGCCTAATTGGCCGAAACTAGCAATTGAGGCCCGGAAAACATGTACACCTTATATTTTCGAGTTTTGTGGTGTATTCCTTGCTTCCAAAATAGAAATGGAGGCAATGATCAGGAATCGATACAATCAACCCACAGCTCCCATCAGAGACCCGGACTTGTTCACGTGATGACAACCTTACTGTATTGATATTAGAAGCCTCCGTGGTGTAGTGGTTACGCTACTCGCCTTGTAAACCAGGGGTCGCAGGATCGATCCCGGGCTTCTCCAGACTTTCGGACGAGTCTTTAAACCGAGATCCCGTCTCCGTATGACCTTAGCTGTTGGTGGGACGTAAAACTGAAACACTCACTCACTGTATTGATATTGGTCTCATTATTGTCACTGACCAATACAGATAATACACTTTTACTATTTTGATATTGGTCTCATATTTGTCACTGACCAAAAATATTAACACTCTTAAAATATTGAGAAGCCTCCGTGGTGCAGTGGTTATGCTACTCGCCTTGTAAACCAGGGTTCGCAGGATCGATCCCGGGCTTCTCGAGACTTTCGGATGAGTCTTTAAACCGAGGTCCCGTCTCCGTATGACCTTAGCTGTTGGTGAGACGTAAAACTCAAACACTCACTAACTCACTCACTCTTAAAATATTGATAGAGGTCTCATTATTTTCACTTAGCAATAAAGGTAATTCACACTTAACTCTATTGATATTGGTCTCATTTTTTCACTGACCAATAAAGATAACAAATTCTTACTGTATTGATATTGGTCTCCTTATTGTCACTGACCAATAAGATAACACATTTTTACTATATTGACATAGATTGCATTATAGTCACTGACCAATAAAGATAACACACTCTTACTGTATTGGTATGGGTCTCATTATTGTCACTGACCAATTAAGATAACAAAATCCTACTCTATTAATATTGGTGCCATTATTTTGCAATGGATAATAAAGATAACACAACCTTCCTGTACCGTTATCGGTCTCATTACTGTCACTGAACAATAAGGATAACACAGTCTTTCTGTATTGATATATTTCTCATTTTTGTCACTGACCAATAAAGATAACACACCCTTAATCTGTTGATATTGATCTCACATTTGTCACTGATTGTCACTAACCACTAAAGCTAACACACCCCTCTACTCTATTGATATTGGTCTCATCATTGTCACTGATCAATAAAGATAATACACTCATACTGTAATGATATTGGTCTCATTATTGTGACGGATCAATAAAGGTAATACACTCATACTGTAATGATGTTGGTCTCATTATTGTCCATTGCCAACAAAGATAACACACTCTTACTGTATTGAAATGGGTCGCATTATTGTCACGGGCCAATAAGATAACTAAACCTTATTGTATTGATTTTGGTCTTTTTAATGTCTCTGAACAATAAAGATAACCAATACGATAACACAACCGTGCGACATAGTGCCTTTTCACATCTCCAAAATGGCTACTTATCTGATGAATATGATATTTTTCTCACATAGGTTGTGAGTGCTACTTAGAATCGCTTCATTGAGGTGGTTCTAACGAGTACCAAAGCCTTTGTCATGAAGAAAAATAATAAAATTAATGTACAAGTTTTCTCAATATCCAAGCTTTCTCTGTATTTTTCAGTTCTGTGGTGTATTTCTTGCTTCCAAAGAATAACACTTATAGAACATATTTGACGTCACTACAGCTGGTGTCTGGGAGTGTGTGGCGGCGTAAAAAGTCTGCCTGTCCTACATCATAGTGTAGTTTTTATATTTTCTTGTCCTTTGGGATCATTGATTCCATTGCGGAATGTGAAAATATTTGAGGGTCATTGATTAGGCCTAATTGGCCGAAACTAGCAAGTGAGACCCAGAAAACATGTACACTTCATATTTTTTCAGTTCTTTGATGTATTCCTTGCTTCCAAAGAATAACACTTTTATAGAACATATTTGACGTCACTACAGCTGATGTCTGGGAATGTGTGGCGGCCGTAAAAAGTCAGCCTGTCCTACATCATAGTGTAGTTTATATGTTTTTGTCGTTTAGGATCATTGATTCCATTGTGGAATTTTGAAAATATTTTTGAGGTCACTGATGAGGCCTAATTGGCCGAAACTAGCAATTGAGGCCCGGAAAACATGTACACATTATATTTTCGAGTTTTGTGGTGTATTCCTTGCTTCCAAAATAGAAATGGAGGCAATGATCAGGAATCGATACAATCAACCCACAGCTCCCATCAGAGACCCGGACTTGTTCACGTGATGACAACCTTACTGTATTGATATTAGAAGCCTCCGTGGCGTAGTGGTTACGCTACTCGCCTTGTAAACCAGGGGTCGCAGGATCGATCCCGGGCTTCTCCAGACTTTCGGACGAGTCTTTAAACCGAGATCCCGTCTCCGTATGACCTTAGCTGTTGGTGGGACGTAAAACTGAAACACTCACTCACTGCATTGATATTGGTCTCATTATTGTCACTGACCAATACAGATAATACACTTTTACTATTTTGATATTGGTCTCATTTTTGTCACTGACCAAAAAATATTAACACTCTTAAAATATTGAGAAGCCTCCGTGGTGCAGTGGTTATGCTACTCGCCTTGTAAACCAGGGTTCGCAGGATCGATCCCGGGCTTCTAGAGACTTTCGGATGAGTCTTTAAACCGAGGTCCCGTCTCCGTATGACCTTAGCTGTTGGTGAGACGTAAAACTCAAACACCCACTAACTCACTCACTCTTAAAATATTGATAGAGGTCTCATTATTTTCACTTAGCAATAAAGGTAATTCACACTTAACTCTATTGATATTGGTCTCATTTTTTCACTGACCAATAAAGATAACAAATTCTTACTGGATTGATATTGGTCTCCTTATTGTCACTGACCAATAAGATAACACATTTTTACTATATTGACATAGATTGCATTATAGTCACTGACCAATAAAGATAACACACTCTTACTGTAATGGTATGGGTCTCATTATTGTCACTGACCAATTAAGATAACAAAATCCTACTCTATTAATATTGGTGCCATTATTTTGCAATGGATAATAAAGATAACACAACCTTCCTGTACCGTTATCGGTCTCATTACTGTCACTGAACAATAAGGATAACACAGTCTTTCTGTATTGATATATTTCTCATTTTTGTCACTGACCAATAAAGATAACACACCCTTAATCTGTTGATATTGATCTCACATTTGTCACTGATTGTCACTAACCACTAAAGCTAACACACCCCTCTACTCTATTGATATTGGTCTCATCATTGTCACTGATCAATAAAGATAATACACTCATACTGTTATGATATTGGTCTCATTATTGTGACGGATCAATAAAGGTAATACACTCATACTGTAATGATGTTGGTCTCATTATTGTCCATTGCCAACAAAGATAACACACTCTTACTGTATTGAAATGGGTCGCATTATTGTCACGGGCCAATAAGATAACTAAACCTTACTGTATTGATTTTGGTCTTTTTAATGTCTCTGAACAATAAAGATAACCAATACGATAACACAACCGTGCGACATAGTGCCTTTTCACATCTCCAAAATGGCTACTTATCTGATGAATATGATATTTTTCTCACATAGGTTGTGAGTGCTCCTTAGAATCGCTTCATTGAGGTGGTTCTAACGAGTACCAAAGCTTTTGTCATGAAGAAAAATAATAAAATTAATGTACAAGTTTTCTCAATATCCAAGCTTTCTGTATATTTTTCGTTCGGTGGTGTATTTCTTGCTTCCAAAGAATAACACTTATAGAACATATTTGACGTCACTACAGCTGGTGTCTGGGAATGTGTGGCGGCGTAAAAAGTCTGCCTGTCCTACATCATAGTGTAGTTTTTATATTTTCTTGTCCTTTGGGATCATTGATTCCATTGCGGAATGTGAAAATATTTGAGGGTCATTGATTAGGCCTAATTGGCCGAAACTAGCAAGTGAGACCCAGAAAACATGTACACTTCATATTTTTTCAGTTCTTTGATGTATTCCTTGCTTCCAAAGAATAACACTTTTATAGAACATATTTGACGTCACTACAGCTGATGTCTGGGAATGTGTGGCGGCCGTAAAAAGTCAGCCTGTCCTACATCATAGTGTAGTTTATATTTTTTTGTCGTTTAGGATCATTGATTCCATTGTGGAATTTTGAAAATATTTTTGAGGTCACTGATGAGGCAGGCCTAATTGGCCGAAACTAGCAATTGAGGCCCGGAAAACATGTACACCTTATATTTTCGAGTTTTGTGGTGTATTCCTTGCTTCCAAAATAGAAATGGAGGCAATGATCAGGAATCGATACAATCAACCCACAGCTCCCATCAGAGACCCGGACTTGTTCACGTGATGACAACCTTACTGTATTGATATTAGAAGCCTCCGTGGTGTAGTGGTTACGCTACTCGCCTTGTAAACCAGGGGTCGCAGGATCGATCCCGGGCTTCTCCAGACTTTCGGACGAGTCTTTAAACCGAGATCCCGTCTCCGTATGACCTTAGCTGTTGGTGGGACGTAAAACTGAAACACTCACTCACTGTATTGATATTGGTCTCATTATTGTCACTGACCAATACAGATAATACACTTTTACTATTTTGATATTGGTCTCATATTTGTCACTGACCAAAAAATATTAACACTCTTAAAATATTGAGAAGCCTCCGTGGTGCAGTGGTTATGCTACTCGCCTTGTAAACCAGGGTTCGCAGGATCGATCCCGGGCTTCTCGAGACTTTCGGATGAGTCTTTAAACCGAGGTCCCGTCTCCGTATGACCTTAGCTGTTGGTGAGACGTAAAACTCAAACACTCACTAACTCACTCACTCTTAAAATATTGATAGAGGTCTCATTATTTTCACTTAGCAATAAAGGTAATTCACACTTAACTCTATTGATATTGGTCTCATTTTTTCACTGACCAATAAAGATAACAAATTCTTACTGTATTGATATTGGTCTCCTTATTGTCACTGACCAATAAGATAACACATTTTTACTATATTGACATAGATTGCATTATAGTCACTGACCAATAAAGATAACACACTCTTACTGTATTTGTATGGGTCTCATTATTGTCACTGACCAATAAAGATAACAAAATCCTACTCTATTAATATTGGTGCCATTATTTTGCAATGGATAATAAAGATAACACAACCTTCCTGTACCGTTATCGGTCTCATTACTGTCACTGAACAATAAGGATAACACAGTCTTTCTGTATTGATATATTTCTCATTTTTGTCACTGACCAATAAAGATAACACACCCTTAATCTGTTGATATTGATCTCACATGTGTCACTGATTGTCACTAACCACTAAAGCTAACACACCCCTCTACTCTATTGATATTGGTCTCATCATTGTCACTGATCAATAAAGATAATACACTCATACTGTAATGATATTGGTCTCATTATTGTGACGGATCAATAAAGGTAATACACTCATACTGTAATGATGTTGGTCTCATTATTGTCCATTGCCAACAAAGATAACACACTCTTACTGTATTGAAATGGGTCGCATTATTGTCACGGGCCAATAAGATAACTAAACCTTATTGTATTGATTTTGGTCTTTTTAATGTCTCTGAACAATAAAGATAACCAATACGATAACACAACCGTGCGACATAGTGCCTTTTCACATCTCCAAAATGGCTACTTATCTGATGAATATGATATTTTTCTCACATAGGTTGTGAGTGCTCCTTAGAATCGCTTCATTGAGGTGGTTCTAACGAGTACCAAAGCCTTTGTCATGAAGAAAAATAATAAAATTAATGTACAAGTTTTCTCAATATCCAAGCTTTCTCTGTATTTTTCAGTTCTGTGGTGTATTTCTTGCTTCCAAAGAATAACACTTATAGAACATATTTGACGTCACTACAGCTGGTGTCTGGGAATGTGTGGCGGCGTAAAAAGTCTGCCTGTCCTACATCATAGTGTAGTTTTTATATTTTCTTGTCCTTTGGGATCATTGATTCCATTGCGGAATGTGAAAATATTTGAGGGTCATTGATTAGGCCTAATTGGCCGAAACTAGCAAGTGAGACCCAGAAAACATGTACACTTCATATTTTTTCAGTTCTTTGATGTATTCCTTGCTTCCAAAGAATAACACTTTTATAGAACATATTTGACGTCACTACAGCTGATGTCTGGGAATGTGTGGCGGCCGTAAAAAGTCAGCCTGTCCTACATCATAGTGTAGTTTATATTTTTTTGTCGTTTAGGATCATTGATTCCATTGTGGAATTTTGAAAATATTTTTGAGGTCACTGATGAGGCCTAATTGGCCGAAACTAGCAATTGAGGCCCGGAAAACATGTACACCTTATATTTTCGAGTTTTGTGGTGTATTCCTTGCTTCCAAAATAGAAATGGAGGCAATGATCAGGAATCGATACAATCAACCCACAGCTCCCATCAGAGACCCGGACTTGTTCACGTGATGACAACCTTACTGTATTGATATTAGAAGCCTCCGTGGCGTAGTGGTTACGCTACTCGCCTTGTAAACCAGGGGTCGCAGGATCGATCCCGGGCTTCTCCAGACTTTCGGACGAGTCTTTAAACCGAGATCCCGTCTCCGTATGACCTTAGCTGTTGGTGGGACGTAAAACTGAAACACTCACTCACTGCATTGATATTGGTCTCATTATTGTCACTGACCAATACAGATAATACACTTTTACTATTTTGATATTGGTCTCATTTTTGTCACTGACCAAAAAATATTAACACTCTTAAAATATTGAGAAGCCTCCGTGGTGCAGTGGTTATGCTACTCGCCTTGTAAACCAGGGTTCGCAGGATCGATCCCGGGCTTCTCGAGACTTTCGGATGAGTCTTTAAACCGAGGTCCCGTCTCCGTATGACCTTAGCTGTTGGTGAGACGTAAAACTCAAACACCCACTAACTCCCTCACTCTTAAAATATTGATAGAGGTCTCATTATTTTCACTTAGCAATAAAGGTAATTCACACTTAACTCTATTGATATTGGTCTCATTTTTTCACTGACCAATAAAGATAACAAATTCTTACTGGATTGATATTGGTCTCCTTATTGTCACTGACCAATAAGATAACACATTTTTACTATATTGACATAGATTGCATTATAGTCACTGACCAATAAAGATAACACACTCTTACTGTAATGGTATGGGTCTCATTATTGTCACTGACCAATAAAGATAACAAAATCCTACTCTATTAATATTGGTGCCATTATTTTGCAATGGATAATAAAGATAACACAACCTTCCTGTACGGTCTCATTACTGTCACTGAACAATAAGGATAACAGTCTTTCTGTATTGATATATTTCTCATTTTTGTCACTGACCAATAAAGATAACACTACCTTAATCTGTTGATATCGATCTCACATTTGTCACTGATTGTCACTAACCACTAAAGCTAACACACCCCTCTACTCTATTGATATTGGTCTCATCATTGTCACTGATCAATAAAGATAATACACTCATACTGTTATGATATTGGTCTCATTATTGTGACGGATCAATAAAGGTAATACACTCATACTGTAATGATGTTGGTCTCATTATTGTCCATTGCCAACAAAGATAACACACTCTTACTGTATTGAAATGGGTCGCATTATTGTCACGGGCCAATAAGATAACTAAACCTTACTGTATTGATTTTGGTCTTTTTAATGTCTCTGAACAATAAAGATAACCAATACGATAACACAACCGTGCGACATAGTGCCTTTTCACATCTCCAAAATAGCTACTTATCTGATGAATATGATATTTTTCTCACATAGGTTGTGAGTGCTCCTTAGAATCGCTTCATTGAGGTGGTTCTAACGAGTACCAAAGCTTTTGTCATGAAGAAAAATAATAAAATTAATGTACAAGTTTTCTCAATATCCAAGCTTTCTGTATATTTTTCAGTTCTGTGGTGTATTTCTTGCTTCCAAAGAATAACACTTATAGAACATATTTGACGTCACTACAGCTGGTGTCTGGGAATGTATGGCGGCGTAAAAAGTCTGCCTGTCCTACATCATAGTGTAGTTTTTATATTTTCTTGTCCTTTGGGATCATTGATTCCATTGCGGAATGTGAAAATATTTGAGGGTCATTGATTAGGCCTAATTGGCCGAAACTAGCAAGTGAGACCCAGAAAACATGTACACTTCATATTTTTTTCAGTTCTTTGATGTATTCCTTGCTTCCAAAGAATAACACTTTTATAGAACATATTTGACGTCACTACAGCTGATGTCTGGGAATGTGTGGCGGCCGTAAAAAGTCAGCCTGTCCTACATCATAGTGTAGTTTATATTTTTTTGTCGTTTAGGATCATTGATTCCATTGTGGAATTTTGAAAATATTTTTGAGGTCACTGATGAGGCCTAATTGGCCGAAACTAGCAATTGAGGCCCGGAAAACATGTACACCTTACATTTTCGAGTTTTGTGGTGTATTCCTTGCTTCCAAAATAGAAATGGAGGCAATGATCAGGAATCGATACAATCAACCCACAGCTCCCATCAGAGACCCGGACTTGTTCACGTGATGACAACCTTACTGTATTGATATTAGAAGCCTCCGTGGTGTAGTGGTTACGCTACTCGCCTTGTAAACCAGGGGTCGCAGGATCGATCCCGGGCTTCTCCAGACTTTCGGACGAGTCTTTAAACCGAGATCCCGTCTCCGTATGACCTTAGCTGTTGGTGGGACGTAAAACTGAAACACTCACTCACTGTATTGATATTGGTCTCATTATTGTCACTGACCAATACAGATAATACACTTTTACTATTTTGATATTGGTCTCATTTTTGTCACTGACCAAAAAATATTAACACTCTTGAAATATTGAGAAGCCTCCGTGGTGCAGTGGTTATGCTACTCGCCTTGTAAACCAGGGTTCGCAGGATCGATCCCGGGCTTCTCGAGACTTTCGGATGAGTCTTTAAACCGAGGTCCCGTCTCCGTATGACCTTAGCTGTTGGTGAGACGTAAAACTCAAACACTCACTAACTCACTCACTCTTAAAATATTGATAGAGGTCTCATTATTTTCACTTAGCAATAAAGGTAATTCACACTTAACTCTATTGATATTGGTCTCATTTTTTCACTGACCAATAAAGATAACAAATTCTTACTGTATTGATATTGGTCTCCTTATTGTCACTGACCAATAAGATAACACATTTTTACTATATTGACATAGATTGCATTATAGTCACTGACCAATAAAGATAACACACTCTTACTGTATTGGTATGGGTCTCATTATTGTCACTGACCAATAAAGATAACAAAATCCTACTCTATTAATATTGATGCCATTATTTTGCAATGGATAATAAAGATAACACAACCTTCCTGTACCGTTATCGGTCTCATTACTGTCACTGAACAATAAGGATAACACAGTCTTTCTGTATTGATATATTTCTCATTTTTGTCACTGACCAATAAAGATAACACACCCTTAATCTGTTGATATTGATCTCACATTTGTCACTGATTGTCACTAACCACTAAAGCTAACACACCCCTCTACTCTATTGATATTGGTCTCATCATTGTCACTGATCAATAAAGATAATACACTCATACTGTAATGATATTGGTCTCATTATTGTGACGGATCAATAAAGGTAATACACTCATACTGTAATGATGTTGGTCTCATTATTGTCCATTGCCAACAAAGATAACACACTCTTACTGTATTGAAATGGGTCGCATTATTGTCACGGGCCAATAAGATAACTAAACCTTATTGTATTGATTTTGGTCTTTTTAATGTCTCTGAACAATAAAGATAACCAATACGATAACACAACCGTGCGACATAGTGCCTTTTCACATCTCCAAAATGGCTACTTATCTGATGAATATGATATTTTTCTCACATAGGTTGTGAGTGCTCCTTAGAATCGCTTCATTGAGGTGGTTCTAACGAGTACCAAAGCCTTTGTCATGAAGAAAAATAATAAAATTAATGTACAAGTTTTCTCAATATCCAAGCTTTCTCTGTATTTTTCAGTTCTGTGGTGTATTTCTTGCTTCCAAAGAATAACACTTATAGAACATATTTGACGTCACTACAGCTGGTGTCTGGGAATGTGTGGCGGCGTAAAAAGTCTGCCTGTCCTACATCATAGTGTAGTTTTTATATTTTCTTGTCCTTTGGGATCATTGATTCCATTGCGGAATGTGAAAATATTTGAGGGTCATTGATTAGGCCTAATTGGCCGAAACTAGCAAGTGAGACCCAGAAAACATGTACACTTCATATTTTTTCAGTTCTTTGATGTATTCCTTGCTTCCAAAGAATAACACTTTTATAGAACATATTTGACGTCACTACAGCTGATGTCTGGGAATGTGTGGCGGCCGTAAAAAGTCAGCCTGTCCTACATCATAGTGTAGTTTATATTTTTTTGTCGTTTAGGATCATTGATTCCATTGTGGAATTTTGAAAATATTTTTGAGGTCACTGATGAGGCAGGCCTAATTGGCCGAAACTAGCAATTGAGGCCCGGAAAACATGTACACCTTATATTTTCGAGTTTTGTGGTGTATTCCTTGCTTCCAAAATAGAAATGGAGGCAATGATCAGGAATCGATACAATCAACCCACAGCTCCCATCAGAGACCCGGACTTGTTCACGTGATGACAACCTTTTTGTCACTGACCAATAAGATAACACATTTTTACTATATTGACATAGATTGCATTATAGTCACTGACCAATAAAGATAACACACTCTTACTGTATTGGTATGGGTCTCATTATTGTCACTGACCAATAAAGATAACAAAATCCTACTCTATTAATATTGGTGCCATTAGTTTGCAATGAATAATAAAGATAACACAGCCTTCCTGTACAGATATCGGTCTCATTACTGTCACTGAACAATAAATGATAACACAGTCTTTCTGTATTGATATATTTCTCATTTTTGTCACTGACCAATAAAGATAATACACCCTTAATCTGTTGATATTGATCTCACATTTGTCACTGATTGTCACTAACCACTAAAGCTAACACACCCCTCTACTCTATTGCTATTGGTCTCATCATTGTCACTGATCAATAAAGATAATACACTCATACTGTAATGATGTTGGTCTCATTATTGTGACGGATCAATAAAGTTAATACACTCATACTGTAATGATGTTGGTCTCATTATTGTCCCTGGCCAACAAAGATAACACACTCTTACTGTATTGAAATGGGTCGCATTATTGTCACGGACCAATAAGATAACTAAACCTTCTGTGGTGTATTCCTTGCTTCCAAAGAATAACACTTATAGAACATATTTGACGTCACTACAGCTGGTGTCTGGGAATGTGTGGCGGCCGTAAAAAGTCTGCCTGTCCTACATCATAGTGTAGTTTTTATATTTTCTTGTCCTTTGGGATCATTGATTCCATTGTGGAATGTGAAAATATTTGAGGGTCATTGATTAGTCCTAATTTGCCGAAACTAGCAAGTGAGACCCAGAAAACATGCTTTCATATTTTTCAGTTCTTTGATGTATTCCTTGCTTCCAAAGAATAACACTTTTATAGAACATATTTGACGTCACTACAGCTGATGTCTGGGAATGTGTGGCGGCCGTAAAAAGTTAGCCTGTCCTACATCATAGTGTAGTTTATATTTTCTTGTCGTTTAGGATCATTGATTCCATTGTGGAATTTTGAAAATATTTGAGGTCACTGATGAGGCCTAATTGACCGGCACTAGCAATTGAGGCCCGGAAAACATGTACACCTTATATTTTCGAGTTTTGTGGTGTATTCCTTGCTTCCAAAATAGAAATGGAGGCAATGATCAGGAATCGATACAATCAACCCACAGCTCCCATCAGAGACCCGGACTTGTTCACGTGATGACAACCTTACTGTATTGATATTAGAAGCCTCCGTGGTGTAGTGGTTACGCTACTCGCCTTGTAAACCAGGGGTCGCAGGATCGATCCCGGGCTTCTCCAGACTTTCGGACGAGTCTTTAAACCGAGATCCCGTCTCCGTATGACCTTAGCTGATGGTGGGACGTAAAACTGAAACACTCACTCACTGTATTGATATTGGTCTCATTATTGTCACTGGCCAATACAGATAATACACTTTTACTATTTTGATATTGGTCTCATTTTTGTCACTGACCAAAAAATATTAACACTCTTAAAATATTGAGAAGCCTCCGTTGTGCAGTGGTTATGCTACTCGCCTTGTAAACCAGGGTTCGCAGGATCGATCCCGGGCTTCTCGAGACTTTCGGATGAGTCTTTAAACCGAGGTCCCGTCTCCGTATGACCTTAGCTGTTGGTGAGACGTAAAACTCAAACACTCACTAACTCACTCACTCTTAAAATATTGATAGAGGTCTCATTATTGTCACTGAGCAATAAAGGTAATTCACACTTAACTCTATTGATATTGGTCTCATTTTTTCACTAGCCAATAAAGATAACAAATTCTTACTGGATTGATATTGGTCTCCTTATTGTCACTGACCAATAAGATAACACATTTTTACTATATTGACATAGATTGCATTATAGTCACTGACCAATAAAGATAACACACTCTTACTGTATTGGTATGGGTCTCATTATTGTCACTGACCAATAAAGATAACAAAATCCTACTCTATTAATATTGGTGCCATTATTTTGCAATGGATAATAAAGATAACACAACCTTCCTGTACAGATATCGGCCTCATTACTGTCACTGAACAATAAGGATAACACAGTCTTTCTGTATTGATATATTTCTCATTTTTGTCACTGACCAATAAAGATAACACACCCTTAATCTGTTGATATTGATCTCACATTTGTCACTGATTGTCACTAACCACTAAAGCTAACACACCCCTCTACTCTATTGTTATTGGTCTTATCATTGTCACTGATCAATAAAGATAATACACTCATATTGTAATGATATTGGTCTCATTATTGTGACGGATCAATAAAGGTAATACACTCATACTGTAATGATGTTAGTCTCATTATTGTCCCTGGCCAAGAAAGATAACACACTCTTACTGTATTGAAATGGGTCGCATTATTGTCACGGGCCAATAAGATAACTAAACCTTACTGTATTGATTTTAGTTTTTTTAACGTCACTGAACAATAAAGATAACCAATACGATAACACAACCGTGCGACATAGTGCCTTTTCACATCTCCAAAATGGCTACTTATCTGATGAATATGATATTTTTCTCACATAGGTTGTGAGTGCTCCTTAGAATCGCTTCATTGAGGTGGTTCTAACGAGTACCAAAGCCTTTGTCATGAAGAAAAATAATAAAATTAATGTACAAGTTTTTCTCAATATCCAAGCTTTCTCTATATTTTTCAGTTCTGTGGTGTATTCCTTGCTTCCAAAGAATAACACTTATAGAACATATTTGACGTCACTACAGCTGG
Organism: Lucinisca nassula; assembly: GCA_963580285.1. Taxonomy (NCBI): domain Eukaryota; kingdom Metazoa; phylum Mollusca; class Bivalvia; order Lucinida; family Lucinidae; genus Lucinisca; species Lucinisca nassula. Next base: position 172,171,621 of record OY757010.1, read on the forward strand.
TGTCTGGGAATGTGTGGCGGCCGTAAAAAGTCTGCCTGTCCTACATCATAGTGTAGTTTTTATATTTTCTTGTCCTTTGGGATCATTGATTCCATTGCGGAATGTGAAAATATTTGAGGGTCATTGATTAGATTAGGCCTAATTGGCCGAAACTAGCAAGTGAGACCCAGAAAACATGTACACTTCATATTTTTCAGTTCTTTGGTGTATTCCTTGCTTCCATTTTTGTAGAACATATTTGACGTCACTACAGCTGATGTCTGGGAATGTGTGGCGGCCGTAAAAAGTCTCCCTGTCCTACATCATAGTGTAGTTTATATTTTCTTGTCGTTTAGGATCATTGATTCCATTGTGGAATTTTGAAAATATTTGAGGTCACTGATGAGGCCTAATTGGGCGAAACTAGCAATTGAGGCCCAGAAAACATGTACACCTTATATTTTCGAGTTCTGTGGTGTATTCCTTGCTTCCAAAATAGAAGTGGGGGCAATGATCAGGAATCGATACAATCAACCACAGCTCCCATCAGAGACCCGGACTTGTTCACGTGATGACAACCTTACCGTATTGATATTAGAAGCCTCCGTGGTGTAGTGGTTACGCTACTCGCCTTGTAAACCAGGGGTCGCAGGATCGATCCCGGGCTTCTCCAGACTTTCGGATGAGTCTTTAAACCGAGATCCCGTCTCCGTATGACCTTAGCTGTTGGTGGGACGTAAAACTGAAACACTCACTCACTGTATTGATATTGGTCTCATTATTGTCACTGACCAATACAGATAATACACTTTTACTATTTTGATATTGGTCTCATTTTTGTCACTGACCAATAAATATTAACACTCTTAAAATATTGACAAGCCTCCGTGGTGCAGTGGTTATGCTACTCGTCTTGTAAACCAGGGGTCGCAGGATCGATCCCGGGCTTCTCGAGACTTTCGGATGAGTCTTTAAACCGAGGTCCCGTCTCCGTATGACCTTAGCTGTTGGTGAGACGTAAAACTCAAACACTCACTAACTAACTCACTCTTAAAATATTGATAGAGTTCTCATTATTGTCACTGAGCAATAAAGGTAATTCACACTTAACTCTATTGATATTGGTCTCATTGTTTCACTGACCAATAAAGATAACAAATTCTTACTGGATTGATATTGGTCTCCTTATTGTCACTGACCAATAAGATAACACATTGTTACTATATTGACATAGATTGCATTATAGTCACTGACCAATAAAGATAACACACTCTGACTGTATTGGTATGGGTCTCATTATTGTCACTGACCAATAAAGATAACAAAATCCTACTCTATTAATATTGGTGCCATAATTTTCAATGAATAATAAGGATAACACAACCTTCCTGTACAGATATTGGTCTCATTACTGTCACTGAACAATAAGGATAACACAGTCTTTCTGTATTGATATATTTCTCATTTTTGTCACTGACCAATAAAGATAACACACCCTTATTATGTTGATATTGATCTCACATTTGTCACTGATTGGCACTAACCACTAAAACTAACAAACCCCTCTACTCTATTGCTATTGGTCTCACCATTGTTACTGATCAATAAAGATAATACACTCATACTGTAATGATATTGGTCTCATTATTGTGACGGATCAATAAAGGTAATACACTCATACTGTAATGATGTTGGTCTCATTATTGTCCCTGGCCAACAAAGATAACACACTCTTACTGTATTGAAATGGGTCGCATTATTGTCACGGACCAATAAGATAACTAAACCTTACTGTATTGATTTTGGTCTTTTTAATGTCACTGAACAATAAAGATAATCAATACGATAACACAACCGTGCGACATAGTGCCTTTTCACATCTCCAAAATGGCTACTTATCTGATGAATATGATTTTTTTCTCACATAGGTTGTGAGGGCTCCTTAGAACCGCTTCATTGAGGTGGTTCTAACGAGTACCCAAAGCCTTTGTCTTGAAGAAAAATAATAAAATTAATGTACAAGTTTTCTCAATATCCAAGTTTTAACTATATTTTTCAGTTCTGTGGTGTATTCCTTGCTTCCAAAGAATAACACTTATAGAACATATTTGACGTAACTACAGCTGGTGTCTGGGAACGTGTGGCGGCCGTAAAAAGTCTGCCTGTCCTACATCTGTATTGGTCGCATTATTGCCACCGACCAATAAAGGCAACAGGCCCTTACAGCAGTGATATTGGTTATATTGTTTTCACTGACCAATAAAGAAAACACACCCTTACTTTACTGACATTTGTCCCAGTATTGTCACTAACCAATGAAGATAACATATCCTTACTGTATTGATATTTGTCTAATGATTGTCACCAAGAGTACCGTCTACATACGCTTGTATTGATATTTGCCTCAATATTGTCACTGACCAATAAAGTTTACACATCCTTACTGTATTAATATTGGTATCATGACCGTCACTGATCAATAACGATAACACACCCTTACTGTATTGACGTTGGTCTATGGATGTAACTGACCAGTAAAGTAAACACAATGTTTCTGTCTTGGTATTTAATTCATTATTGTCTCTTACCAATGAAGAAAAGAACCCCTTACTGCATTGATATTGGTCTCATTATTGCCATTGACCAAAAAGCCCACACACCCTTACTGTCTTGATATCGGTCTTATGATTGTCATCCTTACTGTATTGATATTGGTCTCATGGATATCAGCGACCAATATAACCGGCCCCGATAGCTCAGTTGTAGAGTGTTCGCTCCGGGGAACGGGAGGTCACGGGTTCGATGCCGGGCCACGACATACTAAAGTCGTTAAAATGGTACTAACTCCTCCTCGCTTGGCACTCAGATTTACGGGGTAGAGCTAGGACTGGTCGACCGAGTGTCAGGATAATGTGACTCGGTGTAGTATCATATAATGTGTCTGGGACATCATACTTCAGTGAGGCAGAACTATAAAAGTGAGCATTGAGCTCCCTGTCGCAACCAGACACTGTCGTGATAAGACTGAAAAATTGTTGAAAGCGACGTTGAACTCGAATTCACACACACACACATACACACACACATACACTGACCAATAAAGATAACACACTGTTCCTGTCTTAGTACTGAATTCATTATTGTCTATAAGACCCCCATACTGTATTGATATGGACCAAAAAGCCAACTGACTCTTACTCTTTTGATATCGGTCTCATGATTGCCACCTTTACTGTATTGATATTGGTCTCATTATTGTCACCGACCAATAATAATAGAACCTTACTGCATTGGTATTGGTCTTATGATTGCCACCATAATAAAGTTAACACTCACTTGTATTAATATTGGCCTTATGACTGTCACTGAACAATAACGATAACCCTTCCTTTCTGTATTGTTATTGGTCTATTCGATGTCACTGACCAATAAAGATAAACACTGTTTCTGCATTGGTATAGAACTCATTATTGTCTCTGACTAATATATAAGCCACCCTAACTGTATTGATATTGGTCTCACTATTGCCATTGACCAAAACAGCCAGCACCCTCTTACTCTCTTGATATCGGTCTCATGATCGTCACCCTTACTGTATTGATATTGGTCTCATGGATGTCACTGACCAATAACGATAACTCACTGTTTCTGTATTGGTACAGAACTCATTATTGTCACAGACCAATCACGTCAGTCACGTTATTACAATTCATATTTCCCAGCCGATGGGTCAGGCCTCAGATTCTATGTCGGTTCCAGCGTAAAGGCTTATTGGGAATTAGAGAGATCTAATTCAAGGTAATGTTGGTTGGTGCCTGATGCTCTGTCTCTGGTCGGGCCCATCGGAGTCAAACTGTTGGTTTTCTTTTGCTCCAGCATTTCAGTGGTTTTTTGCTGTCGAGTTCTCACCGTTGTTTCATCTCTGTGGTTGTTTGATTATTTGTGTTCACGGAGATGTTGCACTGATGAGTTAGGAGGCCTTCGTGCGGACTGAACAAATTATTTTTGTCTAAATCGCGACGGAAGTACGGCGAGGATTGTGGCCACGTAAAATCGATTTAAGCCCCCCCAGTGGATTTCGTTTGCGCTGACCGTTCCAAGGCGGTTCTTCTGCCGCGGTTTATTTAATTTTTTTTGTTATGGTTTATCTTTGGGTGTTTGTGTCGCTTGTATTATTTTATTTTGGATAGCCTATTGACCATTTTATGGGAAAGTAACTGTCCTTTCGATTTCCGCTATTGATGTTTACATTAGGTCTGTTGTTTCATGTTTGTGTTTCTTTCCCTTTGGCGTCTCTGATGGGAGCTGTGGGTTGGTTGTATCGATTCCTGATTATTGCCTCCATTTCTATTTGGTCTTAAGGGCACTTAATTGTGGATAAACCCTTCAATTTATCTTAAGGGAATCCCAGTAGTTGTGCCTTCGTCCGACTTCCAATTTTTCTTTCAGACACCATCCGGGCTATAGGCTCATTTTAAAAACTTTTAGTCTCAGCGTTCAGGGCTTATGGGGCTCAGCCTCCCAAGCCTTTCATACCATGAATATGGAATTACTAACCGTATCCAGTTTTGTATATTAAATCAACACCATCACTAAATAATCTTTATCGTGTATTAATATCAACGTTTCGCCTTCAAGGCTTCTTCATGATGTTATAAACAATAGACATTGATGGCGTCGCACAAGAAAGCGTAACGTGATGCGGTGCGCCACGCTCGCTACGTTACACAAAAGTTAGCGGCAGTGTACAATAAGTAATCCGGAGCAGAGCAATACATGCGGAATGCGAAGTCCAAGATTAGTGTCCGTGGTAACAGCCCCACACCCATACATGCTCAACCCATCCGACCACGAAACTTGAGCCTCATAAATTTCAAAATTGTTGGCATTTTTAAATTTATAAGCAGGACAAATAACAGTCTGTGCTGGTCTGAGCAGGAAACCCCATCTTTCATATGTATTTCAGTATTTATGAGCATAATAAATTCCATGCTTAGCAGACGCGGGCATAAAAAGTACTATAACCCCGGGGCCGGGCCGCGCAGCCTGATAAGTTCCCATCGGCCGCATAAAAGATAACTACAGTCGAACTTCGATGGCTCGAACTCGCCGGGACCGCCGTAAAAAGTTCGAGCCATCGGTAGTTCGAGCCATTTGAGTCCAACTCGGCAAGATCCATCTTTGTGTACTATGATTTTTTATCATAGCTGCGGCGATTTTGATGACTTCCGGTACATTTATCGGTCATTATTTAAGCCACGTAGTATACCTTTCGCCCTTTCACGTAGGTTACCTTTCTTATGATGCTGCGTGACTTGACCGATAAAACTGGAATTTTTAAAAAGGTAATTAGTGCGAGCCATCGGTAGGATTTTACATAGAAAATGCACTCTAGGGACCAGGCTTAGAGTTCTAGGGTTCGAGCCATCGTGGTTCGAGCCAAGGGTGGTATGTTTAGTTAAAATGAATAGGGATTTTCCCGGGACTGAAAAGTCAGTTCGACTCAAACGTGGTGTTCGAGCCTACCGAGTTCGACCCATCGAAGTTCGACTGTACTAGGTTCCAGACTGCGCAAACGCACAGGCTGATCCAGGACATAGCCGGGCGCGCATGTAACTCTAATGAATCGCTGCATCCCTAAACACTATCACCAGCCTAGGCACTTAAACCCTCGTAGAGGCAACAACAACGGCCCGCAAAACAAAAATATTAATAAATTATCAGGCCGCGCCAAAACGCAAGCTGGCCAAATTATAAGCGGACCGTAAAAATACTTAAGATAACTATTGGTCGCAAAGTCTAGACCCAACCAGGTTGCGCTACCACCCAACCTGACAAGGCACAGACACGGAGCAGCGTCCACGGGGTCCAGTAGTGCCCTGATAAAAAAGCAGACTAGCAAGACATAATTATGGATCAATGATTATGCAAGTAATTCCAATAGAGCATATACAAAAGTGATATTTGGAACAATTAAAATGTATGCTAGTCTACTTACTAGTATAAAGTAACTTTGAATTCATGCCTTTTCGATGTAAAGTCAAGTTTATGAATCCAGTAAGACTATCTATCTCATTACTGACAACATCGATGGGAACAAATGAAATTGGTTGTGTTGTAACGCGATATTGGTAGTGTAGCTTTTACCATCGTACGCATCGATATCAAATATATGGCTGTTCATACGTTTGGAAACGCGTTGATTTGTTTGACCAATGTATTGCATGTTGCAGCGTTTACATTCTATCAGGTAAATGACATTCTGCAACTTGTCAACTTGTCGAATACCGCATTCTGAAAGACGCTTGAGTGCTGCTACTGGTAAAAAAAAAAAACAGTTTTAATGATATTTTTACAATGGGGGCATCTACGTCTGTCACATGTTTGAGAACAATGATGGGTTTCTGTCTACGAATGACGAGCGTACAAGGTAATCCCGTAAACTTTTAGACCGTCGAAACGCCAAAATAGGTTTATATGTGTGTACAGTATTAACGCTAGCTCTTTGCGATAGCTGTAACAAATCCAAGTATTTGTTTATAACCAGACCTATGTTAGGTAATGACGGGTGGTATTCAATAACAAAGGGTATAACATTTCTATCTCCAGTTTTGACTGATGTTTGCAATGCCTCGCCCCGCGTCAATGAAGAAACATTACACAGAGCCTCATCGACAACAGATGCAGGATAATTTCTCTCTATGAAAAAATGGCGCAGTTGAAGAATACTTTCTTTGAATTTTGTGTCACCAGAAATAATTCTTCTAAATATTTTACCTTGACTAAAAGGAATGCTGTTTTATTGCACGATCTGGGATGACAAGATGAATATTCAATATACGGTGAATATTGGTGGACTTCATATATACATCAGTAGCAAATTCCAGGATTTCAGATTTGGAATCAGTAACATCAAGAACGTTTATTTTCTTTGTTTATTTGAAGTTTAACGTCCCCGTCAACACTGTAAAGGTCATTTTGGCGACGCTGCTTCCAATTTTGTGGGAATCTTACCCGACATTGAGATGAAATGACATCTCAAGCCCTGTTGTCTAATGAAAGCATTAGTGTTATATTCATGGACGGTCCGACTCGCACCACATTACCTGGGCAGGCTTATGTCCTCTAAGCGGTTTACCCGTACTCGTGCCAGTCGTGTGCGGTGCGTGAAAGCATCATGCAGCCCATCTATTTCTTCAAGCCCCAATGGGCGGGGGCGGATGTAGAAATGTTGTATGTGAATTTAATTGATGGATGAAAAGAATTGAGAGCATCGATGAAACTATGTAAGCTTTCTATGGAAAGATCCCATGCCATGAAGATGTCACCCAAACATCTCAACTATATACTGGGTGCAAGAGATCTACTTTAAAGAAAATCCGGTTCAAGTTTACCCTTAAATAGCGACGCACATGCGAGAGTCATAGGAATACCCATCGCCGTACCCATTTGCTTGAGGTAATTGTCCTTCTTGAACTGAAAATGATTATATTCCAGAACGAGACGGATTAAGCTAAGAATGTTGTCAACAAGCAATTGATTTGTGGTACAAGAAGTACCACTGACAAGAACAATCCTGCATGCCTATAGTGTAGAAAACGATACATCCACAATCACTAAAAATGAATTAGCATGTGCTAACTTAAACGATTTTAACTTTTGAATAAAGTTTGTCGTGTCTTTTACATAGGACGGAAGGGACTGCATGAGAGGTTTTAACCCGAATTCTATGGTGACTTAGTATATAAATTTAGAAAAAAATACATGCCTGTAATGACTTTAGTACCCAATTTCGTAAAATCCTTCGTCGATATATAAAGATTGGGTACAGCATAAATGTTATAAAACAGACTGCATGCATGGTGGTTAACCCAATCACGGTTGGCAACTTTGCTTCCCTCTTTGATTGCACACCGATGGGTCGGGCTTAAGATTATATGACGGTTCCAGCGTTAAAAAATGGCATTTTATTTTAATTTAGTATTCTTTATTTTGGTTGGCGCCTGATGCTCCGTCTTTGGTCGGGCCCTTCGGAGTCAAATGTTGGTTTTCTTTTGCTCCAGCAATTCTGTTGTTGTATGCTGTCGAGTCCTCAACCTTGTTTCATCTATGTAGTTTTTTTATTTGTATGTTATCGGAGATGGTACACTGAGTTAGGAAGCCTCCATGCGGACGAAACAAAAATAGTGTATACCGCGACAGAGGTAAGGGCGAGGATTATGGCCATGTAAAATCAATTTAAGCCACCCAGTGGAATTCTTTCCACTGACCGTTCCGGGGCGGTTCTTTTGTTGCTGTTGGTTTGTGTTGTTGTTTGTTACTTACTGTGAGTATCACTTGTGTCTTTTTATTTTGGATGGCCATTTGGCCATTTTGTGGGAAAGTAACTGTCCTTATGGCCTTCCTTTGTTTAGGTTTCCATTATGGTCTGGTCGCTTCATGTTTGAGTTTCTTTCCCTTTGGTGTCTTTGATGGGTGGAGTAAGTTATTGCATCGATTCCTCATCTTTGTTTTACTTCTACTTTAAGACGTAGTCAATAGACTCAGATATGTATGATCTGTACTAGAATTACATGTTGAAACATGGTCAAATGGAAGTTCAGAAAAACTGCTATGTTCCTTTGGTGTATTGTTAGATTGGTCACCCTCAGCAAAGAACTCCTTAAGACGTTTTCTACGTTTATATTCTAAAAGTTCCTCAGCGAGTTTAATTTTGTCGTGACTTTTACTTTTAGGACAAAAGGACGGCCCCTTTTCCAAAAAATATAGTCGTCAAAGGACAACCACTGACTAGACAAGTTTAGACCCGTCTTTTTGCCTTTTGGATCTGTTTTAACCTTTTCCTAGTCTTTTTCCACACATTTCGGTTTCTGCATCTGATGAACCTCCGCGTTGATCTTTTCTTTGTATACTCTTTATTAGTTCTTGCTTTATAAGAACCATTGTTTGGAGCGTTTCCTGGAGAGACTTTGCGGTCGTCGCCGGTGCTGCTGTCTTTGTACTGTTTTTTATGGCCTCCAAATATGTCATTCCCGTGCCAAGGACGCTAGCGTTTTTTGCTGTTTTTGTTTTTTGTTTCCAGAGTATTCCAATTTTTTCAATTAGTTCTTAGCATTCATACGTGACGTTAGCTTCAGGCGTGTCGGTTGGCTTACCTTTTAAACAAGGGTGGAGCACACACACACACGCACGCACACACACAAACACACACACTCTCTCTCTCTTTCTCCATTTGCATCCTAGTTTGGGAGTTTCTTTGGTGTCTTCATCAGTATATTGTCCTCAGTCATATTCCGGAGTATGTTAATATATATGCCGTTTATTATCTCATCCAGACCGATTTGTATCTAATGGTCTTGCAGTCGAGATATTGTTCTAGCTCTTTATTAAACGGTTTTTCAATCTTTGCAGCTTCCCGACGTTGGAACTTTTTGCCACCAGATTGAATCACATCCTTCCTCAGTTGGTTTTTGATTCGATAGTGTTGAAACTTTTTTGGCTCGGATGGCTTTACTTTCAGTTATTCTGGCGTCATGTCGTTTTTTGTCGCGCCTGCTTTTAGTATGGCGCGATATAGGCGTCCGATTTTCCGTCCGTCCGTCCGTCCGTTCGTCCGTTTGTCAAGGCGTCAACAATTGCGACCACCCTAGCGTTCACCTCAAGGTTTAAGTTTTTTTCTCAAGAAGTATAAGAGCTTCATTAATGATACTTGGTACAAACTTGTATCTGGGGATGGAAACTTAAATGCAAGCATCCGTATTTGACCTTGACCTACATTTTATGGTTCACTGACTTTGCAAAATATTGCGAACACCCAACCGTTCACCCAAATGGTCAATTTAATTTCTCAACAACTAAGAGTTTCATTAATGATACTTGGTGCAAATTTGTGTCTGGGGGTGGTAAGTTAAATGCAAGCATCCATATTTGACCTTGACCTACGATTTATGGTTCACTGACTTTGTAAAATATTCCGACCACCCTAGCGTTCACCCAAGTGGTCAAGTTCATTTCAAAAGAACTATAAGAGCTTTATTAATGTTACTTGGTACAAACATGTATCTGAAGGTGGAAATTTAAATGCAAGCATCCATATTTGACCTTGACCTACATTTTATGGTTCACTGACTTTGTAAAATATTGCAACTACCCTAGCGTTCACCCTAACGGTTAGGTTCATTTCTCAAGAATTTTTAGACCTCCATTAATGATACTTTGTACAAGCTTGCATTTAAGAATGGCAACTCTAAAGCAAGCTACTATGTTTGACCTTCGCCTAGATGTCATGGTTCGGTGACTTTGCAACCCCACAGGCGCGACATAGCCTTCGGCGGAATTCTTGTTTTTTTTTTTTTTTTTGTTTGTTTCAACTTCCTGAGTCATTACGATAACCTGCTATCATTCCAGGTTAGTCTCGATCTTGTGGGTCTGGTTCAGGTGACCGACTTTCATGCCTTGTATAAGCTATATTTATTGGTCAGTTACTGTCATGTGACCAATATCAATAAAGTTTGGATGTTTAACTTTATTGGCCAGTGACAGTCAAATGACCATTAGCAATACAGTTTAGGTGGTTTAGATGTTTTACTGGTCAATGACAGTCATGTGACCAATTGCAATACAGCAATGGTGTTTTAACTTTATTTGTCATTGACAGTCATGTGACCAATAGCAATATAGATTTGAGGTTTTACTTTATTGGTCAGTGACAGTCATTTGACCAATAGCAATAACGTTTGGATGATTTAATTTACTTGGTCAGTGACAATCATGCGACCAATAGCAATACAGTTTGGATATTTTACCTGTGTGGTCAGTGACAGTCAACTGACCTTTAGCAATGCAGTTTAGATGTTTTACATTTACTGGTCAATGACAGTTATGTGACCAATAGCAATAAAACATCTCCAAAATGACCTATACTGTGTTGACCTAAAATCAAACAAACAAACCAATAGCAATACAGTAAGCGTGTTTTAACTTTATTTGTCAGTGACAGTCATGTGACCAATAGCAATATAATTTGGACGTTTTACTCCATTGGTCAGTGACAGTAATTTGACCAAAAGCAATAAATGTTGATGTTTCAATTTTTTGGTCAGTGAGTCATGTGACCAATAGTAATGGAGTAGGGATGTTTTAACTTCATTGGTCAGACCAATAGCAATAAAGACTGGATGTTTAATTTATTGGTCAGTGCCTCTTGTGTGACCAGTAACAAAACAGTTTGGACGATTTAACTTTATTGGTAAGTGACAGTCATGTGACCAAACCAAAACAGTTCAGACGTTTTGCCTTATTTGTCAGTGTCAGTCATGTGACCAATATCAATACAAATTAAACGATTTATTTATATTTATATGCGACCAATAGCAATAAAGTCTGGTTGTTTTACTTTATTGGTCAGTGACTGTCAAATGACCATAAGCAATACAGTTTAGACGGTTTAGATGTTTTACTGGTTAATGACAGTCATGTGACCAATAGCTATAGAGTAATGGTGTTTTAACTTAATTTGTCAGTGACAGTCATGTGACCAATAGCAATATAGGTTAGACGTTTTACTTTATTGGTTAATGCCAGTCATTTGACCAATAGCAACAAAGTTCGGATGTTTTAACTTTATTGGTCAGTGGCAGTCAGGTGACCAATAGCAATACAGTTTGGATGTTTTACTTAGTCAGTGACAGTCAAGTGGCCTATAGTTATACAATTTGGATATTTTACTTTATTGGTCAGTGACAGTCAACTGACCATTAGCAATACAGTTTGGATGTTTTACATTTACTGGTCAAAGACAGTCATGTGACCAATAACAATACAGTAAGTTTTTTTTTAACTTTATTTGTCACTGACAGTCCAGTGACCAATAGCAATATAAGTCGGATGTTTTCTTAATTGTCCAGTGACAGTCATTTGACCAATAGCAATAAACTTTAGACGAATTAACTTTATTGGTCAGTGACAGTCATGTGGCCAATAGCAATAGAATTTGGACTTTATTTTCGTATTTTTTTGTGCTGCATACTGCACAGTTGTCGGCAGGTTATACCATAATGTGAGTGATATGGCCCTTCAAGAACAGAAATTTACTCTTCACAAAAGCTAGACTTCCCACGATATGTTGTAGAAGGCTCCCTTGGCACGGGTCGCTGCAAACAGATGAATGTTTGCTGCAGCCCTATGCATATCCTGTCTGGTCATGCCTGATTTGTGTTTCATGGCCCTTAAGAATATAAATTTTCCGCGTAGTAATGCTAGCCTTTGTATGTTATGTTGAAGAATTCTCCATGGCGTGGAGCACTGCACACGGATGAATGGGTATTGTTTTTTCCATTTTATGTGCTGTAGTACCGTTCATATGTTTTAGGACATGTCTGAATTCAGTACTATGGCCCTTCAAAAATTATAAAGTTACCCATTACAGAGGCAAGGCTTACTTGTTATGTTGAAGGTGACACGTCAGATGGGGCCTTTGTTGCACTGTGCAAGCGCCATACAGAACAAGTACAACCTGTATCATGATGGGAGTTGTCGCGTTGTAAACGTGTGCGAAGACGCATAATGGGGTGCTGCGCTTGGTTGGATTTCATTTTTTTTTTTTTTAATTTTTGGTGTTGCGGTACTAGCTGGAAGGTTACCCATTATTTGAGAGCTATGACCCTTCGTGAATATACATTTCCCCTGCACAAGGGCTAGACTTCCCCTGCTACGTTAAAGAAGGCTACAATGGCACACGGCGCTGTTATTTGTGTGTGTGTGCTGCAGCCCTCTATATATGTTAGTAGGTTGTGACATTTAAGTGTAAAGGCTCTTCAAGAATATAAATTATTCCCACACATAGGCTAGCCTTCCTTTGATAGATTGCATAATTCTTCCATGGTGCGACACATTGCGCACGGTGCGGGGTTTTGTTGTTTTTTGTGATGCAGTGCTGCCCATTGGCTGGTAGGTTACATCTGATTTGAGTACTATGGTCCTTCAAGAATACAAATTTCCCCTGCACAAATGCTAGACTTTCCATGGCATGTTGAAGAAGACTCCCATGGCACGGGTTGCAGCGCACTGATGTTTTTTGTGTGTGTGTGCTGCAGCCCTGCACACATACACATGCTGGTATGTTATGTCTGATTTGTCCTTCAAGAATATATTTTTTCAGTACAATGGCTAGCTTACCCATTTTATGCTGAATACTTGTCCCATGGCACGGGGCGCTCTGCATGGATGGACGAGTTTTGTTTTTCTTTTTTGTGAGACCTATAGTACTTACATAAAACCGGTGGGATATGTCTGTTTTGAGTACTACGGCACTTCAAAACTATAAATTTGCCATATACAAAGGCTGGCCTTGCTATGTTATGTTGAAAGTTTCCCGCTTATCAGTATCACACCAAGTAAGATGGGGCCTGGTTTGTTTTGTTCGCTTTATTTAATTGTGCTGCAGTACTGTATGTTAGCAAGTAGGCTTCATGATTTCAGACCTATGCCCTTCAAGAATATAAATTTCCCCTGCACAAAGTCTCGACTTCCTGGTATTTCGAAGAAGCTTCCATGGCACGTGGCGCTGCGCACAGACATGAATCATGCAGGCCTGTACATCTGTTTTAAAGTCCGATCTTGGTGGCACTCAAGGCCCCACTGATAATCAGGAAAATTGGCTATTAACAAGACATTGGTGGATATTTATTCGTCTCTGGACACCCACCAAGCTGAAGCTGATAATCCCTGCAGTTTCATATGCATACCAGCCAGTCAAGCAACAGATTAAAAACTTCATCCCTCAAATTAATTGAGCTATTTCATGTGTAATTATAGACCTTTTCATGTAGGCCGTGTGCCCTCAACATAGAGAAATGTTGTTGTTGCTTTCTTGTTTTGCTATACTTACATAGTAACACTAAATATTCCAAACATTGGCGGAGACATGGTTCTTTGCCGGCTGATGTTACATGTCTATAAAAGGAAAGGCGTTGGTGAGTCTGTCCATATGCGCAGGCTCGCCCGAGAGTCTGTTGTTCACCTATATCACAAAGGTGGGCTCAAGTGAATCTGTGGTAAAATCAAAAGCAAACATGCTGAAGTAGCTCAACATGGGGCATGTGTAAAAGACTTTATATAGCTTCTTTAAGTTTTTTAGCTTTCTCAGTATTGCATTACAGATTCACTATGTCAACCAGCTGAAGCACACTATTTTGACATGCCTTTTACAAATGAACTCCGGTTGAACACGGTGTTGTTTACACATAGGTACCACCAAGTTTCTTCACTGAACGTTGAATTTTAGGCCTTTCATGTGTGGAAACTACCATCCAAATTTCAGAAATGAAAGAAAATCAGAAATATAAAACACATTATATTTCAACAGAAACAAAAACTATACAAAACTATCACAAACATTCTGCATGCAATAGAATTTATACAAAATATTTCCCGACGAAAATGCAAGTTATGCAAAATTTCTATTTTCAGATTTCGAAAACACGCATATTCAAATATATTGGACCCCCCACCCCACCTGCCAAAAAGGAAATGTCATATGAAAAATTCTGATATGATCCAATCAAAGACTGTGGGATCTCATTAGAACCATATCGTTCTAACTAGTACCCACAATCTCTGTCTTTAGCAGAAATAAGAAAGATAAGGTTTACCCCTGTAAAACCCAGTTTTAAAAGTGGGGTTAAGGGGGTCAAAGTCATATAGGTGTGCTGACGTGATGATTTATATGGTCACATTATGTTAACAAGTCCATGAAAATGTATACTCCGCTGTGTACAATGAAACAAGTGGTTTACAAGGGCAATACATTTTTCTCATTTTTGTCCACAGATCTGCCTCATTATCACCTCATTGAGGCAATTCTAATGAAACCCACATTTTAACATTTACAGATGAGAAAAATAGACCCATTAGACAAAGTCCATGAGACAAAGTGCATTCTTTGATATCTCCAAAGGGTTATTTTTTTCTGATAAAAATATTATAGTATTCCTATATATATATCAAACATTGTTTGTTGGTGCTCGTTAGAACCGCCTAAATGAGGCGGTACTAACGAGTACTAATATTCTATGTCTTGGAGTAATATAAAAATTAATAATGTACACCCCTATAAACCCCAGTTTTCCATATAAAGTGAGGTTTAGAGGGGTGGTCCATGGACTTATACAGCTCTGTGTCTACACTGTTTGCCATTGAGTACATTTTGTGGATCAAACAGGAAATATGCATTACATTTTACAACTGGCTTTTTCCAGCACAGGCATAGTTCAGTAATCTGTACATGTACTTGACCTGGCTGATAGCCAGCAGTTATTCCTGACCACTGACATGCCGAGAGTGTTATGGCATTTAGCTGATTAAAAGAAGGGATAATGTCAACCAAGTTTCAGTTCTACAGTGCTACCAAGATCAGCCTTTAAGTGCTATTGCCCTTCACGAATGTAAATTTTCCCTGCACAAACGCTAGACTTCCATTTGTATGTTGAAGACTCTCATGGCACGGGTCGCAGCGCACGAATGGGTGCTATTTGTGTGCTGCAGTGTACATATGCTGGTAGGTAATGTCTGATTTGAGTGTCATTGCACTTCAAGAATATATATTTCCCATATTTCAGACACGGCCTTCCTATGTTATGTTGAAGAATCCTCCCAATGACACGGGATGCTACAAACGGATGGATGTTTTATTTTTCTTGCACAGCAGATCAAGAAATCAATATTTTTAGCTTGGGATAGAAATTCGGTTCTAACCATGATGTTCTTACCAAAAAATCGAATATTCTGGCGTGTTTGGTAAATGCACTGGCTGAATACGACCTCATATGCACCGTCGTTAAGGTTGACGTCACAGCACGTTACGTGCCGTCACTAAACATTCCTGTAACGTCACACAATATGGCGGACGTTGGTGACCGAAGTGACTGCAGCGCTAAGAAATGTAAGGTATGCAGGAAAAAGAATCCTATATGGGTGTGAGGGGTGGATATATAAATTTGTCCCTCGGGATCACTGTCCGGCATCACTTGGCAAGCCTCGTGATGCCAGACAGTTACCCTCGGGACGGATTTTTCCAACCACCCCTCACACCCATATAAGATTTGTATATTCTTTTTTGTGCAACAGTACTGTACATATGCCAGTAGGATATGTCTGATTTGAGAACTACGGTTCTTCAAGAATATAAGAACCTTATATGGGTATGAGGGGTGGATGGAAACATCCGTCCCAAGGGTCACTGTCTGGCCTCACAAGGCTTGCCGAGTGATGCCGTACAGTGATCCCGAGGAACGGACTTTTCCATCCACCTCTCACCCCATATAGGAGTCTTTTTCTTGCATACCGTCCAATTCTTATTGCTGATTTTAATGCTGCAGTCACTTCGGTTACCAACGTCCGCCATATTGTGTTGACACTGCAGGAATGTTTAGTGACGTCACGAAACGTGCTGTGACGTCAACCTTAACGACGGCGCATACGAGGTCGCAATCAACCAGTGCATTTATCAAACACGCGATTATATTCGATTTTGGGTCGGAACACCAGTCAGAACATAAATTTCTATCCCAGGGTCAAACACGGATGTCCTTGTCTGGCTTGCAAGAATTTGAATATCTCCTGTGCAAAGGGTGGCCTTGCTAAGTTATGTTGAAGAAAGGTTCCAGCTTGTCGGGTTTTGTTTAGATTGGACTTGTCTTGCTACTGGGCAAGAGCCATGCAGAATCAGTCCAACCTATATCATGTTGGTAGGTGTCACGTTGTACAAGGAGCGCCATGGCGCTCTGCGGAGTACTGCGCACGGAAGGTGTGTTTTTGTTTTATCTTTGTGTTGCAATACTGTATTTAACTGATAGTTGATATATGAGTGCTATAAGGATGGGTGTTTTCTTGTGCTGCAGCCCTGTACACATGTGGGTATAACATGTCTGATTTGGGCGTCACGGCCCTCAAAATATATATTTCCCCTAAAAAAGGCTAGCCTTCTTATGTTGAAGAATCGTCAAATGACGCGGGGCGCTGCACAAGGAGGGTGGGTTATGTATGCTGCAGTACTATGCACTTGCTGGTAGGTTAAGAATATAGATTTCCCCTGTACAAACGACACCGTTGCTTTGTGCTGTTTCAAGCTTTTCAGGTCAGGTTTGACCACGAGGAACTTATACAACCTGTATCATGGCTGGTAGTGTCACGTTGTGCAACGTGTGCCATGGCCAGGTCCGCGGCACTGCACACGAAAGGTGGCGTTTTTTTCTTTTTTGTGGTTAAGTATTGAACATAATCTGGTAGCCTGCGTCCGATTTGAGTACTTTTGCCCTCAAAGAATGTAAATTTATGAGTCTCTGGACACCCAGCCTGAAGCAGATGATTCCTGCAGTTTAACATGCATATCAGCCAGTTAAGCAACATATTAAAAAACTTGATCCCTCAAATTATTTGAGCTATTTCATGTGTAATTATAGACCTTTTCATAACCGGCCCCGATAGCTCAGTTGGTAGAGTGTCCGCTCCGGGGAACGGGAGGTCTGGGGTTCGACCCCGGGCCGCGACATACCAAAGTCGTTAAAAATGGTACTAGCTGCTCCTCGTTTGGCACTCAGATTTACGGGGTAGAGCTAGGACTGGTCGATCCAGTGTCAGGATAATGTGACTGGGTGTGGTATCATGTAATGTGTCTGGGACATGATACTTCAGTGAGGCAGCACTATAAATGTGAGCATTGAGCTCCCTGTCGCAACCAGACACCGTCGTGATATGACTGAAAAATTGTTGAAAGCGACGTTAAACCCGAATTCACACACACACACACACACACACATAGACCTTTTCATGTAGGCCGTGTGCCCTAAACATAGGGAAAATTTGTTGTTGCTTTCTTGTTTTTCTTTACTTACACAGTAACACTAAATATTCCAAACATGGGCGGAGACATGGTTCTTTGCCGGCTCACGATACATGTCTATAAAAGGAAAGGCATTGGTGAGTCTGTCCATATGCGCAGGCTCGCCCGAGAGTCTGCTGGTCACCTATATCATAAGTAAATTTTTCACAAAGGTGGGCTCAAATTCATCTGTGGTAAAATAAAAAGGAAACATGCTAAAGCAGCTCAACCTGGGGCATGTGTGAAAGACTTTGTATAGCTTTTTGCGTTTTTTAGCTTTGTCAGTATTGCATTACAGATTCACTATGTCAACCAGCTGAGGCACACTATTTTGACATGCCTTTTACACATGAACTCCGGTTGAACACGGTGTTGTTTACACATAGGTACAACCAAGTTTCTTCACTGAACGTCCCTTTGAATTTAAGGCCTTTCGTGTGTGGAAACTACCATCCTAATTTCAGAAATGAAAGAAAAATCAGAGATATAAAACACATTATATTTCAACAGAAACAAAAACTATACAAAAATACAAAACTATCACAAACATTCTGCATGCAATAGAATTTATACAAAATATTTCTCGACGAAAATGCAGGTTATGGAAAATTTCTATTTTCAGATTTCGAAAACACGCATATTCAAATAAATTGGACCCCCCACCTGTCAAAAAGGAAATTTGAGATAAAAAAAAATTGATATGATTCAAACATAGACTGTGGGAACTCATTAGAACCATATCGTTCTAACTAGTACCCACAATCTATGTTTAAGCAGAATTAATAAAAATAAGGTTTACCCCTGTAAACCCCAGTTATAAAAGTGGGGTTTAAGGGGGTCAAAGTTATATAGGTGTGCTAACGTGATGATTTATATGGTCACATTATGTTAACAAGTCCATGAAAATGTACACTCCGCTGTGTACAATGAAACAAGTGGTTTACAAGGGCAATACATTTTTCTCATTTTTGTTCCAGGATCTGCCTCATTACCACCTCATTGAGGCAGTTCCAATGAAACACGTTTTTACATTTACAGATGTGAAGAATAGACCAATTAGACAAAGTTCATGAGACAAAGTGCATTCTTTGATATCTCCAAAGGGTTATTTTGTCTGATAAAATGTTATAGAATTCCTATATATATTCCAAACATTGTTTGTTGGTGCTCGTTAGAACCGCCTTAATGAGGCGGTGCTAACGAGTACCAAAACCTATGTCCTGGATTAATATATAACGAAATAATGTACACCCCTATAAACCCAGTTTTATATATAAAGCGAGATTTAGAGGGGTGGTCCATGGACTTATACTGCTCTGTATCTACACTGTTTGCCATTAAGTACATTTTGTGGATCAAACAGGAAATATGCATTACATTTTACAACTGGCTTTTTCCAGCACAGGCATAGTTCAGTAATCTGTACATGCACTTGACCTGATAGCCAGCAGTTATTCCAGACCACTGACATGCTGAGAGTTTAATGGCATTTAGCTGTTTAAAAGAAAAGATTATGTCACTCAGGTTTCAGTTCTACAGTGCTACCAAGATCGGCGTTTAAGTGCCAATGCCCTTCACGAATGTAAATTTTCCCTGCACAAACGCTAGACTTCCATTGGTATGTTGAAGACTCTCATGGCACGGGTCGCAGCACACGGATGGGTGCTATTTTTGTGCTGCAGCGTTGTACATATGCTGGTAGGTTATGTCTGATTTGCAAGAATAAATATTTCCCCTATTTCAGACACGGCCTTCCTATGTTATGTTGAAGAATCCTCCCATTGACACGGGATACTACAAACGAATGGATGTTTTATTTTTCTTGCACAGCAGATCAGGAAATCAATAGTTTTAGCTTGGGATAGAAATTCTGTTCTAGCCCTGATGTTCTTACCCAAAATCGAATATTCTGGCGTGTTTAAATTCGACCTAATATGCACCGTCGTTAAGGTTGAAGTCACACCACGTTACATGAAGTCACTTAACATTCTTCTAGAATCATCACAATATGGCGGACGTTGGTAACCGAAGTGACTGCAGCATTAAAAATCCGCGTTAAGAATTGTAAGGTATGCAAGAAAAAGAATCCTATATCGGTGTGAGGGGTGGATATATAAATTTGTCCCTCGGTATCACTGTCCTGCATTACTCGGCAAGCCTCGTGATGCCAAACAGTTACCCTCGGGGCTGATTTTTCCATCCACACCTCACACCAATATAAGTTTCGTATATTCTTTTTGTGCAATAGGATATGTCTGATTTGAGTACTAAGGTTCTTCCAAGAATATGAGAATCTGATATGGGTATGAGGGGAGGATGGAAAAATCCGTCCCAAAGGTCACTGTCCCTTTGTCCCACTGGATTTTTCCATCCACCCCTCACACCCATATAGGAGTCGTTTTCTTGCATACCTTCCAATTTTTAGCGCTGATTTTAATGCTGCAGTCACTTCGGTTACCAACGTCCGCCATAATGTGTTGACACTGCAGGAATGTTTAGTTACGTTACGTAACTTGCTGTGACGTCAACTTTAACGACGGCGCATACGAGGTCGCATTCAACCAGTGCATTTATCAAACACGCGATTATATTCGATTTTGGGTCGGAACACCAGAGTCAGAACATAAATTTCTATCCCAGGGTTAAACACGGATTTCCCTGTCTAGCTTGCAAGAATATGAATTTCTCCTGTGCAAAGGGTGGCCTTGCTAAGTTATGTTGAAGAAAGGTTCCAGCTTATTAGATTGGACTTGTCCTGCTACTGGACAAGAGCCATGCAGAATCAGTCCAACCTATATCATGCTGGGTGGTGTCATGTTGTACATGGAGCGCCATGACGCACTGGGGAGTGCACGGAGGGTGTGTTTTTGTTTTTGTTTTATCTTTGTGTTGCAGTACTGTACTTTAGCTAATTGTTGATATATGAGTGCCATCGTCATTGAAGAATATAATTCAATGGCTCGGGTCACTACACAAGGGTGGGTGTTTTTCTTGTGCTGCAGCCCTGTACACATGCGGGTATAACATGTCTGATTTGAGCGCCACGGCCCTCAAAATATATATTTTCCCTAAAAAAGGCTAGCCTCCTTATGTTGAAAAATCGTCCAACGACGCGGGGCGCTGGTGAGCTTTGAATGCTGCAGTACTGTGCAGTTGCTGGTAGGTTAAGAATATAGATATCCCCTGTACAAAGGACACCGTTGCTTTGGGTCAGCTTTCAGCTTTTCAGGCCAGGTTAGACCATGAGGAACTAATACAACCTGTATTATGGTGGGTGGTGTCACGTTGTGCAATGTGTGCCATGGCCAGGTGCGCGGCGCTGCACACGGAAGGTGGATTTTCTTTTTCTTTTTTTGTGCTTATGTACTGAACATAATCTGGTAGGCTACGACTGATTTGAGTACTTTTGCCCTCAAAGAATATAAATTCACTCTGAACATAGTCTCGACATTACACGGTATGTTGAAGAAGGCTCCAATTGCACAGGACCCCGCGTACGGATATTGTTTTTGATGCAGCCCTGTGATTTGCCGATATTTCTGATTCGGGTGTCATAGCCCTTCAAGAATATAAATTGTCTCCCATGCAAATGCTAGGCCTCCTAGGATATGTTGAAGAAGTCTCCCATGACACGGGGTACTGCGTACGGTCGTGTGGATTTTTTTATATTTTTTCAACTGCAGAACTTTACACATGCTGGTAGGTCGTGTCTAATATGGGTACTGTGGCCCTACAAGAACATAAATGTCCCTTGTCAAAAGGCTAGCCTTCCTATGTTATAAAAGAGGAGGGTTGGTTTTATTTTTCATTTGTTTTGTGCTGCAGTACTCTACACTATTAGCTGGTAGGTTACATACGGTTCAAGTGCTATGACCTTTCAAGAATATAAAGTTCACTTGAACAAAGGCTAGACTTCCCATTGTACGTTGAAGAAGGCTCCCTTGGCATGGCACCCTTCGCACAGATGCGTTTACTCTACATTTGCTGGAAGGTAACATCTGACATGCGTGCGCCCTCCAAGAATATTGATTACTCCTGTTCAAGGGCTAGACTTCAGGTTGTATGATGAAGAAACCTCCTGTGGCATGGGGCGCTGTGCATTTATGGATTTATTTGGTAATGTTCTCGTAGGTTATGTCAAATTGAAAGTCATGGCTCTTCAAGAATATAAATCCCCCACCCCTTACAAAGGCTAGCCTTCCTATGTTACCTTGAAAATGGCTCCCATTGAGCGAGGCGCTGCACACGAACCGGTGTTTTTCTTCTTGTGCTGCAATACATTTGCTGGTAGGTTACCCCTGATCTGAGTGCTAAGGCCTTTCAAGCATGTAATTTTCTCCTGAACAAAGGCTAGACTTTCCATGGTATCTTGAAGAATGCTCCTTTGGCACGAGGCGCTGCGCACGGATAGATGTTTTAGGCGTTGCAGCCCTGTACACACACGCTGGTAGGTCACAAATGATTTCGGGGTTATAGCCCTTCAAGAATATAAATTTCCCCTGTACAAAGGCTAGACTTTTTTGATATGTTGAAGGAGGCTCCCAAGGCATGGGGCTCTGCCCATGGATGTAATTTTAGGTGCTGCAGTCTATACATATGCTGGTAGGTATAAGTGCCACGGTACTTCAAGAATATAAATTGCACATCTTCCTCTTGTGTGTTGAAGAAGGCGCCCAAAGTGCGGGGCGCTGCACATGGCTTGCTACTTGGGAACAGCCATGCAGAACCAGTACAACGTGTATAACGTGTATCCTGGTAGTAGGTGACATCTGTTTGAGTGCTATGGCATTTCATGGATGTAAATTTCGCCTGTATAAAGACTAGAATTTCCACGGTATGTTGAAGACGGTTGCAATGGCATGGGGCGCTGCGCATGGATGCGTGTTTTTGTGTTGCTGCCCTGCCAATATGTTGGTTGATTGTTTGATTTGATAACTATGGCCCTTCAAGAAAATAAAAATCTCTGTAAAAAGACTAGGTTTCCAATGGTATGTTGAAGAGGGCTCCTATGGCGTGGGGCGCTATGAATGAATGAGAGTTTTTTGTACATAACTTCGTAGGTTATATCTGATTTGAGTGCGACGGCCAATCAAAAATATACAAAGGCTGGCCTTCCTTTGTTGTTGAAGAAGGCTCCCGTGACATAAGCGCTGCGCACGGACGGTTTTGTGTTTTGTTTTTGTGTAATGCAATACTGTACATATGTTAGTGGGCTATGTTTTTTTTTATTATAACCTTTCCGGAATAAGGTAATACCCTGTACACAGGCTAGCCGCCTTTTGTTATGCCATCTGTCAGGTCCTGGCTTGCTGCTGGTAAGTGTCATGCGACCAGTACAACCCGTTTCATGGTTGGGGGTACCGTGTTGTACAACGTGCGCCATAGTGCGATGCGGGGCACTGCGTGCGGAGGGTAGGGTTTTGTTTTTCATTTTTTGTGCTGCAGTAGTGTTGAGTGCTCTGTCCTACAAGAATATAAATTTCCCCTTTACAACTGCTTGACTTCCCATAGTTTTGTTGAAAAAGCCTCTAATGGCACGGGGCGCTGAGCACAGGTGGATTTGCATGTTTTTGTTTTGTTTCAAATCAGTATATATGCTGATAGGTTATGTCTAATTAAAGTGTTATGGCCTTTCAAGAATATAAATTTTCACTATCTAAGATATGTGATGCATGTTAGCTATGCATGTTAGCTACCCCGAATACCTATATAGTTCAGATCAGCCTGTCTCATTATTGTATCTGTTCTGCTCGTTTTGCTTTTATCCGTTCTTTCCGATCTCTTGTTTTCTCTCATCTAGCACCCACTGCACCAGGGCTTTTAAAAAATTACAGAGGTGGCCTGGTCTTGCCAAAGGAGTAATTGTGTTCTATAATCGGGTTGAAGCAAGGACTACATCACGAAACTGTAAATTGCAGGGTTCGAAAGTTTTTATACGCCCGTGAAAATGCGTTTTCCGGCCGGCCGTCAGTTCGTCCGGAATATTCCGACCAATCTTGAGTAAGAGGTCAAGATAGCGTGTCAGATCCAAAAAAAAAAAAAAAAAAAATGCTCCATTTTTCTGCGTTTCGTACTTCATTCCCTCTGATTAGTTTTCTTTTGTTTTCGGACTACCCTTGTGTGCGCCATAGGTAGATAATCATATCTGAAAGACACTCCGTTGCAATATACACGAGGTACGAGTTCGCAACCATTGGTGAGCTGTTTTCTCCTGACTACTTTGGTTTAGTTGTGTTATTAGTTGGTCATTTTTGGCTTTTTATATTTGTCGTTGTGTTCATTGTTGAGTTGGTATGTGTCTTTTTGTCACGTGTGTTATTATTTTGTCATTTTAAGGTTTCTTTTGGTGTTTGCCGTTGTGTTCATTACTGAATCCTACTTTAGTCGTATCTCCGTCTGTTTTAGGGGCGTGGGTGTGGTACTTACTTGAATAACAGAGTTTATGTGCGTTATGTGGTCTTTTCTTCTGTTTGTGTTTTTTAATGTGATACTTTTGCTTCATTGGCTTTTTAAGTTTGTTTTTATAGGTTTCTGCTGTTGGACTTTTCCAAGGCTATTTGGTGTTTTGTTTGTTGGTTTATCAGGCATGTTTTAAGTGGTTTTGTTGTTTGCGTTGGTCTTTGAAAGGTCGGTTTTGCTTTAGTAGGTCTTAGATATATTTGGATTGTCGTTCTTGTGTTGGTATTCGGGCGTTTATTTGCGACGAGGTCTTCATTGAGTTGATCTGTCATGAATATGTTTTTTTCGTCAGTCGGTGTTAAATTCACCTTTTTTGTTTGCCTTGTTTGTAGTTGTATCCAAAGTTGCTTCGTTTTGAATGTTTCATCTTAATGTATAAATGTGTTTATGCATGTTTTCCGGTTATTAGAATGAAAATTTGTCTCATTTATATGTATTTTATATGTCATTTACATGTATTTGTTTTGTCATTCATATGTATTTGTTTTGTCATTCATAAATATTTGTTGCAAATGCTTTCCATCCATTTGTTCATCCATATGTTTGTTCGCCAAGCCCTCAAATTTGCTATAACCTTAGTGTTCATCCTTAGGTTGAAGTGCATACAAGCGACACATATTTTCGCTGGAATTCTAGTTCTTAATTAATGCTTTGTTTTACGAGTTGTTACGTTTACTTAATTCAGCTTTGCATTTCAGACTCTTTGAATTTTACTTTTGCTTAAAATTTCTATTATCCTGCTTTAATCCGTCACGAAAACACGCCTATATAATTTTGACCCATTAAAGCCCCACTTTTATACAATAGAAAAATGGGTTTACAGGGGCATCCATTATTTCTCATTTCTGCTCAAAAGCATAGATTATGATTACTCGTAAGAACCCTCTCAAAAGCATTGTGATTAATAGTAAGAACCAGCTCGCAGCGGTGATTCAAACGAGTCCCCACAATCCATGTTTTGTTTGTTCGTATTGATGTTTAACGGCTCAGTCAACACTATTTAGGTCCTTTTTAGCCGGTAAATTAACCTATCAACACTTTTCTTAGGCAGGCTTATACGTAAGCGGTTAAACAGTACATTGCACATTCTTTCGTCAGACACTGACATCTGCCCTTCTTGAATCAGGGGAAGAGAGAGAATGACCGGAGAAAATATGTCGTGATCAATCTTAACGAAAGAATGTTGCCGACGCCAGTAGGTATCGATAAGGAATATAATAATTCTAGGATAAGGAATATAATTTCTAAAGGACCGAAATATCGGTTTCCTTCTAAAATTGATTTCAGTAAATGTAGAGATGAAATCGCTGCTTCCTTGAATGAATTCGGTAATCGATGGTGTAAGCGAGAGTATGTTGAGTATAAAGCCCTAAAGGACTGGAAACTTAGCATTTTAAGACTAGTGAATAAACGCATTTCTTTCTATTCTCAAAATACTAACTTATTACCTCCTAAGCTCAAGACGTCTTTACGTCATCTTAAACTAGGTATTCAAGAATTTCATAAGAAGTTTGTTTTGGCCCCTGCAGACAAGGCCGCTAACAACGTCGTCGTTGTGTGACGGCTCCACTATGTTAACACGCTTAAGCAGGAGCTTGGTGGTACTAAGGCCTATGAATTTCAGCCTTTGGCTGAAGAGAGAGCTATAGTAGATAAACATGTTTGTCTTTCAGCCACCAAGTTTGCTGTGTGTGTTAACGAAGGCCAAGACAAGCTTCCTACGCTATACTGGTTACCAAAACTTCATAAAAACCCTTACAAAGCACGGTTTATTGCAAATTCTAGTTCTTGCACTACCACTGAACTTTCTAAATTATTAACTTCCTGTCTTACTGCTATTAAAACGCATGTAATTAAATATTGTGATAAAGTCTTTGAAAGATCAGGAAGAAATCTGTTTTGGTCTATAAAAAATTCGAATGAGGTTTTAAATAAATTGAAATCTAGACAGTTTCGTGCTTCTAGTCTGTCTACCTACGATTTTTCCACTCTTTACACTACACTTCCTCATAATCTTATAAAAGAAAAGCTTAATGATTTAATTGAATGGGCTTTTCACAGAGAAGATTCTCTCTATCTTGCATGTAATGTCAGAAATGCATTTTTCACTTCTAAAGAGCATAAGAATTATACACTTTGGTCATGTCAGAAAGTGTGTGATGCCCTCACCTTTCTACTTGACAATATTTATATTAGATTCGGTACTAAGTTATTTAGACAAATTGTGGGTATTCCGATGGGTACTAATTGCGCACCTCTTGTAGCTGATCTGTTCTTGTATTGTTATGAAAGAGACTTCATTTTGTCGCTTTCCATTGATAACCAATCTGAAATTATTGAAGCTTTTAGCTCTACTTCTAGATATTTAGATGATTTATTAAATATTGATAATACCTATTTTGATGGTTTGATCAGTCAGATTTACCCCCTAGAACTTCAGTTAAATAAAGCAAATTCTTCTGATACCGAGGCCCCGTTTTTGGATTTACATCTATCTATTGTAGATGGATTTGTTTCGTGCAAAATTTATGATAAACGCGATGACTTTGATTTTGAGATTGTAAATTTTCCTTTTTTGAATGGTGATGTTCCTCGTGCGCCATCCTATGGCGTTTATATTTCGCAATTAATTCGATTTGCTAGAGTGTGTAGTCATGTAACTGACTTCAACACTCGTAATAAATTATTAACGGCTAAACTTCTTAATCAGGGTTATCGGTACCATAAACTACGCAAAGCCTTTTCAAAATTTTATAGACGCCATTCTGATTTAATTTCAAAATTCAATATTGGACTTAAATCTCTTCTGCAACAAGGTCTATCGGAACCCGAATTTTATGGTGACTTAGTATATAAATTCAGAAAAATATTTAACCGCAATGACTTCAGCACCCAATTTCGTAAAATCATTCTTCGATATAAAAAGATTGGGTACAACATGGATATTATACGACAGACTGCATGCATGGTAGTTAACCCAATCACGGTTGGCAACTTTGCTTCCCTCTTTAATTGCACGCCGGTGGGTCAGGCCTCAGATTCTATGACGGCTCCAACGTAAAGGCTTATTGAAAATTAAAGAGATAATGTTGGTTGGTGCCTGATGCTCTGTCTCTGGTCGGGCTCATCGGAGTCTAACTGTTGGTTTTCTTTTGCTCCAGCATTTCAGTGGTTTCTTGCTGTCGAGTCCTCACCGTTGTCTCACCTCTGTGGTTCTTTGATTTCTGTGTTCACGGAGATGTTGCACTGATGAGTTAGGAGGCCTTCATGCGGACTGAACAAATTATTTGTCTAAATCGCGACGGAAGTAAGGGCGAGGATTGTGGCCACGTAAAATCGATTTAAGCCCCCCAGTGGAAATCTTCCACTGACCGTTCCAAGGCGGCTCTTCTGTGGCGATTTATTTATGTTGTTGTTTGTTACTTACTGTGTGTATCACTTGTGTCTTTTAAATTTGGATGGCCATATGGCCATTTTGTGGGAAAGTAACTGTCCATATGGCCCTCCTTTGTTTAGGTTTCCATTATGGTCTGGTCGCTTAATGTTTGTATTTCTTTCCCTTTGGTGTCTTTTATGGATGGAGTAAGTTAATTGTATCAATTCCTGATCTTTGTTTTACTTCTACATCGAACCCGCGCCCTCCTGATCACCAGACAGACGCGCATCCGACTGAGCTACCGAGGCCGGTACAATTTATGTTTAGAGGCTTTTTTGTAATGCATATCGGGATATGGGTTTACCAGCGTTCTTTCAATCATCAAGCAACCGCTGTAGCTCCATCGGATGCGCGCCTGACTGGTGATCAGGAGGGCGCGGGTTCGATACCAGAATTCTCTCGTAGAGATTGATCATGAAATCTTTTATCCGGTCATTCTCTCCCTTCTGCTGATTAGATCAAGACTGGTAGTTGTCCGGCCCCCGCTCATCGGGGCTTGAAGAAATATATGGGCTGCATGATGCTTCCACGCAGAGCCGAATCCGACCCACGCACGATTACTGGTAAACTGCTTAGAGGATCTAAGCCTGCCCAGGCAAAGCGGTGAGCACGAGTCGGACCGTCCATTCTTAAAACCCTATTGGTTGCATTGGGCGACAGGGCTTGAATTTATTTATGTTGTTGTTTGTTACTTACTGTGTGTGTCACTTTTGTCTTTTTATTTTGGATGGCCATATGGCCATTTTGTGGGAAAGTAACTGTCCTTATGGCCTTCCTTTGTTTAGGTTTCCATTATGGTCTTGTCGCTTAATGTTTGTATGTCTTTCCCTTTGGTGTCTTTTAATACGGGTGGAGTAAGTTAATTGTATCAATTCCTGATCTTTGTTTTACTTCTACTTTGAGATGTAATTTCATCTCATTACACCTCAATGCCGGGTAAAAGTCGCACAAAATTGGAAGCAACGTCTCCAAAATGACCTATACAGTGTTGACGGGGACGTTAAACAAACAAACAAACTGGTAGTTGTCAGTTTCTGGTGAAAGAATGTGTGTATTGTACTGGTTAAACGCTTACGTAAAAGCCTGCCCATGAAACATGTGGAGGTATGAGCTAAATAGTGTTGACTGGGTCGTTAAACTCCTAAACAAACAAACAAAAAATTAAGCTTTTGCGGCAACAGTCCAAGTCCATACAGACAGGACATAACCGTCGGTGCATTATGGGAACACGTCTTTTCAAACATAGTGAAACGCCTACCAACAAAAAAGTGAAAATTTTCAGATAAAGATTCTGAAAGATTTCGTACCACTGCCAAAAAAAAAATAAAAAAAATAAATTGTGGGTACTCGTTTAAAACGCGTCGACGAGACTGTGATAACGAGTATCCACAATTTATATTTTTAGCAGAAATAAGAGAAACATAAAAAGTGTATACCCTTGAAAACCCCAGTTTCACTATAAAAAGTGGGATTTCAAGGGGTCAAAATTAAATGCGTGTTTTCGTGATTGGAATTCTTGTTATAACTAATACTTTACTTTATAACATGGCGTCATTGATAAGCAGTGGTTAACGTCCTGTAATAAATATCGTATGACCACACGTTCAATAACACTTTGGCGGGATTAGGTAACGTCATGACGACGTCCATATCAACACTGCATTTTTTGCAAAAACAAAATGTCAAATTCAAAGGGGGTAAAATCCTTTTTAAAGTGATCATATGATAAACATAATCTTGCATTCGTGTTCATTTCATAAGAAATTTACCAAGGGCTCGTTTCATGAATATCATATGAAATGGCCACTCGTGAAAAACCCTCTATTTACAAGCTGCTATTTTTGCTTAATTCAACTTTGCATTTCAGGCTCTGTGTATTTTGCTTCGCTATTTTTGTTGAATCTATTTGAAGCATGGCATTATATAGGCGTTCAGTTTCCCACCGTTCGTTTATCAAGCCGTCAGGCAGTTTGATCCAATGGTGACGAATGATCGCCTGTTTCAACAAAATTCCACTCTGCAACAAATTATGCGTTATAAATGTATCATATTTGAGAGAAACAACGTGTCCTGCAAACCTTAACAATCAGACATTCATGTATAAATCTAATATGTTGCCACACACAGTCCTCCGGTAATGTCAGAAAGTATCGAATTATTATTTCCTCAACGCCTCTTTTTCAACGATCACTACGTACTCTTTGTCCATTAGGCACGTCAATCTGCACCAATTTGTTGGTTATTTGTTTTAGTCAGAAGTTAAGACGAGACATTTTCTATACAAATATGCAAAGACGAACTATAACAATAATACACGACAAAAGAATAACCGCCTTGCTAAGGTCAGGAAAAAAGTTTTATTTATTTGTTTTACATAGCCACAATCTTCACCCTTGCTTCATTCGTGGTTTAGACAATTTGTTCAGTCCACATGAAGGATTTGTAACTCATCAGTGCATCATTCCCGAGAACATTAAATTAAACGAAAACGACGAGGACTCCACAGCATTAAATAATAACTGCTGGACCAAAAGAAAACCAATTGTTGGACTCCGGTGGGCTCGACTATTTTGTCTCTTTACCAGCCAGAGGCATTCTGGCTTTCTGCAGATGTGCATGTCTGCAAAGAGGCTGGGCACGTCCTT
This sequence comes from Lucinisca nassula, assembly GCA_963580285.1. Lineage (NCBI taxonomy): Eukaryota > Metazoa > Mollusca > Bivalvia > Lucinida > Lucinidae > Lucinisca > Lucinisca nassula. The sequence goes on from OY757010.1 coordinate 172,202,018, forward strand.
GCATGCGACTTCCTAATTACCTTTTTCGCCGAAGCTCGCAGTGAGGTTCTACTTGAAGTAATGTAGTAATTCCTGTGTCATAGTTACAAATGGGTTCTCTTTACTGATGACGGTCTTTCTTCACGTCAGGGGTCTGAGGTCAGAATTGGAAAAAGGAACACCATCAAGGAATTTGTCTGTCCCCAGTGGGCACACAACGTTAAAATGACGTATCAACATCGGAGTGATGTCAACTCATCGCATCGATGTTGATAGGACGTCATTTTAACGCTGAGTGCCTGCTGGTTCTTATGGCTAATACCAGTCTGCTTAGCCATTGCAACAGCCCTCTGTTGCCAGCAACTGCTCTCAGCATGTCTGTTTCCAGCCTGCATCCGGTCCGTGGGGACTACGAAAGCAGGGTCCTCGTCCCAGTCCCCGGGTACAATTGTTTACGATGCTGTCATAAAATTAGATGTTGTTTTGAAGCAGTTGATCATTAATAGGGCCCATCTGGAATTTCTTATTCTAAATATTGTTTGTTTATATATATTTTAGAAAATGGAATATTTTAATAATAATTTAAGAGCATCATAAAACAATTGTAGCGAATGCTTTCATACTTGATACCTTAAGACATATTAGAGATAGGATATTTTTTATAGATGTACTCTGTCGCACGGATTTGTTATCATGATGCTGTATTTTGACAAGTTTTATGTTCTCGGAGTTGTGGCGATGAGAAAGAAATCCTTCACGCAGCCTGAACGAATTATTAAGACAAAACCAATGGCTTGGATTGTGGTCATGTCAAATCTATTTTAGCCCCCGTCACGAAAACATGCTTATATAATTCGGACCCCCTTGAACCCTACGTATTGTGAGCGGAACTCCTCCAACAGTTTAATACCGATCCTTCCAAAACTTAAAAGTTTCTTGAATTATGGTCTGTTTTTTTTTTTTACAGAATCTTAAAATAATTCTTTTCACTTTTTCTAATTTTTAACTTAGAGGTTTTTTTTTTTGCACATCTTTAATATGAAACTGGATATGTAGTAGGTACATTGTGAGTGCAACTCCTCCTACAGTTTAAAACCGATCCTTCAGAATATTTACAGGTGTTTTGATCATGGTCTGAAAATGTGCATGTGCCTTTTACAGAATCCTTTATTTTTATTTATTTTTTTTTCACTTTCCGCGTTAAGTAATACCAATGGTTGTCTGGTTAATTTCCTTATTTTTTAACAGCACAAATGAAAATAAGGCGGGGGACATAAATTATCTGTGGAATTCGCTTTTTACGTACTGTCTGGTGTGGTTTATTATCGTCATACCTCGTCTTCGCATGTACTATGTACTGCAATCTCTTTATTTTTGATAGCCATTTGTCAATTTGTGGGAAAGTAACTGCCCTTTTCATCTTTGCACTTATGACGTTTTAATTATGGTTAACTTGATTTATGTTGGGCATTACGAAAACATGCCTATACAAATACTATGTAAGTTTACTTACCAACGAAACATCAATAAGAAAAGTAATGTATACCCCTGCAAATCCCAGTTTTACTGTATAAAAGTGTGGTTTAAGGGGAGTCACATTTTTATAGGCGTGTTTTCGTGATTGATTTCTTTCCCTTTGGTGTCTTGGCTGGAGGTTTGAGATATTTGTTATTACGATAACATTTGTGCGTCATATGTAGGACCCTACTTGAGTTACATGTTACATGAGTGTTCATGTATAATTTGATTTTTTGCTTTCATGGGCAGTTTCATACATGCCCGTAACATGTTATTTTATCTCCTGTCATATCAGATAGATTTAGTCAAAAGGTTGTATTTTCCAACCCTTTGAATGAAATCGCAGCTCTTGATATTCGCTTCTGGTTGGCCTGTGCAATATTCCATACAGGCGACAGGTCGATCATGCAAATCGTTTTTATGTGGGCAAATGCTGTATGGCCATCGCATGATCGAATTACTTGGCCTGACAAATCCCTATATAAGTTACGGACCTTTTAGCGTCATCTGTGGGACAGAACATTTCCATAGGTGAAGTTGCAGGGCCAGCAGTGAGTAAAATAGTTTTATTATCTCTGTTTTTTTTTCTAGATACAGCGCTTCTCTTTCATGTAATGTTCTTCTCGTGATAATATTGCCATTTTCTCCCTGTACAGCATACAGGGATGGCTCTTTGTGTTGTGCAGATGAGAAATGGGTCCCAAGCGCTGGATTTGTTGCATTCATAGCTCACCGGTCATTGCAAGGGTAGATAATTGCGTTACAATTGCTGTACCATTCATTGCAGGGGCAGATAACCGTGTTACGAGATGGAATAGGAAACCTTTCTGGTGCTTATGCACATCTAAATTATTTTATTAGGTATATGGCAAGGCAGCGCGACTGAAATATTTTAGGTGAAATATGGTAGGCAAAATATGCCGCTCCACGCACAAATCGTGCACATACGATGTATGCATGTGTGTTTTTTTGTGGAAATTATTAACTATACAGTCGGCCGCTATAAGATTGATTTCTATATAGTCTGCGTAAAAGTCGCCAACCGCCAAATTGTTCATGCCAGTTACAATGTTGTTGGTGTTCGTACTGTCGGGAGTTATACCATTGATCTGTAGGGAAGTTTCATCATTTTTTGCCTAAGGGAAATACAATTTTAACGTAAATCAGTGATCTGCATAAATTTGTTACATGGCTATGATTATGGATAGTATATTTTCTTGTCACAATTTTAGCGAGCTAGCACGGGTATGCACAATTATGATTTTCCTGTAGTAGTCATAGGTATAAATGCCCTGAAAATGAACATTATACCAGTAGAAGGTCAATTGTAAATGTTACGAGATAGTATAGGCAACTTCTCTGGTGCTTATGCACATCTAAATTAATTTAGTAGGTATATGGCAAGGCGGTGCGAGTGAAATATTTTAGGTGAAATACGGTAGGCAAAATGTGCTGCTCCGTGCACAAGTCATGCACATATCATACGATGTATGCATGAGTGGTTTGTGGAGATTTTTTACCATACAGTTGGCCGCTATAAGGCTGATTTCTATAAAATTTGCCTAAAAATCGCCAACCGCCAAATTGTGCCATATATAATTTTCATTCCAGTCACGATGTTGTGTGTGTTCGTTTTGACGGGAGTTATACCATTGATTTATAGGAAAGTTTCATCATTTTTCCCTAGGGGAAATACTATTTAAACGCAAATCAATTATCTTCTCGATTTTTGCTATATGGCTATGATGGTGGAAGGTATCTTCACTTTGCCACGGTTTTAGCGAGCTAACACGAATATGCATGATTTTCCGGTAGTATTCATAGGTATAAATACCCTGAAAAACAAACACTATTCAGCAACAGGTCAAGTGCGAATAAATGAACACAACATCGTGGCGGGACAGAGAACGAATATAGAACGGCACAACGATGTGTGGTGGCCTGCTGCTCCCTGCCAGATAGGAGCAGGTACTGGTGCGACGCTTTCGGTTTAGAGTCCAGCAAGGGCGGACATACCCAATAACAGACCGCCGAGACCATATTAGACAGGTCGTGGAAAACAACCTAGAGTCGATTCAACCATATTAAACAGGTCGTGGAAAACAACCTGGAGTCGATTCAAACGAAGAAGTTACCGGGACTTCAAGTTCGTATTCAATCGATAAATAATATAAATCAACATGTGGTCGACAAGGCCGACGAACTAGTTGACAGCAGTGCGCGAGATGGGGTTCACCCTATGTGAACTTGTAATCTGGCCAGTCGCGTTTTTGTGTTGTTTCTTTTTCTTATTTTGTTGTTGTGTTTATTTGCTTCTGTAGACACTCACGTCACCCCGGTCCGAGCACAGAACATTGTTTTGCCTTCGGGACGGACGTCTTGAGTGGGCTATAGAAGCAAGTTATGTGATGTTTTGTGTAAGCATTGAGCAGGTACTGGTGCTACGCTGTTGGTTTCGTGTCCAGCAAGGGCGGACGGACCCAATAACAGACCGTCGAGACCATATTAGACAGGTCGTCGAAAACAACATGGAGTCGAGTCAACCATATTAAACAAGTCGTGGAAAACAACCTGGAGTCGATTCAAACGAAGAAGTTACCGGGACTTCAAGTTCGTATTCAATCGATAAATAATATAAATCAACATGTGGTCGACAAGGCCGACGAACTAGTTGACAGCAGTGCGCGAGAGGGGGTTCACCCTATGTATACTTGTAATCTGGCCAGTCGCGTTTTTGTGTTGTTTCTTTTTCTTATTTTGTTGTTGTGTTTATTTGCTTCTGTAGACACTCACGTCACCCCGGTCCGAGCACAGAACATTGTTTTGCCTTCGGGACGGACGTCTTGAGTGGGCTATAGAAGCAAGTTATGTGATGTTTTGTGTTAGTATTGTTGTATATAGATTCTGTAAATGATTCATGCCATTCATTTGATATCTTTCTTGTGCCTTACCCCACAGCTGCCCGTACACCTGTCAGGGATCACGCTCGGTTGTCTTGTCAGCAATGGGTTTGCGGGACGCCGTAAACCCACATGTAACACATACTTCAATGAAATATTATGGGTGTGATGAAATTGTTATTGACCATCAACTCTGTGTGTGTCCCTTATGAAGTCTGCAACAATATTTATGAGTTAAAGGTTACATTCATCAGAAAAGGAATTAATGCCTGTTACTAGGCAGGCTGCAGTTAGTTTAATATTACTGTATAAAAATGACAAGCTTGAAGATTATTGATCATTTTCATTCTTTGTTCTATAAATTTGGTGCATTCAAAATAAAACGAATACTTTTGTTTTCTTTGTTATCATGACAGTTATTACAGAAGGGTGAGTCATTAAGATGGTCTTTAAATAGATCACTGTTTAACTGACTTTTCTCATTCCTCGGTTGACATATAATAATGTTGTACCTTCTTGTTGCAAAAGAAAAATGTTTAGGAGGTTCGGTTATTTCTCTTTTTAGCAATTTCTTAAATGTATATAGTGGTGTTGTGTTGTTTAGTTCAGGTGATAAATTATTCCAAAGATTTGTTGTTCAGATAAAAAAAACTGATTTAGTTTTGGGCGTTGGGCGTTTTAATTTTACTCTCAGACTGTTGCTCACTGAATCTGTGCAGAAGAGTATCCAAGTAATTAGGGACTGCATTATTTAAAATTTCATAAAACTGTATTATGTTTTCTCCTTTCAGCAAGTGGGCATAGGCCAAACTCATTGTACAGTACATTATGAGATGTTCCCTTAAGCAAACCTGTGATGATTCTACATCTATCGAGTTGAACATTTTCGAGAAAATTTGATTTTGTTGGTTGATGTTGTCCCAGACTATGTCACCACATTCCAAGGTAGATCTAATGAACGATGTATAGAGAGATTTTTATGCCCCCGCCATTCGAAGAATGGTGGAAAGGGCATATAGCGTTGCCCCTGTCCGTCCGTCCGTCCGTCCGTGCGTCCGTTCGTCCGTGCGTCTGTCCGTCCGTGCGTCCGAAACTTAAACGCAGTCAATAACTTCCTTATTTCTTGATGGATTTTAAAATTACTCGGCATCCATGTTAACCATCATGAGACGACGTGTCACGTGCAAAACCCAGGTCCGTACCACCAAGGTCAAGGTCATACTTAGAGGTCAAAGGTCAAAAAAAGGGCCCGAAACTTAAACGCAGTCAGTAACTTTCTTATTTCTGGATGGATTTTGAAATTATTTTGGAGAAATGTTAACCATCATGAGTCGATGTGTCACGTGCAAAACCCAGGTCCGTACCTCCAAGGTCAAGGTCATACTTGGAGGTCAAAGGTCAAAAAAAGGGTCCGAAACTTAAACGCAGTCAATAACTTTCTTATTTCTGGATGGATTTTGAAATTACTTTGTAGAAATGTTAACCATCATCAGTCGATGTGTCACATGCAAAATCCAGGTCCGTACCTCCAAGGTCAAGGTCATACTTGGAGGTCAAAGGTCAAAAAATGGGTCCGAAACTTAAACGCAGCCAATAACTTACTTATTTTTGGATGGATTTTGAAATAATTTTGAAGAAATGTTAACCATCATGAGACAATGTGTCACATGCAAACCCAGATCCGTACCTCCAAGGTCATACTTGGAGGTCAAATGGTATAAAAAGGGTCCAAAACTTAAACACTGTCAATAACTTTCTATGGATGAATACGAACATAGACATATTTTCGGGCGGGGGCATCCGTGTCCTATGGACGCATTTCTAGTCTATCTAAGTCATGCTTAAGCATTCTAAGGATGTTCAGTCTATATGCAGCTTTTAAATAGGTTCTCTGGTCGGGCCCATCGGAGTCTTAACTGTTGGTTTTCTTTTGCTCCAGCATTTCAGTGGTTTCTCGCTGTCGAGTCCTCACCGTTGTCTCATCTCTGTGGTTCTTTGATTTTTTGTGTTCACGGAGATGTTGCACTGATGAGTTAGGAGGCTTTCATGCTGAGTGAACAAATTATTTGTCTAAATCGCGACGGAAGTAAGGGCGAGGATTGTGGCCACGTAAAATCGATTTAAGCCCCCCAGTGGAAATCTTTCCACTGACCGTTCCAAGGCGGTTCTTCTGTGGCGATTTATTTATGTTGTTGTTTGTTACTTACTTTGTGTATCACTTGTGTCTTTTAATTTTGGATGGCCATATGGCCATTTTGTGGGAAAGTAATTGTCCTTAAGGCCTTCCTTTGTTTAGGTTTCCATTATGGTCTGGTCGCTTAATGTTTGTATTTCTTTCCCTTTGGTGTCTTTGGTGGGTGAAGTAAGTTAATTGTATCGATTCCTGATCTTTGTTTTACTTCTACTATCTAAGACTAAGGTAGAAATGGTGTTTTGCATATTTTAGTGTTTTATTGTCAAATTTAACATCGAGTGACTGTGAATGTCTTTTGAGTAAATGTCATTGAGGTACATGTAGTTTTAGATGGATGAAAAATAACGCAACAATCCTCGAACCACTTTGCAGTTTATACAAGTCATCATTCAAGGCCTGTATGGAGTTAGCGTTTTCAATTACAGTAAAGAAAGATGTCATCTGCAAACAATCGAATATTTGTGTCAGTGTTATTTACTATGTCATTAATATATAACAAGAAAAGATAGGTACCTGTACAGACCCGTGTGGTACTCCAGCACAGGTAGGTAGCCAAGTTAAAGAAAAGCCTTCACTTGTTTTACGCTGTTTTCTGTCAGATAGATAACTTGTAAACCGCTTGAGAATATTTCTATACCATTGTTTCTAAGTTCATGTAAAAGTCCTTGGTGCCAAACTATTCAAAAAAGCTTTACTTATATCGCAAAAAAATGAATTTCAATTCTAATCCTTCGTCTAAGTTTTCAACAATAATTTTATACAGTTCAAGAAGCAGGTTAACTGTTGAGTCCCTAGATCAGAAGCCTGACTGATAGTTTATTAGGATTTTGTTTACTTCTAAATAATTATTCAGATATTTGAAAAATATTTTTTTTCAGGATTTTGCCAAGGCAGCTAGTAACTGAGATGGGTCTATAATTGGTTGAGTCTTGGTTATCCCCTTTTCCTTTGAACATAGCAGAGAGATGTTTGCCATATTCCATTGGTGTGGAACTAGACCAAACTCAAGAGACATATTGAAAAGTAAGGCAAGTGGATAATGAATACAGTTAAATATCAATTTCAATAATTTAAGGGAAATTTCATCAGGTCCCGCAGGTTTTGATGTCGCCCTCGCCCTTCGGGACTTGAAGAAATATTTGGCCTGCAAAATGCTTCCACACATAGCTGAAACCGACCGCACACGAGTACTGGTAAACCGCTTAGAGGATCTAAGCTTGCCCCGGCAAAGCAGTGCGAGTCGGACCGTCCATGCTTATAAACACAGTTGGTTTCATTGGGCGACAAGGCTTGGGATGTCATTTGATCTCAATGTCGGGTGAAAGTCCCAAAAATTAGAAGCAACGTCTCCCAAATGACCTATACAGTGTTGACGGGGACGTAAAACCTCAAATCTAACAAACAGGTTTTGATGGGTTTTAGTAAGTGTAATTGGTCTTTTACATCTTGGCTTGTAATCTGTATTAAACTATAGATTTTAAATCTGAAAATGGCCAGGAAAAAAGTTTCAAGTCTTAACTCGTTAATGCCTTGTTTTATGGAAGTCTGTACTGATTAATTTGTTAGAGTTGGGGTTTAACGACCCCGCCAACACTATTTGGGTCATTTTGGAGACATCGCGTCCAATTTTGTGGGACTCTTAGTCCTTCTACGCGGTTTACCAATACTCGTGTGAGGTCAGATTTAGCTCTGCGTGGAAGCATCATGCAGCTCATTCTATTTCTCCAAGCCCCGATGGGCGTACTGAAAGCAAAATAATCGTTGCGGTATCTGATCTGGGTCTAAACTGTGTGTATTTTTGAGACGCTATGCAATAATCGACTAATCAGAAGTTTAGGCTAAACTCTCCACCTGCCTTTTCAAATCTATTGAAAAACTTACCACCTAAAAAAAATTTTCAGATAATAAATCTGATATTTCCGTTCAAAACATAGATTGCGAGACTCGTTAGAACATCCTCAGCGGGGCGGTTCTAACGAGTGGTTTTTTCTGCTCAAAACATAGGTTGCGGGTATTCGTTAGAACCGCCTCGGTGAGGAGGTTCTAACGGGTACCCACAATCTATTATTTTGAGCAGAAATAAAGAAACTAGTGTATAGTATACACTGTATACCCATTTAAACCCCAGTTTTACTGTATAAAACGTGGGGTTTTAAATTACAAAGGTATGTTTTCCTGATGGATATTATTATATTTTTCATCCGGAAAACACACCTGTATAATTTTGACACCATCGAACCCCACTTTTATATACTAAAACTCGGGTTTGCAGGGGTAAACCTTAGTCCTAATTTATGCTCTGAAGTATTGATTGTTGGTACTCGTTAGAACCGCATCGATTAGGCGGTTATAACGAGTACCCACAATCTATATTTCGAGCAGAAATAAGAAAAATATCACAATTTTTCGTCTTAAATTTTTCATTTTTTCGGTGATAAAGGTTACAATGTATTTGTATAGGCGTGTTTTCGTAATGTATTCCAGGTCGCTGACAGACAGCACGCTACACATGGAAGAACCTGGTGAGGTAGAAGTAACATTCCAATTCGTCGAGAGTGGTTCTAGTGACGGGGTTGCATTCACTTTAAAGAGAAAGAAACAGAGGAGGAACGGTTGAGTGGCGATGTGGCGTCAGATACAAGACGGCGACGTGCCCTGTAATCATCCAACAGCGTGGAAACGACTGCGTACAGCACAAAGACCATCTGCATGCTGCTAGACCGGGTATTTTGAGGACCGTTGAAATGCAGAAAAATGTGGGTTTCACTTTGATGGCTATTGTATTTTACTATTTTAATTACATTAAATTCGTTTGAAACGAATCAGTGACATGAAGACACATAATTATAACTTATGACATATATACTAGTATTTTTGCAGACAAAAATGTGAGCAGCTTCCTGATCATTGCCTCCACTTCTATTTCGCTTTCATTTTTCAGCAAAATTAACATACACTTACAAATTGCGTAATCAAAGTGGCGTCTATTAACCCAGTCAGCAAAGAATGACGGGTCAACGGCGGGCCGATAGCAATAAATCGTATCGCTGTCGGCCCGACGGTGGTCCGTTGTTGAGTGCTGACTGGGAAGGTTTTTGTCGCACCTGCTAAACCTGCTTTAGCAGGAAGACATAGGCGTGCAAGTTTCCGTCCGTCCGTTCGTTCGTTCATCCGTCCGGTTGTCCGTCCGTCTTTCCTTCAACATTTTACACTGGGTGTCTTGTCATCGCAACTCCTCCTACAGTTTCTTACCGATTATTTTCAAACTTTTGGTGTGTTTTTGCCACGGTATGAGAATGCGCATGTGGTTTGGACTTTTGTGGTGTATTCCTTGCTTCCAAAGGATAACCCTTTTATAGAACATATTTAACTTCACTACAGCTGGTGTGTGGGAATGTGTGGCGGGGGTAAAACATCTCCCTGCCCTAGATCATAGTGTAGATTATATTTTCTTGTCCTTTGGGATCATTGATTCCATTGTGGAATTTTGAAAATATCTGAGGGTCACTGATGAGGCCTAATTTGCCGAAGTTGGCTAGTCTGGCCCAGAAAACATGTACACTCCATATTTTTCACTTCTGTGGTGTATTCCTTGCTTCCAAAGGATAACCCTTTTATAGAACATATTTACCTTCGGATCAATTTTTATCACTTTTTCCACTGTTATGCATAAGAATTTATTTTTCTGATTCCCACTTGCACCCCACTGTGACCTAATAGTGCTATAAATATCTTGTTAATCTTCTTATAGAAGATTCTAGAAAACTGAGTCACAGATTAATTTCATTTTTGTAAACAACATGTTTACAAGGAAAAGTACTTCAGAACCTTCCAGAAAGTTCTGGGTTGCATTATTATTAGAAAATACCTCATCTTATTCCACAGCCCTCTGGAATGTTCTAGAGAAATCTTAGGGTCTATAAAAGAGCTTGATTTTTCTCACTGAGGGAGACTTTGGAGTTTGATGTTTGGGCATTTAAGAAAAGTTATTTATAAATTCTGTGTGGGATTGTTAAAGGATATTACTTTTCATTTTGGACTGTGAATTCTGTGGGATCAAGGAAAATAGATTCATTCAGGATATTTCATAACAGAGCTAAGTACATTTAATTTTCTTACTTCTACAGGTTAAAGTTAACTTGTAAATAAATTTTGTTAAAATTTTCCAAAAGGCTTGTTTGCTTTTTCTTTCTGCTACGCCTGGCTCGTAACAGAAATTGGGGGCTAAGCCGGGATAAACCATTTCGAGCATTTTAAAACCGACATTTCATGTGACGGCAGGTAATTGTCATTTCTTGTCAAATATAGACTTGGCAGTTGCTTCACAGGATTGGTGTTTCCCTATAGGCATATGGGGGATTGTCATTTCATGTGAATGTCATTTCAGGTGAAATAGTACTTGTCATTTCATGTGAAATTCTTATTGGGCTTGTCATTTCAAAAAAAAAAAAAAATATATATATATATATAAAACTTGTCAAATTAACCTCAATCTTTATTACCCTAATTACTTAATAAAACATACAAAAAGCAAACATGTCGTTTGATTTGAGAAGCTTTTTGGCTCAGCCTACTCAGGAGTTGTTTAATCTGGCCAAAAGGACAGATTTGTTAGATATTGCTTCCCATTATGGGGTTACTGCTGTCAAAACAAGCATGAAGAAGCATGAAATTAAGAATATTTTGGTACAGTTTTTTGTTGATGAAGAACTTTTCGATCCATCTGCTTTGTCTCTCATTATGGTTTCACATACTGAATTACAAATGAGACAAATTGAAATAGGAAGGCAAATTGAATTAGAAAAGTTAAGATTAGAGATGGAAGAACGAGGCAAAGAAAAAGAAAGAGAAATGCAGAGACAAATGCAGATGGAAAGATTAGAAATGGAAGAACGTGTTCGAAAAGAAAAAATAGAACAGGAAGAAAAAAATAGAGAAATGGAAGAAAGGGAGAGGGAAAAACAAAGAGAAATGGAAGAAAGAGAGAGGGAAAAACAAAGAGAAATGGAGGAACGGATTGAGTTAGAAAAGGAAAAAATGAGATATAGTATTGAAGAAAAAGAAAGGGAAAGGCAATTTCAATTAAGGCTGAAAGAAATGGAACTCCAGGGTCAAGATAGGGTGAAACATACCCCTGTTTTTGACTCTGGTAGTTACTTTGATGCAACAAAGCACATCAGATTAGTTCCACCATTTCAGGAAAAAGAGGTAGATAAGTATTTTTTGCATTTCGAAAAAGTTGCAGAAAATTTAAAATGGCCAAAAGAGCATTGGACCTTACTTTTGCAAAGCGTTGTTGTCGGAAAGGCTCGAGACATTTACACTCAGCTGACTGTCGAGCAAAGCTCAGACTATGATTTGGTTAAGGAGCTTATTCTTAAGGCATATGAATTGGTCCCTGAAGCTTACAGGCAAAAATTTAGGAATTGTAAAAAAGAAATTTCCCAGACCCATATAGAATTTGCTCGAACCAAAGAACAGCTATTTGATAGGTGGTGTTCTTCTAAAAAGGTAGGCTCTGATCATGACAAACTTAGACAGCTTGTCCTTGTTGAAGAGTTCAAACGGTGCATAAATTCAGACATTAAATCTTTTCTCGATGAAAGACAGGTTGAAACTTTGGAGGAAGCTTCTCGTTTGGCAGATGATTATGCTTTGACTCATAAAGTCTCATTTGTGAACAGGCCTTATCCTCGAAAACCTTATAATCCACAGACAGGTCCAAGATTCTATCCCAGTAATCCTTCTGGTAGTTATAGCCATACATCTAGTACTATGCCCAAACTTTCTGGTGAAAATAAAAGCCAGAATCCGTCCAAACCTTCTGGTGAAAACAAAAGCCAGAATTTTTCCAAACCTTCTGGTGAAAACAAAGACCAGAATCCCTTATCTCAATCTCAAGTAGTGTGTTATTATTGTAAAAATACAGGTCATTTGATCTCTGAGTGTTTAAAATTAAAGCGAAGGAAAGAAAGAGAAAGACAAGAGGAACTTAAGCCTACAGGCTTGACTTCTATAAGGCCAAAACCACAGTCTTGTGTAAGGGAGGAAACTCTTTCTGATACCAAATTATCTGAGACTGATACAGTTATGGAGTGTTATGAACCATTCTTATCAGATGGTTTTGTGTCACTAAATGGTGACAGTTATGCCCATCCTACCCCTATTAAAATCTTACGAGATACCGGAGCTTCTCAATCTCTTATTCTAGCAGATACTCTGCCTTTTTCTGAGAAGACTTCTTTGGGCCAAAGTGTCCTTATTCAGGGTGTGGAATGTGGATTTGTTAATGTTCCGCTCCATAACGTTTATTTGTCATCAGACTTGGTATCCGGTTCAGTGGCTGTTGGTATTAGACCTTCTTTACCTTTTAAAGGTGTTCATTTGTTGCTAGGCAATGACTTAGCTGGAGATAAGGTTGTGGTAAACCCACTTTTGACTACTAATCCTTGCATAGACCAACCGCCTGATCCCATTGAGCAGGAAATTCCTGATCTTTATCCGTCTTGTGCAGTCACAAGGGCTATGGCACGTAAGGCCAAGCAAACTGATGGGAAACAGGATTTTGATTTAACTGATACCTTTTTGGGTCAGTCTTTTAATGACGAGATAACAAGGTCTCTGTCTTCAAGCCTGCCTGATAAGCAGACAGATTTTCATGAGAATAACTCATCTTTAGATCTAGGCCATGACATAATGTCTGGGTCTCAACTAGCTATAGAACAGCATAAGGATCCTGAAATTTCGCCTTTATTTGAAAGGGCCTTAGATGAGCAGGAAGTATCTCAGGTCCCAGTCTGTTATTATGTCAAAAATGACATTCTTATGAGAAAATGGCGTCCACCAGACGTCTCAGCAGAAGACGAGTGGACTGTCAACCATCAGATAGTGGTTCCACGGGTTTACCGTTCCCAAATATTAAACTTGGCACATGAAACTCCCATGTCAGGACATTTAGGTGTAAATAAAACCTATCACAAGATTCTTAATCATTTTTACTGGCCTGGGTTAAAATCAGATGTTTCTCAGCATTGTAGGTCCTGTCATACATGCCAAATGGTAGGAAAACCCAATCAGACTATACCTAAGGCTCACTTGCAGCCTATACCTGCTTTTGATGAACCTTTCAGTCGAATAATTATAGACTGTGTGGGTCCCTTGCCCAGAACTAAGTCTGGCTGTGAATATCTTTTGACTATTATGTGTGCTTCCACACGTTTTCCCGAAGCCATTCCCTTAAGAAATATCAAAACTAAGACAATCGTCAAGGCCTTAGTGAAGTTTTTCACATTTGTTGGGCTTCCTAAATCTATTCAGTCAGACCAAGGCTCAAATTTTATGTCTGGAATATTTCAACAAGTAATGCATGAACTTGGCATTGTACAGTATAAGTCATCGGCCTATCATCCTGAAAGTCAAGGCGCCCTTGAAAGATTCCATCAAACATTGAAAAACATGATAAGATCATATTGTTTTGACACAGAGAAGGATTGGGATGAAGGCATCCATCTCCTTTTATTTGCTGTTAGAGAATCTGTGCAAGAATCTCTTGGCTTCAGTCCATTTGAATTAGTATTTGGCCATACTGTTCGTGGTCCTTTGAAACTTCTCAAAGAGAAATTTCTCTCCAATGATAATACCTCCCTGAATTTACTTCAGTATGTGTCCGATTTCAAAACTAGACTTTCAAAAGCTTGTGAGGCTGCTCGGACCAATCTTCAGTCAGCCCAAAGGAAAATGAAACAGCTATATGACATAGGGACAAAAGAAAGGAATTTTAAACCAGGTGATAAGGTACTAGCTCTTTTGCCTATTCCAGGAAAATCGTTGCAGGCCAGGTATTATGGTCCATACACTGTAGACAAAAAGATCAGTGACGTAAATTACATAATAAACACTCCTGGGAGGCGCAAGCTAAAGCAGCTATGTCATATTAACATGCTTAAGGAATACATAGATAGGGACAATACATCTTTAACATCAGTCAATCTAGTTAGCTCTGTACCACTTAATTCATGTGACAATGACTGTGAGGATATTAATTCAGTGAAGTCGGATCCCACATCATCAAAACTTCAGAATTCTGACATTCTACGGAATCTTGACCAGAAACTGTCACATCTAGAGCCAAATCAGCGGAATGAACTGAAACAGCTGATTTTTGAATATGAACACTTATTTCCTGACATTCCAACACGGACAGACAAAATATTTCACGATGTGGACATAAATGGGTCTAAACCTGTAAAACAACACCCATACAGGATGAATCCTGTGAAACAAAAATATCTTAAAGAAGAAGTTCAGTATCTATTAGACAATGATTTTATTGAACCAAGCCAAAGTGAATGGAGTTCTCCTTGTATTCTAGTACCAAAACCTGATGGGACATATCGTATGTGTACAGATTTTAGGAAAGTTAATTCCTTAAGTAAAACAGATAGCTTTCCTATTCCAAGAATGGATGACTGCATTGATAACATCGGGAATGCCAAATACATAACGAAATTCGACCTTCTGAAAGGATTTTGGCAAATTCCACTCACAGATAGAGCAAAGGAGGTTTTGGCATTCACAACACCAGACGGATTATTTAACTATAAAGTTATGCCATTTGGAACGAAAAACTCTCCGGCAACATTTCAGCGCTTAATAAACATGGTAATTGCGGGGCTGGAAGGCTGCAGTGCTTATATCGATGATGCTATCATACACAACGACCAGTGGAATCAACATCTTGGGACTATTCGAGCATTCTTTGATAGACTGAGTAATGCCAAATTGACAATCAATCTTGCTAAAAGTGAATTCTGCCATGCAAGTTTGACATTTCTAGGTCATGTTGTAGGTCAAGGTCATGTGAAACCCATTGATGCTAAAGTTGAGGCTATCTCAAATTTTCCCGTACCCACGTGCAAAAGACAGCTGATGCGATTTCTTGGTATGGCTGGTTATTACAGAAAGTTCTGTAATAATTTCTCTGTCATTGCTGAGCCTTTGACAAATTTGCTCAGCAAAAGAACAAAATTCCATTGGAATGCAATATGCCAAAATGCTTTTGATAAACTTAAAGCCATACTCAAGAGTGAACCAGTTCTCTTAGCACCAAACTTTGAAAAGGAGTTTAAGCTAGCTGTAGATGCTAGTGACGTAGGTGCAGGTAGTGTTTTGTTGCAGGAAGATGAAAATGGTGTGGATCATCCAGTTTGCTACTTTTCCAAAAAGTTTAATAAGCATCAGAGAAATTACTCTACCATAGAGAAGGAGTGCTTGTCTCTGATTCTTGCTCTGCAACATTTCGAAGTTTATCTTACCCCTACTACTGCACCGATTGTTGTTTTCAGTGATCACAATCCACTGACTTTCATACATAAAATGAAAAACAAAAATCAGCGGTTGCTCAGGTGGAGTCTTATGCTACAAGAGTATAATTTAGACATAAGACATATCAGAGGGAGAGATAACATTATCCCTGATGCCCTTTCAAGAGCTTGAGCAGTGTCAGGAGTTGTGTTTTTCTTTCCTATTAAAGTGGATTGTAGATACATGTAATTTTATATGCTATGCTCAATATTTTATTATTCTTAAAGCAAAAGAAAGCTTTATTACATAAATCTTTCTTTTCCTCGAAGAGGGGGAGTGTTATGCATAAGAATTTATTTTTCTGATTCCCACTTGCACCCCACTGTGACCTAATAGTGCTATAAATATCTTGTTAATCTTCTTATAGAAGATTCTAGAAAACTGAGTCACAGATTAATTTCATTTTTGTAAACAACATGTTTACAAGGAAAAGTACTTCAGAACCTTCCAGAAAGTTCTGGGTTGCATTATTTTTAGAAAATTACCTCATCTTATTCCACAGCCCTCTGGAATGTTCTAGAGAAATCTTAGGGTCTATAAAAGAGCTTGATTTTTCTCACTGAGGGAGACTTTGGAGTTTGATGTTTGGGCATTTAAGAAAAGTTATTTATAAATTCTGTGTGGGATTGTTAAAGGATATTACTTTTCATTTTGGACTGTGAATTCTGTGGGATCAAGGAAAATAGATTCATTCAGGATATTTCATAACAGAGCTAAGTACATTTAATTTTCTTACTTCTACAGGTTAAAGTTAACTTGTAAATAAATTTTGTTAAAATTTTCCAAAAGGCTTGTTTGCTTTTTCTTTCTGCTACGCCTGGCTCGTAACACCACATTGTGAACTTAGTCATTTTTAACCTTCAATTGATATATGATAGGTACCTCTTGTCATCGCAACTGCTCTTGCAGTTTTAAACCGATCATTTTGAAACTTAACACGTGCTTTCGGCATGGTATGAGAATGTTCATGTGGTTTCGACATAATTCTCAGAATATTTTGTTTTCACTTTTTGCACATAATGATCTTAGCCATTTTTAAGCTTCATTTGATATACGATAGGTACCTCTAGTCATCGCAACTCCTCCTACAGTTTCATACCGATTATTTTGAAACTTTGTGTGTGTTTTGCCATGGTATGAGGATGCGCATGTGGTTTGGACTTTATCTTCGAATAAATTTTTGTCACTTTTTCCACATTGTGAACTCAGTCGTTTTTAACCTTCAATTGATATATGATAGGTACCTCTTGTCATCGCAACTCCTCTTGCAGTTTTATACCAATCATTTTGAAACTTTGCGTGTGCTTTCGCCATAGTATGAGGTTGTGCATGTGGTTTCAACATTATTCTCAGAATATTTTTTTCTCACTTTTTTACACATTGTGAACTTAGCCAATTTTAAGCTTCAGTTGATATACAATAGGTACCTCTTGTCATCGCAACTCCTCTTACAGTTTAATATTGATCACTTTGAAACTTTGTGTGTGTTTTTGCTATGGTATGAGGATGTGCATGTGGTTTGGACTTTATCTTGGGATCAGTTTTTATCACTTTTTCCACATTGTGAACTTAGTCAGTTTTTTTACCTCACATATATAGGCTATAGATTCTCCTCAAAGCCCTATATTCATTTCTTCTGCCTTAAATAAACTTTTTTTTGGTAGAGCAGGTGGGGAGCAGATGCGACATCAACTTCACCGAATTGTATCTCTGGTTGTTTTGTTATTGTAGAAAATAAAAAAGGCATGAGACTTCGTGCAGATTATCTCCTGTAATTATCTCCATTCAGGCGGTGAAAAAATGTTCACTGTACTAGCTACCCGCTTAATTTGTGTGTGGGAAACTGACCAGCTCATACATGAGCTATAAAGTGTTGACTGGGCCGTAAAACACATAAAAAGCAACCCAAAAATCAGACTGGGTGACATTCATACTGACTGGATCTTAGGCACAGGGTATTAACTCGCGTTTGTGAAAGAGAGTGACTACCCCGATACCTGGATGAAAAATGTTTGTGAGTATGTGAACTTGGCTTGGGATTCGCGGCTTGGAATATCGATTTTGTCTAACATTCACAAATATTTTACTATACTTTACTACTACGGAATAAATCGAATTCCAAACGCCATATTCCAGACCCCAAGCTAACTTCATACACTTAATATTTGTTTACTTAAGTTTGTTCATCCATTTTGTCTTTCAGGTAAAAGAGGTTGCAGTGGTCCATGTATTTGAGCCTGCACATGTCATTATAGACCAGGTACTTGAAGAAGGCGCTGACCCGCGAGAACCAGAGGCCTCAAGACCAGCCTATCAGAAATTACTACGTAACTGTAACCGGATTAGACAAATGCAAAGGCTAGAAGATCCTAAAGATATGCATTTCGAGGTAACTGTGTAATTAATTAGCTACTTTTGGCCTTCAAGGCCTCGTCTGTGACCATAAATACAAAACTGACGATGTAACATAAGACAGAAAGTGTAAATTTAGACTTATCTAAAAACACACTGCTACTAAACTCACTGTTTTGTTATATTTGATCAATTCTCGAATACCGAGCCGCGTATCTGGAAAAGATAACTTTTGTCCTTGCTTGAAACGAGCAGCCTCCGCATCTGTTTAAACATGTTTTGTATCCCCGTTGCATGATAGTGACGGGGTATTAAAGTATCACGTAGGTCGTCCGTTTGTTCGTCTTTATCTTCATTTCCGAACAATAACTGGAATAACTGTCAATGGATTTTCACTGAACTTAGTTCGAGTTTTATATTGTGAAAATCTGGCA
This sequence comes from Lucinisca nassula, assembly GCA_963580285.1. Classification (NCBI taxonomy): domain Eukaryota; kingdom Metazoa; phylum Mollusca; class Bivalvia; order Lucinida; family Lucinidae; genus Lucinisca; species Lucinisca nassula. The sequence goes on from OY757010.1 coordinate 172,220,758, forward strand.
AATCACCACAACCATGATAGTCAAATTGTACGAATTCGGGTGATGATGAGTCTTTGATAACCGAATGTCCAAAAGACACATTTTTCGGGGGCACGACCTATAGTCTTTCAAAACGCAGTGAGGCGTGACTGCACTTTCATTTTTGGACTAGTCTGTGTTTTAGGTAAGTCACCTTCTGTTGGGATTTTACATTGGGAGATATAGTTTTACTGAGATTCGTACTGCATCATTCTAACCATTTGGCCACGACTTCTACATAATGGCATTATCAAAAAAAAAATATTTATAATTTTAAAATCCAATGTAAAAAGAAATCCAAAACGTGTTTCATCTAAAACATGGAACAGTCTTGCCACGCTTGAACGTTGAACTCTCAAAGGTCGTTGATAAACTATATCTGTTTGTTTGTTGTTATTCCAGCTTGATCGTGATTTCATTGGTTTCAAGACAACAAAAGTGTTTTTCGACAAGACGTTCGCCATTCAGACAGTCAACATAACCTGTTCGCCACCGACAAACAGCTAGAGCTCCTGTGTAAAGCGAAAACCTGGCACATAGATGACATTCAAGATAGTGAACAAGCCGTTCTATCAGCTACTATCAATCCATGGTTTTGTGAAGTCTGGCGAAATTATGAAGCAGTTACCACTTATGTTTGTTTTGATGTTAGGGAAGAGTAAACGGGTTTATAAAAAGGTAATTCAATCACCGTCGAGACAAGACTTTCGTTACTAGTTGTCACAAGTCTTATATTTACTAGTATGCGCCTGCATTGATGCATTTATTGTGCGTCCAAACACGATTTATTGTTTTGTGGTAGTTTGTTTACAATCGACCCAAAGTAAACATGCACAAAGCTTTCCTTGCTGTTGACAGATGGATGGGAACCGCGTATTGAAAATAGGAACGGACCATTTACCCAGATTACACTCTGAGACCATCAGTCCTGTCGGTGCTTTGATAACTAGTTGCGCATGACTTTTGGTTTTGCTTATATTTCACTTATATTGGGCCGATCATTAATAAGGTGTGTGCGAACAGTGGAGTCCCCGGAGAAAAAACACCTGACCTTCCGTTGCAGAACTCAGCGTCTCACATGTGACCTGCATATGACTGTAATATCATGATGTTATTAAACAAGTAATTTCGTATTGGCCCAGTTACAGGTCCGAGGTCTGCTGTATTGGCCCGAGGCCGAACGCCAAGGCCAAAACAGCAGGCCTAGGACTGGTAACTGGGACAATACAGAATTATTTTATTAATGACAATTTTATTAACTGACACCATTTAAAACAGGATTATTGGTTTTTGACCTCGGTGTTAATATGGATGACTTCCAAACAATACAGGATAGTCACTTAAAAAGTCAGAGGATTTTGTTTTACATTGCCAGTGCAGCCTTATAAACAGTGGTATCTTTTAGTTTAGTGGAATTATTTTGTATGTTGCAGGTTTTCCAGGCGGTTCTTCATATGCTTCCAGTTCAGCCATCCGTTTAGAGATTCGTAACAGATTTTGAAGTAGTGATATGGCAAGGTCTCAGATGTGTCTTTGACAACCCAGATATTCGTGGCTTCGTATTCCATTGGAGTCGAGCTCTTTGGCGGCAGGTTCAGCAATTCAGGTATATCGTCATTGATATATTATGTTTAAATGTGGCATGGATGATACATATATACCACATGCTGAAACCGATTATATTCATTTATTGTCGTTCACAGTGTTAGGGTCGCTCGTTTTGTTTACAATCGACCAGGTCGATAGTTTGCACTCGACCCAATGTTTTCATTATAATATCTCCAATTATAAAAAATAACTTGAATAAATGTCAAGGGTTTTTCACTTAACTTATGATGTGCATTGACATTATGTCATGGATATCTGGTGTTTGATTGTAAATTGACAATTTCTTCAATTTTTGACTGAGATATGTTTCAATAATAGTGGGGTAATAGCCTATCATTTTACATTTTAATTGGATAGCAAATATTGATATGCTTCAGGTAGCCTACGCGCAACGAGACAACGTATACAACAAGTTCATCAGAAAGGTCTTCGCTCGCCCCTTCCTGCCTGCTGAACACATCGAGCCAACCTTCCGGAAACTGCGAGAGAAAGCGGACGGCGAACAAGTGACGGCACTGATGAGATATGTTGAAGACACATGGTTGTGCAGTACTTTATGGGAGATCCAGTCGTGGTGTGTATTCGGCCAGACTATACAAACCAATAACGACTGCGAGGGATGGCATCACAGAATCAACAGACGGGCGCAGAAGGGAAATTTACAGTTCTATCTTCTCATTAGTCTCCTCTACAAGCAAGCTTACTTCCAACTCAAGTCAAGATGGTATCGGAAGGAAAATTGCGACGCTAGCAGAGAAAGAACAGTAGAGATATACAAGGGAAATTTTTTCTTATGAAGCAGGGACTGTCAGCGTGAATGATTTGCTGAAGAAGTGAGGTGGAATATATGGTGTTATATCTTTGGAAAATATTTTCGGTGATGTCTACATATATAAGTGCCTGTTTTTAGTTTTCAAATAATTTCTTAAAAGTGACGAAGGTAAAACATAGAAATTAACAATTATAATGGATACATAATTATATTTTAGTGTGAGTTCTGTTTGGAATATGTAAAATTATGGGCAACTTTCCAATATGATTTTAAAAGTGTCAAAAGATGTGGCTGAATTTTCCAAATTGTGAAGAAAAAGGCTAAAATACATAAAACTTTTGGGCCATGACTTGAAGCGCCTCCTCGTGGTGTGGCCTGGATACATTTTTTAACCTTTTTTAAAAAAAGAAATGAAAACAAAAGCGTAAAAGGTTACAAAATGTAACGAAACGCTTCTAGTTTTTAACGGAAAGAGCTACTAGTGTGGTTCATTCAATTTGAGACGTCACGGACCAATATACATGCACATTCGATCCGAGGTTACGGGACTACATGTACACGTTATTTATCCTTTGCTTGTGATCGAATTTGTTGCACTATCTGAGTTCATCAGACACAGAGCAATAAAGGTGCCACCATCAAATTATTTTAATACATAAAGAGGTGCATGGTCTGATTTGTTGGGGGCGAGATGTCTTCTACTGGTTCTGGCGATTTGGGCTGAGTTGTCTTAAAAATTGGGACGACTTGGGCCGAGTTGTCTTGGGTCAAATTTTTATGGGCCCTGTTATCCTGGGCCGACTTGTCTTTGGGCGAGTTGTCCTGAACCCCTGTTGAATAGTCTCTGAGTAGTTGATACCTATTTGACCGGGATCGGTCAAATAATCTCCACGCTATTTGACCAGTCCCGATCAAATAGCCACTGCCATTAAATAAATATAACAAATAAATTTTTCATTGCCAACACCCATATATCTCGACTGGTAGTCAGCAGCGATTTCGCTATTGACAACCAATTACCTGCGTAACCGGTGAATTGTCAGCAGCGATTTCGCTACTGACAACCGGTTGGTAGCAGCCGTCAATGTCAACTTTTTTATTGGTTTTGATGCTTGGTTTCTCGTACTTTTCAATTCATATTTGTTCTCACAAGAATAAATCAAAGCGCCAAAGGCACTGAAATGGCATATTCCTGGAGAAAATCATAGTACTGCGAAAACTTAAAGAAAATCTTTCTAAAAAGATCTTAAAATTCAGAAAAGTATTTCTGCAAATTCCATTATATGATAAGTTTGCAGATCTCTATACACCGGTGGTATTATGAAATGTCATTCGATGTTTCAAATTTTTGAGAGAAAATATTTACGTTTTCAAAACCAAACATTAAAATTCAAGTTTTAACAAAGTAACAGTTTTTGTCTGGTCGGTTGTGGATACCTCTCCCAAAAGATACTCTATGAGGAGAAAGGCTGGCTAGTCCAGTACAGGAATTTCATTTGCTTGAAGAAATTTTTGAGTGAGAAGAGCACTATGAGCCCGCGCGTAATCCTGCTGGATAAGATATCTCGAATTCTGAGCGTAAACAAATAAATGGATCCATGTGAGGCCGAAGCACTTGATTGATGTAACGTCTCGATGTTCAGTTCACGTCTCAGCCATGATCTTGAATGTTTTTAATGACACTAAGCTGCGTGCGCTAATTACATGCAATACTGACTCTTGATCATTAGGTCCCTCACCGCTGTGGTTCGAGCCTCGCTCGGGTCATATGTGAGACGCCAAGTTCTGCAACGGAAGGTCAGGTGGTTTTTCTCCGGGTATTCCGGTTTTCGCCCATCTCTGATTAACGATCGGCTCAATATGATTGAAATAATTTTGAAAGGGCCGTAAAACCAAAACCAAAAAAAAAAAAAAAGAAGATTACGCACGAGTCGCCTCGGTATACCTTACAACTATATGTCGAAACACCCGGAAACGATAATTGGCGTGATTCACGTTGAAGTGCGATGTGTCATTGAAACGCATATCACGTCAGTCGCTTAGACGCCAATTTACATATCTCATGCACCAGCGTAAGTGTTCCATACTGTGTCGACGCGTTAACTTTGGTCACGACAGGGACGTCCAGCTCTCAACAATGCATCGCATAAGGGCTACGAACAGTGTCAGTGCTTATTAGTCGGTAGTTACAGGTACAGTCTAGCAGCTGCCGGCGGAAATCTGTTTCGCACATGCGTCTGGCGGATGAATTGATCTTGACGTACTGACGTCGGTCTTCCGCTACGTCGACGTCCACTAGCGTCTTCTGTATATAGAAAGATGTCGCTTCAATAGACGATAGATCACACACATGTGGCACCCAAAATCAGAGTCAATGTCATCCGCTTTCCGACCAAGGGGCACGCTTACGAATCTTACATGAAAAATGTTGTAATACGCTCTCACTTAATGTTTTTTGAGAACACATTTCACTTTCTTCTTTCCTAGGTACGACCTTACATTACACATCAAAACTTTGATCCTGAACATGTGGATTCTATCCGTACTAGTGTGAATGTGGTGCACAGGATTGACGTGGCTCGACTGGTAACCAGACGTCACGGTTGATTGATTTAACCTTTTTAGCTTAAGGGCATGTGTTTGGTTTCAGCATCAAAGCACTGAGAGTGTCGGTGGGGTGTAGGCTGGGGTAATAGTCCTGGGCTGAGATTTAAACTGTTTCATTTAACTCTGAAATTCCAAACAAATAGCGAAGATTTTGATAAGAAGCCGCGTTCTGCAGCGTCCGATCTTGGTCTACACTATTTGCAAAGTTCACCCTATGATTCCAGGATAACCATATTCAGTCTTATGGAATACCCTGATCTCACTGAGGCTATTTTCTACAAGACAATGTTATTCTGACAAGTCAGTGATAGTCGCGTAGACGTTCGCACTGAAGAACTTCGGGTCGAATGCCAACAATCAACCAGAAACATGGCCGCGTCCTTTGTCAATGTTGGGTACATATAAGTGTTATCTGTCAAATCTGCACTTGAATCAAATGTTGGATCTGGCAAACAATGTAGACTCAGATCAAACGCCACAGAACACTTTTTTGCATAAGTTACTAACATCTAAGTTTAAACGAATCAGTCCAAGTCCCCGTTCATGACCAGCCTGTTAGAAGCCTCCGTGGTGTAGTGGTAACGCTACTCGCCTTGTAAACCAGGGATCGTACGATCAATCCCGGGCTTCTCCAGACTTTCGGATGAGTCTTAAAACCGAGGTACCGTCTCCGTATGACCTTAGCTGTTGGTGGGACGTAAAACTCAAACACTGAATCTCTCATGACCAGCCTGTATTCAGAGACAATCGGCATGAGTGTTGTCAGTGCTTTGATTTCTTCACTGCTTTGAGTTTCCGGCGTGCATTCTTCCATTACTGAGGTTGGGCTCGTCCATTCTACTAAATATGACACCAAGAACTATATCACAGGACCAACACTGTTTACATAAGTAACTGTACCATATTCCAGGGTTGAAAAGGAAAGCCTTTATTTCCAGTTTCTCTACGCAAAGTCTAATATACACCTAAGTTGAAACTGACCTAGACTTGACCTCGAAAGTCATAAAACCTATTAATGTTCTTGTCTGCAGCTGACCTGGTCCAACAACAGGCTGGTCTTTACGGAATTAATATTAACAACACTGTTAGAAAACAGTGTAAAACCTGAGCAAACGGCTGAGCAGACGCCGTATTGATCTGGGTCTTTGTCAACCCGCCGCAAGATGCAGCTGAATCATATGAACTGCTGAATCGACTCTCTGAAAGGTAAGATAAAATCGTCAAGTCGTCTGCTTCAAAAGCTAGCATTGTGCTTATAGGATAAATAAGACGCTTGTACAATTTCGATTACTGCGCAAGATCGGACTTCGTTTTGTGCTGACTCATATTTCTATGGCGGTCAAAGCCGGAAGAAAGCTGGAAGAAGCCTTTTGGCTTTCCGCTGTTGGTGTTTCCGTTAGGGTCTGTTGCTTCATGGTTGTTTTTTTCCCCATTTGGTGTCTCCGATTGGAGCTGTGGGTTAATTGTATCGATTCCTGATCATTGCCTCTTCTTCTATTTTAAATCAACAGCGAAAAGCTAATGAACGTCCTCTGAACTTCCAACTTCTTCTTACAACTCCTACAAGTCAATGTTAAAATAAAATACTATCGAAAATATGAATTTGTCCATTATACTGAACAAAACTATTAGATTCCAATATGTTTCTCTTGTTAGACAATTTCACGTTTCGGCATGGGTTTGATGTTTTGGTCCTCGATATATAAATGGATCCCAGATAACATGAAAACGTTGACCAGACGTTGACCTTGGATGTACAACACGTGCTGTACTAACTTTGACCCAGCGTTATTCAAATCTACTAATAAATTTTATGAGTCCAGGATGCTCTTTGTATCACATAAGGAAGTCGGCTTTTCAGCAGCACAGTGTCAAGTGTAAAAAACACGAATAGCCACTGTATGTTGAGATCATGTCGGATGAGCAAAAATGAGCTAAACCCGAATACTGTTACTCACATTTCCGTTTTCATTTTTTTCTTTATCTTTTTCTTTTCCTTTGTGACCGTGCTTCCTCCGATTGCTTTCTCTGATTATCCCGCCTTTTACAACGTAAATCACGATATACAATACGTAAAAATAACAAAGAACACAAAAAGCAAGAACTTAAAATACAGAACCCAAAATGTGAAACGATCTAGTCAAAAGTTAGAAACACAGAATTTAAAAGACTATTACACAAAACACAATGTCACATATAGGGTTCCGTAGATTTCCGACAAGTCAGTGGTAGTTTCGTGGTATATAGCATTGAAAAGCTGTTGCCCTAAAAAACTTTGGGTCGATTGATGAACAGTCGACCCCAAAACAAGCCCTAAAAAGTCTTAATGGAACGGTCATGCGCAAACGTATGCTCCTTATGTCGACAATGGCAATCTATTATTGCATAACAAACGCAATCCCATAATGTGTAGTATATTTTTAAGCTTATGAGCGCTCGTTAGAAGCGCCGTATCGAGGGAGTTTTATAAAGAAAAACAATGAAATGAGGTATCGAATGAATGGAAAGCAATCACAAGGTTTTATTTATTTATTTATTGACTTTAAATTGGGCCCCGTCAAGCGATTTTGGTACTTATCGCCTGTGCGAGCAGCGAAGGTTCAGGCGAGCCTGCGCATCCGCGCAGTCTCGCCAGAACCTTCGCTGCTCGCTCATACAAGCAGTGAATCAAGAGGAACCTTCAGACAGAAAGCCATATCCCAGGCCCTTCTGAATGGCTTGGCATGCGCAGTTAAAATTTGTCATGACGGAATGCTCGAAGACACAAATTCGCTTGGCGGGGCTCATTTGTGGTGCATCATTACGATAACACACCTGAGCAACATAGTGCATTTTTCACATCAGATTCTCTAAGATGGCTACTTTTCTGATGAAAATCCGTGCTATTTTTTCTTATTTATACTGCAAACATAGGTTGTGGATGCTCGTTATAACCGCCTCATTGAAGCGGTTCTAACAAGTACCCACAACCTACGTCTTGGAGCAAATATAAGCAAAATAATGTATACCCATGTAAACCCCAGTTTGCTGTATGTAAAGTGGGGTTTAGAGGAGTCTTCATTTCACGGACTTGTTAACACGATGTGGTAATATTCTGCATATATTACTTATCAACTACAGCCTCCCCCCTCCCCGCCCATCAGGGCTTGAAGAAATAGATGGGCTGCATGATGCTTCCACGCACAGCTGAAACCGGCCGCACACGAGTACTGGTAAACCGCTTAGAGGATCTAAGCCTGCCCAGGCAAAGCGGTGCCAGTCGGATTGTCCATCCTTATAAACCCTATTGGTTTCATTGGGCGACAGGGCTTGAGATGTCATTTCATCTCAATGTCGGGTAAAAGTCCCGCAAAATTGGAAGCAACGTCTCCAAAATGACCTTTACAGTATTGAGGGGGACGTTAAACCTCAAATCAAACAAAAGCAACTGCAGCACATCCAAGCTGGCGGACATAGCAATTCAGCGAAGGTAAGCGCGAGAGGGTAATATATTTTTTCTCACGGGGTATATGGAAAATAATTGCCCCTGCGATGTCCAATCAAAAGACTGGAATTTTTAGCAGTATAACAATGTGTAATATATTTCTAAGATTATGTGCGCTCGTTAGAGGTAGCTTTGCACTAAATACTGGGGGTACTGGCTTTTATCACTTTGGGACAGAGCTTTTAGTTGCAGTCTAAATACCAGACAGGCTTCCATTGGATAAATATCCCATGTTTCATTTCAATGTGAGAAAAGGATAATTATAAGGAAATAAAATGATGTGTGTTTTATAATTATATCTGCAAGCTCAAAGAAATTGTTGCTGATTTTATATTGTCACCTCTCCGTTAAAAAGCCGGCTTGTATTCACTGCGAATCTGCATGTAAACAAACATGGCGGACCATAGCTTGAAAAGGAGACGGGCTACATGTGGATTTTTTCTCATCACCTTGTTGAGCTAGGTTGGTTCTATAAATAAGTAAGGTTTGAAAAGTTTTGCATGTGTAGTTTTTGTGGGAGCATGTAAAAGGTTACTATTGTCGCCTATGGAAAATATTTAGTGGTAAGCTCCCTATAGGTAGCTTTGCACTAAATACTGGGGGTACTGGCTTTTATCACTTTGGGACAGAGCTTTTAGTTGCAGTCTAAATACCAGACAGGCTTCCATTGGATAAATATCCCATGTTTCATTTCAATGTGAGAAAAGGATAATTATAAGGAAATAAAATGATGTGTGTTTTATAATTATATCTGCAAGCTCAAAGAAATTATTGCTGATTTTATATTGTCACCTCTCCGTTAAAAAGCCGGCTTGTATTCACTGCGAATCTGCATGTAAACAAACATGGCGGACCATAGCTTGAAAAGGAGACGGGCTACATGTGGATTTTTTCTCATCACCTTGTTGAGCTAGGTTGGTTCTATAAATAAGTAAGGTTTGAAAAGTTTTGCATTTGTAGTTTTGTGGGAGCATGTAAAAGGTTACTATTGTCGCCTATGGAAAATATTTAGTGGTAAGCTCCCTAGAAGCGTTTCATTAAGGTAGTCCTAAAGAAGTTCAACAACTTCACATGCTTTGAAGCGGAAATAAGAAAAATATTGAACGCCCTAGTAAAATAGAAGTGAAGGCAATGATCAGGAATCGAAGCACCAAAGGAAAATAAACACAAACATGAAACAACAGACCCTAATGGAAACATCAACGGCGGAAAGCCAAAAGGACAGTTACTTTCCCACAAAATGGCCAATTGACTATCCAAAATAAAATAATAAAAGCGATACAACCACTCAAAGACAAACCATAAAAAAGCGACAGAAGAACCGCCTTGGAACGGTCAGTGAAACGAATTCCACTGGGGTGGTGGTGGTGGGAGGGGGGGGGGGGGGCTTAAATTGATTTTACGTGGCCACAATCCTCGCCCTCACTTCCGTCGCGATTTAGACGAATAATTTGTTCAGTCCGCATGAAGGCCTCCTAACTCATCAGTGCAACATCTCCGTGAACACACAAAGATCAAACAAGCACAAAGATGAAACAACGGTGATGACTCGACAGCAAGAAACCACTGAAATGCTGGAGCAAACGAAAACCAACAGTTAGACTCCGATGGGCCCAACCATAGACAGGGCATCAGGCACCAACCAACATTACATTGAATTAGATTCTCTCTAATTCTCAGTAAGTCTTTGCGCTGGAACCCACTTGTAAAACCCACTTCCTAAATGAATTATGTTTTAAGGTGACTATTTCATAGTCGTGTTATTGTTCTGAAATGAAAATTTAATTGTGATTTAAATTGTGCATCGTGTGTAAAGTTAATTTAAAAAGTAATTTATACGTTTATTTCCCCTCCTACAGATTTGCAGTTGAATTAAATAGCAAAATAAGGCCATTTGCCATATCAACTGACAAAACTTATTTAATATATTACTGTTCAGGGATAATACTTTTCCACAAATAGTCTTTTCGTCTCCACCCCTAATTCACTACACTGTCACATATTTGGGTTACCTTCAGTCCTGTGCCTGCTGGAGAATGGGCGATTATCCTTCGGATTAATACTACTTGCCGCTATAATCCCATACATGCCTAGCGGTTCATTTTTGGGACATTGGCAAACAGTGTAGACACTGATCAGTTGCCGCAGAAGCGGCGTCTGATCTGGATCTACACTGTTTGCATACAATTCAGGCATTTCGTAAAACCTACCACGAACAAAACAAGCCCGACATCCCCACAATTGGATATGGGCCGGTTCGAAGCTGCTACTAGGAGGGAGATTCCATTGCCATTTGTGGGTTAAATTAAGAGTAATCATTTTCAAATGAGTCACCTTATATCAGATATTCTGCTAGAACTGGATTAGTATCCATGAGATTAAATGAGCTGAAACACCCTAAAATGTACCTTCGGATATTTCCGAACATAGAAAAACCAAAATCAGCATGACACACAACAGCTTTCTGCCTGTCAGCGTAAGCATGCTTCGCGGGTGAGGAGTGTCCATACATCTCTCAGCGAAGACTCAGATCAGCCTGCGCGTCAGCGCATGCTGATCCGAGTCTTCGCTGGGCGAATTTTTGTCCAGAGATACAATTTCGCTTGACGCGGCTTATAAATGGCACATTATCGTTTTGTGCATTATAGCAGATATCACGTGCTGACTTGCTATTTTGTCATTTTGAAATACAAGCACCAAAGACCTCTTTCCATTCAACAGCCTAAGGGACAAAATTTGACCATGTCCAAAGGTAGGTCAAGGTCAACCTAAGGTCCCCATTGGAACAAATTTGGTTGTCCTCAGTCAGCTAAAGCTATAGGCAATAGCCCAGAGATTCTGGAGAAGAAGGTTTTAGGGGTTTAACCATCTTTGGGCACGGCAGCCAATTTTGTCATGTGACCTGGACCATTCGAATAAAGTTTCGTTCAGAAACTGTCATTCAGCAGCTAAAATTTAGTTTTAGCCAAAATGTCATTTGCATTGCACCGTGACCCAAGTGACCTTGTGAAAAGGCCATCAAATGAACTTGAAATTTAACGTTCATGTGCCATATTAGTAAACTTTCAGTGAAAGTGGAATCTTCTCAAATCTTTTATTTGTTTCAAGCTCTTAAGCGATCGTAATGCGCAGGAGGAGAATCGTGCTCCACGATCGCTTATGAGCTTGAAAAATAACTCGTATTTGATTGGACCATGTGGCCGACAGTTCACACTCCTATACGAAATTTTACGAACGTTTTACGAATAATGCTGTTTATATTGTACCTACTCTCATGTGGCCCCCGCCCATCGAGGCTTGAAGAAATATACGGGCTGCATGATGCTTCCACGCAGAGCTGAATCTGACCCACACACAAGTACTGGTAAACCGCTTAGAGGATCTAAGCCTGCCCAGGCAAAGCGGTATGAGTGTCGAACAGTCCATACTTATAAACCCTATTGGTTTCTTTGGGCGACAGGGCTTGAGATGTCATTTCATCTCAATGTCGGGTAAAAGTCCCACAAAATTGGAAGCAACGTCTCCAAAATGACCTTTACAGTGTTGACGGGGACATAAAACCTCAAATCAAACAAACAAACAAAACCTACTCTCATGTCATAAAGCACAATAGTTTTCAAATACATGTATTGTATTACCAAAGCCCAAGGGACTAATATGGGGCGCCGTTTCAATATTTAATCCGTATTTATAGATATCCCTAAATCAGCCGAATAATGGATATCCATAATTCGATAAATGGATATCATTAATTCAGATCGATTTATGGATATCCATAATTCGATTTATGGGTATCCATAATTCGAATTATGGATATCCATAAATCACCGCCAAAGCTGTTGTTTTAATGATTTCTCCCTAAGACACGTGACTGTTTATTGTAAAAATCTTCAAGGTCTTCATCATCGCTGTAAGATGATGGCCAGTCAAAAGGACCTCTCTGCCGTGCAGTCTTTTCATCCCGTAATGCTTCCAAAGCAAGGGACGCCATACGCTGAACGCCGGCCATGTGTGCAGTTATATATCGGAACCAGCCGTTAGATCTGGAAATGCCGGCCAACGCATCCGGTCCCTCTGGAATCACCACTATGAGGACTGCGCACCTACGGACACTGGTAGTCGGACGTAAGATTATAATTATCCAAACAGGCAATCCGTGCATGCTTTCTGGAGAAAAATGCACATGGTCGTTATATATAGTATTGACATATATCCATATAACACTCTACTCATCCTCGATAGCGCAGTGGTTAACGCGTTCGACTTATGATCGAGAGGTTGTGCGTTCGAATCCGGCCACATGTATCGTGGTGTGTCCTTGGGCAAGGCACATAATGACACTGCCCCGCTCCACCCAGGTGTAAATGGGTAGCAGTGGTGTATAAGCCACTGCCTCTCTCTCTCGCGCGCGCGTGAAAACACGCGGAATGAGTGTTCGAGATGGATTCAATAAGCTTGAAGCTTTCATCGCAATCGAACTAAAATAAATTATTATAAATTAACACTCTACTTGAGATGTATGAAGTACTGGGCAGATTCAGATGTATCTCCTGTCCCCCGCCCATTGGGGCTTGGAGAAATAGATTTGGCTGCACGAGCTGAGAGTACATATAAACCGTTTAGAAGGTCTAAGCCTGTCCAAACAAAGTCGTGCGAGTCAATGGGCGACAGGGATTGAGATGTTTGTTTATTGGTTGGTATTTCAGTTTAACGGCCCAGTCAACACTAATTTAGGTCATTTTTGAGCCGGTCAGTTTACCTATCCACACTTTTCCTGGGCAGGCTTATACGTAAGCATTTATCCAGTACAGTGCACATTCTTTCGCAAGAAACTGCCTTTCTTGTATCAGTGGAAGGGAGAGAATGACCGTAGAAAAGATTTCATGATCAATCTCCACGAAAGAATGTTGCCGACCCCGGCAGGTATCGACCCCGCGTCCTCCTGATCACCAGTCAGACGCGCATCCGACTGAGCTACCGAGGCCGGCGGGATTGAGATGTCATTTCATCTCAATGAAGGCTTAATTGCCCAACATAATTGGAAGCAACGTCTCGAAAATGACCTAAATAGTATTGAAGAGGACGTTAAACATCAAATCAAACAAAACATATCTCTCCCAAACCATAGGCCACCACTATGTCTACCATACATTACCATCACCTTCACCCCGGCTTTTATCATACACCTAAATCGGAAACCCTGACGCGAATAGTAGTTTTTTTCTTTCTTTTTTTTTTGCAAAGGGAGCAGTCATTATTCATTAGGTTTATTTGCAGAGGAGAATTATGGATATCCATATTCGATTTATGGGTATCCATGAATCAGCCGTATAATGGATTTCCATAATTCGAATTATGGATATCCATAAATAATTACAGATATCTATAAATACGCATTAAATAGTAAAACGGCGCCCCATAGGCCAACACGTGTCATCATTTCAACAAATCTGGTAGTACTCAGTCACCTAATCCCAAATAAAAACTTTCGAGAATATTGGTCCAGCCCTTTTGCAGAAGAAGATCTGTTACAGGCTTTTACAATACAGTAAAATTCCGCTATTAAGACCACCTAAAACTAAGACTAATTCTTGTTTAAAAAACTTTTTTAGAAGTGTGCAGTATTCTTTTTTGTGTTTTCTGAAAACGGTGTCTTCTGGTCAGGGACCACCTTTGGGACTGTTCAAAAGTGGTCTTAAAGACCACTTTTGAATAGTCCCAAAAGTGGTCTTAATATAGGAATTTTAATGTATTTGGGAATGGGTGCCCTCTTGGTCATGAGACCTGGACCATTCAATAAAGGTTTCATTCCCCATTCACGGTCATGACGTAGCATATGACATTTAATTGAAATTGGCATAGCTGTTTAAAAGGAAAGGCTCTTTGAAACATTGATGAACCTGCAATACAAATGATCTTGGACCAAGGTCAACGAATAACATTGGTCTTTGGCATTCATTGACATTCATTTTAAACCTACCCTCATGTCAAAGACCACAATAATTGTTTTGAAAAATATATTGTGTTACCCTTTTCCCCATTGAACGGCCTTAGGAACCACATTTGACCTTGGAGTAAAGTAAGTCAATGTCTTAAAGTTATCATTATGGTTATCATTTGAACAAACTTAGTAGAACCTAGTCAGCAAACGCTGTAACCAAGTTTCAAGGGAATCGGGCCAGTGGTTCTGGAGAAGATGATCTTTAATGTTTTTTTACCATTTGTGGGCATAGTCGTGACATGGACAATTCCATTCCTTAAAGATTTTGTTCCCCCATTGCCAGGAAGTTGTATATGAAATTTAATTGAAATTTGCCCTGCTGTTTTTGAGAAAATGCCCTTTGAAATGTCAATTGACCTGCAATCCAAACGACTTTGGGCCAAGGTCTTGAATGAACTTGACCTTTAGCATTCACAGACATTCATTTTTACCTACTCTCATGTCAAAGACCACAATATTTCTCGAAAAAAAAAATGCATTTTCCCCCCTTTTCCCAATGAAAAGTCTAAGGAACCAAATTTAGCCTTGCCATAAATAGGTCGAGGTCAACCTAGCGTTATCATTTTTGCAAACTTGGTAGTATTCAGTCAGTCAGTGCTACATATCAAGTTTCAAGACAATCGGCCCAGTGGTTCTGCAGAAGAAGATCTTTTAAGGGTTTTAACATATTTTGGCATTGCGGCCATTTTGGTCAGGGGACCTGGACCATTCAAACCAATTTCCTTTCCCTACTGTCAAAAGGCTGCATATGAAATTTAATTGAAATCGGACTAGTGGTTTCAGAGAAAATATGGACCAAAGTCACCGAATTACCTTGACCTTTAGCATTCACAGACATTCATATTGTACCTGTTCTCATGTCAAGGACCACAAAATTTTACGAAAAAGAAAAAAAAAGGCATTGAGTTTAGCTTTTTTCCCCCACTGAAAAGCATGAGAGAGCCTAGGCCACTTAATCTTGTCTCATTCATAACAAGAACTGTTATGTGTACTTGAATATATAGTCTAATATTGTTTATATGTGTATGATGTCAAAAATTTCTGAATAAACAATTGAAAAAAAAAAAAAAAAAAAAAAAAAAAACCCATAAGGAACCAAATTTGTCCTTGGCGTAAAATAGGCCAAGGTCAAACTAGGGTCCTTTTTGCAAACATGGTAGTACTCATGAAAGTCACCCGACGCTACATACCAAGTTTCAAGACAATCGGCCCATTGGTTCTTGAGAAGAAGATTTTTTAAAGGTTTTTACCATATTTGGGCATGGCGGCCATCTTGGTCATGTGACCTGGACCATTCGAACCCCGCCCCCTCACCCATTGTCAGGAGACAGGATTTGAAATTAAATTGAGATATACCCAGTGTTTTTAGAGAAGAAGACATTTGAAATTTTGAAAATTGTTGACGGACGGACGAAGGACGACGGAGGCTTACCATCCTATCAGCTCCCTCGGACCCTTTGGCTCAGGGGAGCTACAAAGTCTAAAAAGTCACATTTCGAACTGCGGCACTTAAACCTAATAAAGCGGTATCCAAGCGAGCGAGCTCTTCCCTGTACTAAGGGTAATGGGAACACCTGGCAATTTTTTCCGCCATTTATCAAAGAAGGACAACTTTCGGGACTTCCTGTCCGTTTTCTTATAAGCTCTGACCCACTGAAAAAGGCGTCTAATCTTAAAGGAAAGAACTTGCTCCTCAGGAGCAAATTCTTTCCTTTAAGAGTTGACCCCTATTGACATGAGAGACTAAAATACCTTGGCAGGAGTTGCCTCCCATGAAGGTGTTCCCATTCCCCTTAGGAAACAACAAAATCGGACAAATAATTGACGTTTCGTTCTTGATCTTTATTTCTGACCATGCTTGTTGGATTTTTTTATATTTATTAGCAGAATAAATTCTTGCCCATGTGAGTTGAGCATGAAAAGTGTTCTACAACCTTTTTACGACCGGCGAAAATATGTCTTCGGAAATATGCGTGCTATAAAGAGAAACCTAAGCCAGCACATCCACTCGCAAACCTAGGTCCACTCGCCGATTTAGATCAGCCAGACGCGTCATACTGGTGATCAGTAATGTTGTACTAACTTGTGCCAAATCCCATTGTTGGTAATAACCATAATATATGTTTAATCTAATCAGGAGGTTGCGGGCTTGATACCTGCAGGGTCGGCAACAATCTTTCGAGGTCGATAATGATTTTTTTCTACGGCCTTTTTTCTCCCCTTCTGCTGATTCAAAAAGGGGAGTTGTCAGTTTCTGGCGAAAGAATATGCACTGGTTAACCGCTTATGGTAAAGCCTGCCGAGGAAAAATGTGAGTATGTTACTGTCAGTATGACCTCAGTAGTGTAGATTATGCCGTTAAATTCCAAACAACCGACTGGCCACCGCCCATCGGGGATTGAACAAATAGATAGCCTGCATGATGCTTCCACGTAGAGCTGAAACCGACCCGCACACGAGTACTGGTAAACCGCTAAGGGGATCTAAGCCTGCCTGGGGCAAAGCGGTGCAATATTATAAACCCTATTGGTTTTATTGGGCGACAGGGCTTGAGATGTCATTTCATCTCAATGTCGGTTAAAAGTCCCACAAAATGGAAGCAACGTCTCCAAAATGACATTTACGGGAACGTTAAAACATCAAATCAATCAAAACAAACTAACAGTCTAAACAGTCTTTCCATCACGGCAGGAATAAGCTTTCGACCAAAAAAACCCATCATGGCGCATAGAGAAGACTCTGATTAGACTGCCGGCACAGTCTGTTCGGAATCATTTTGGTATGAGCACATGTATGAAGATGCATCTTTGCTCGTCGAGACCCGAGGGTATAATGTGATGACGTATTTAAACTGGAAATTTACGGGTCATTCGTACCCACACGACCTTTTGTACAAAACAAAACTCCATTCTGACTAATATCACGTAAAACAACCAAATTGCTTATCTGACAGTCGCCAAATTAGTCAGAAGAGAAGTAAACCTGTCTCTGGAATTATGGGAGGACAGGAATGATGCATTACCGGAAGTTGAAACAAGCCATTGAAAGTTGTTCGCTTGTATTGTTTGTAATTGAAGTACTTCGACTCTTTGGCTCCTGGTAACTATTGTTTTCCGCTTTGAATAGTAAAACAAAACAATTTTGGTGCTACATAAGTGGCTGGAAGTATTTAACTCATACACGCCTAGCTTCTCAAAACTGGGACATCGGTAAACATCGTGGACCTAGATCAGCGGTGTCTGATCTAGGTCAACACTGTTTGCTTAAAGTACAAACTTTCTTTTTTGTACATCGTGCAATAAATGATCAACCAGACATTCTTTAAACTAGTAATGGGCCTGCTCTAGGTTATATGGTGGTCGATTATGTGTGCCATGCATGGATTTCAACTCAAGTGCATGCAATGCAGTCGCGTGGTGAGCAATTCATGGGATTGAATGATAACAATACTCTGACAAGTTTGTCTCGGATTGGGTATTGTGAAGGGTGTTGTTTCCTTATTTCTTTTGAGACAGTTGTTCATGATAGACATCAAAAGCATGACTGACCACTTAACACTGGGTCCTTGATAATTACTAAGTAAAGTAAAAAGATGAATAGATTTTATACTTTATACTTGTACGAAGAAAAAAATACCTCGAAGATTGTTTTACAAGATTGATTTTATTGTTTTGGGTTTAACGACACGTCAAACCTTGTGAGCCATTTTGTGTCGTCTCCCAGAGAAAATGAGAAAAGAGGTTGTAGAGAAGATGAAAGTGAGGGACAGAGGAGAAAGAAGAAAATGAACTGAAGTTTAGAAACAGAAGAAATTCCAATATCAGCTGGACACCCCAGTGACGCAAGATACACATCACTTTTACCTCACCCAACCACCCCTTGTTGAATGGTATACCGAACGTACTTTAGTTGTGTGAAGTTGGCTCTGCATTCAACTCTATATTAAACGTAACCTGATTCCTGTTAGGTCTAACCCAAAGCTCTGCAATCAGCGTAGGTCGGCATTCAGCTCTGAAGTCGCGAATTGAATACAGAGCTCTGCAAACAGCCTGACTCTGCATTCAACTCTGAATTCGCCATTTGAATACAGAGCTCTGCAGCCAGCCTAGCTCTGCATTCGACTCTGAATTAGACATTTCAATGCAGCGATGTGCAATCTGCCTGGCTCTGCATTCAACCCTGAAGTAGATATTGCAATACAGAGCTCTGTAATCAGCCTAGCTCTGCATTCAACTCTGAATTAGACAATTCAATGCAGAGCTCTGTAATCAGCATGGCTCTGCATTCAACTCTGAAGTAGATGCAATACAAAGCTCTGCAATCAGCCAAGCTCTGCATTCAACTCTGAATTGGACAGTTACATGCAAAGCTCTGCAATCAGCTTAGCTCTGTATTTATCTTTGAATTCGCCATTTAAATGCAGAGCTATGTAATCAGCCTATATCTGCATTCAACTCTTAATTCGCCATTTAAACGCAGAGCCTGTAATCAGCCTAGCACTTCACTCAACTCTGAATTAAACAAGTCAATGCAGAGCTCTGCAATCAGCCTAACTCTGAATTCAACTTTGAATTTGCGAATAGAATACAGAGCTCTGCAATCAGTCTAGCTCTGAATTCAACTAAGAATTAGCCATTTGAATGCAGAGCTATGCAATCAGCCTATCTCTGCATTCAGCTCTGAATTCGCCATTTAAATGCAGAGCTCTGCAATCAGCCTACCTCTGCACTCAACTCGGAATTAGACAATTCAATGCACAGCTCTGCAGTCAGCCTAGCTCTGCATTCAACTTTGAATTCGCGAATAGAATGCATAGCTCTGCAATCAGCCTAGCTCTGTATTTAACCCTTAATTCGCCATTTGAATGCAGAGCTATGCAATCAGCCTATCTCTGCATTCAAAATAGAAGTGGGGGCAACGATCAGGAATCGATACAATTAACCCACAGCTCCCATCAGAGACACCAAAGGGAAAGAAACACATCCATGAAACAACAGACCCTAATGGAAACATCAATAGCGGAAAGCCAAAAGGGCAGTTACTTTTCCACAAAATGGCCAATATGCTATCCGAAATAAAATAATATAAGCGACACAAACATCCAAAGACAAACCATAACAAAAGTAAACCGCGACAGAAGAACCACATTGGAACGTTCAGCGGAAACGAATTCCACTGGGGGGGGGGGGGGGGCTTAAATCGAATTTACGTGGCCACAATCCTCGCCCCTTACTTCTGTCGCGATTAAGACAAATAATTCTGAATTCGCCATTTAAATGCAGAGCTCTGCAGTCAGCCTAGCCTTGCACTCAACTCTGAATTAGACATTTGAAGCATTAAACAGGATTCCCGTTAGGTCTAACCCAGAGCTCTGCAATCAGTCATTTCAATGCAGCTCTCTTCAATCAGCCTGGTCCTGCATTCAATTCTTAGTTAGACATTTCAATGCAGAGCTCTGCAATCAGCCTGGTTCTGCAGTCAACTCTGAATTCAAGAACTGAATGCAGAGCTCTGCAATCAGCCTAGCCCTGCATTCAACTCTGAATTCGCCACTTGAATGCATAGCTCTGCAATCAGCCTAGCTCTGTACTCAACTCTGAATTCGCGAATTGAATGCAGAGCTCTGCAATCAGTCCAGCTTAGCATTCAACTCTGTATTCATTTGAATTCAGAGCTCTGAAATCAGCCTAGCTCTGCATTCAACTCTGCATTCCACATTTAAATCAGAGCTCGGCAATTAGCCTAACTCTGCATTCATCTATGCATTAGATATTTCAATGCAGAACACTGCAATGAGCATAGTTCTGCATTCATCATTGAATTAGATATTTCAGTGAAGAGCCCTCTAATCAGTCTATTAGACATTTCAATACAGATCTCTGCAATGAGCCCAGCTCTGCATTCAACTCTGAAGGGAGACGACTTTTTCAAGAAATTATTTGTTTCATTTTAATCGTTTTAATCGGCGTCTTTGTAAAAGGGTTGTTTCACGTGATTTGGGGCTCTCTGTTCTTAGGTGATCAAACTGACACTACTGGTGACAATGTCTCACACCAAAGACTAGTCTTATCTAAGTGATTATGGGGGATTGTGACTGCAATCAGCATATCTCTGCATTCAACTCTGAATATAGGGATCAACCATGGTTTTTCATGCATTAACATTTGCCGGATCCCGAGGAAGCTGTTTGAACACGAGGCCGCTAGGCCGAATATTCACATATCTTCCGAGGTATCTGGCAAATGTTATTGCAATGAAATAACCATGGATGATCGTTGTTCTTGCATCACTTACGAATCCGACCGCAAATTTTGGGACACTGAAAATTTATGCTGCAGTAAATAGGTACGTCACATGACTGCTGCAACTTCCGGGAACCGGCATATTGGAATCTACCACAAATGTTGACTAAAACGCCCAGAAGCTCCATATATTCCATGTAAACTCTTCAAATGCGACAGGCAAACAAGTGGCGGCCAGTTCAGAATGTTGTTTACAATGACGTTGTTATGCAGTGACGTCATCATAGAACCCCAAAACGCTACGTTCAGGGCGATAACGTTACGTCGCTCAACCTAACGTAAACAAAACAAGGCCCGTCTTGTGATATCAAAAGCTCAAAATCCATGTTCAAACAGCACGCGAATTACATGATTTGAACATGGTTTTTGCTGTTTGAGCACGGCTTTCATTCCATTTGAAAACGGCTTCAAGCCATGCGCATAGGTATTTATGTAAGAATGTGCAATTATAATGCAAAGCTCTGCAATTATCCTAACTTTGCATTCAACTTGGAATTAGACGTTTCAATGCAGAGCGCTGCAATCAGCCTAGCTCTGCATTCAGCTCTAAATTCGCGAATTGAATGCAGAGCTCTGCAATCAGCCGAACTTTGCATTCAATTATAAATTCGCGATTTGAATGCAGAGCTCTGCTATCAGCCTAGTTATGCACAGAGCTCTGTAATCAGCCTGTCCCTGCATTCAGCTTTGAATTAGACGTTTCAATGCAGAACTCTGCAATCGCCTAGCTCTGCATTCAACTCTAAATTCGCGAATTGAATGCAGAGGTCGGCAATCATCCGAACTTTGCATTCATTTCTAAATTTCCGATTTGAATGCTGAGCTCTGCTATCAGCCTAGTTACGCACAGAGCTCTGCAATCAGCCCATCTCTGTATTCAGCTTTGAATTAGACGTTTCAATACAGAGCTTTGCAATCAGCCTAGCCCTGCTTTCAACTCTAAATTTGCGAATTGAATGCAGAGCTCTGCAATCAGCCTAACTCCGCATTCAATTCTAAATTCGTAAATTGAATGCAGAGGTCTGCAATCAGCTTAGTTATGCATAGAGCTCTGCAATCAGCCCATCTCTGCATTCAACTCTCAGAGCTCTGCAATCAGCCTAGCCCTGTATTCAATTTTGAAATCGCAAATTGAATGCAGATCTCTGCAATCAGCCTAGTTCTGTATTCAACTCTGAATTCGCCATTTGAATGCAGAGCTTTGCAATCAGCCAAGCTATGCATTCAACTCTAATTCGCAATTTGAGTGCAAAGCTCTGCAATCGTCCTTGCTCTGCATTCAACTCTTAATTCGCCATTTAACTGCACAGCTCTGCAACCAGCCTATCTCTGCATTCAACTCTGAATTAGACGTTTCATTGCAACTCAACATCACGTGAAAGATTATTTCATGCCAAATCTAAGATGCATACAGAAGTGCTGGATGAGTTCCTCTTTGCTGACTACATGGCCAAGGGTGCTCCAACAGAAGAGAAGATGCAAAAATGTGTAAATCAAGTATCTGACTCCTTCGGCAGCTACAATGACCTCACAATCAGCATCGATAGCTCAGTGTTTAGGTCGTTCGACGTATGATCGAGAGGTTGTGGGTTCGAATCCGGCCACCATAGGCGAGGTGTGCCCTTTGGCAAGACACATGATGCCACGGCCCCCACTCCACCCAGATGTAAATATAAAAAGTCGCTCACGAGATAACGTCCGGAATGAGTGTTCGAGAGCGATTCAAATAAGTTTTAAGATTCCATCGCAATCGAACTAAAATAAATTGGTATAAACTGATCAACGTGTGTGTGAATTCGGGTTTAACGTCGCTTTCAACAATTTTTCAGTCATATCACGGCGGTGTCTGGTTGCGACAGGGAGCTCAATGCTCACGTTTATAGTGCTGCCTCACTGAAGTATCATGTCCCAGACACATTACATGATACCACACCCAGTCACATTATCCTGACACTGGATCGACCAGTCCTAGCTCTACCCCATAAATCTGAGTGCCAAGCGAGGAGCAGCTAGTACCATTTTTAACGACTTTGGTATGTCGCGGCCCGGGATCGAACCCGAGACCTCCCGTTCCCAACTGATCAACGTATTTACAAAAAGACTGAAGTGATTTATTAAACCTACAAGGAGCCCACCATTACAGTTAAAGGTCAAATATTGCAAGTGGTAGACAAGTTCATCTACCTTGCATGAGCAGTGCACATTGATGATGAAGTCAATACCAGGATTGCTAAAGATAGTGCAGCATTTGGTCGACTACGTGGTATTGTTTGGGATCGAAGTGGAATACGGCTGGACACAAAGCTTAAAGTCTACAGAATTGTGGTGCTGCATGCCAACACTATTATATGCATGCGAAACGTGGAAAGTTTACTAACGGCACGCCAAAAGACTGAACCACTTCCATACAAGCTGTCTTAGAAAACTTTTAAAAATTTAGTGCTAAGACAGAATTACAGAAAGAAGTCCTGAAATGGGCAGGGATGCAGAGTGTACATACTCTTCTGTAACTGGCACAATTAAGATGGACAGGCCGTGTTACAAGGATGCATGCGGAACGCTTGCCAAAGAAACTACTATATGGAGAATTAGAAATGGGCAAAAGTTCCCACTGTGGTCAGAAGAAGAGATACAAGGACATCCTCAAAGCCTACCTCAAGGACTCCGACATACCAACAGGGTCTTGGGAAGAAATTGCTCAGGACCAAGCAAAGTGGCGAGGCCTCATCAGGACAGGTGCCAGTGAATATGACGCAAAAAGAATCAGACAAGCCGAGCAGAAACCTGCACAACGCAAAGCAAGACCTGAGACATGGTCAACAGAGATGTCTTTCTCTGATCTCTCATCACGTGAACAAGTCCGTGAAATAAAGACCCCCCTAAACCCCACTTTATATAGAGAAAAATGGGGTTTACGTGGATAAACATTATTTTCCTTATTTCTGCTCCTTGACATAGGTTGTGGGTACTCGTTAGAACCGCCTCGATGAGGCGGTTCTAACGAGCACCCAAAACCTATGTTTGGAGTATAAATAAGAAAAATGTAACAAATTTTCATCAGAAAAATTACCTTTTTGGTATTTTGTAAAATTCACTATATCACACGGATGTGTTATCGTAATGTGTTGTTCTATCTGCATCAGACAGTTTTAAATCTAAAATCGGTCTAATCAGTCATCTTAGAACATAAAAAACTGTAGCATTTCTTGCATGTGATTAAAACTGGTCATTGTCAGGGGCAAAAGCCTAGACGGCATTTCATGTTGTTCCGTCAAAGAAAAGCAGACTTCGAGGTTCGCTAATGTGCCGCCGTATAGCCACCCTCCCATAAATAGGTTATTTTCTAGCACATCCTTTTAAGGGGAATGGATACACCTTCAGGGGAGGCAACTCCTTTGAAAGTATTTTGTTTCCCATGTCAATAGGGGTCAACCCTTAAAGCCTGGGTCACATAGCCCGACCGATGTCCGGCATCGGTGGAGCTCGGTAGATTTTGGGGTGTCGCCGAGTTCCCCTCAGCGGAGGCATAGCTCGGTGACGTGAACGGGCTACGTCCGGAAATCTACAGGCGACCGACCAAACACCGGTCGATAACCGTACGGAGTCTGTCTTAACAGGGGAGATTTTTCGGCCTATGTGGTAGCAACTACCGGCCGGTGGTCGATCGGACATCGGGGGGTATACGGCCGGTACCCGAGCAGGTAACAGAACACCGTGCGATCACCGGACGGGTTGTAAACGGTCTTTGAACACTGCCCGGCCGATGTTCGGCCGTTGTAACTCGGACTTGGCGGGGGTCGATAGTCAGCTATTACATCACTGTATATATGGCCAACCTGCCTGGCATGATCATCACTATGGCTGCACCGAGAAGACTTCGATTGGCGTTGTTAGAACACGAGCTAGGTCAGGCGAGGTTCCAGTACAACTTGGTCCTGGCAGGAATACTCGAAGAAGCCGAGAGGGAGCGACAGAGGGCCGGCAGAAGAGAAAGACGTTGGTGGGTGCGAGAGTGGATCCTACGCAGAGCCATTTTCGGCCAATATGAAACACTCATGAGGGAACGCGAGATGGAGCACGCTGCCGACTTCAAGGCCTGCCTCCGCATGAAACCACAGATGTTCCAAGAATTGCTCCACCGAGTTGGCCCCCGCACTGCCAAGACCACAAGGTCACTTTACACTTTTTGAATTTAGTGTGAAATTGTACTGAATGTACTGAATTTCATTTCTTATTTTGCAAACACATGCCTTCCAAAATATTTGTATTGCTTGATTTTAATCATATTTCACCCTCTTCTGTTGAAGGCATCGAATCCCCTTGGACCCTGGGCTGAAGCTGGCGATCACCTTGAGGTTCTTGGCGACCGGAAGCAGCTACCGCGATCTGGCGTTCGTGTTTCGTGTCCCACACAACACACTCTCTCTGTTCGTCCCCGAGGTGTGTCAGGCCATCTACGACGAATACGAGGACGAGATGTGGGAAACCGTCCAGACAGAATATGAGTGGCGCCTGGTGGCCGAGGGATTCGGAGACAGATGGAACTTTCCCCACTGTTGTGGCGCGATCGATGGGAAGCATGTCGGCATCAAGAAGCCCCACAAGAGCGGCTCCCTTTACCACAACTACAAAGGCTTCTTTTCCATCGTCATGCTTGCGGTGGTGGACTCTGAGTACAAGTCCATCTGGGCGGATGTGGGGTCACCAGGGTCGTATTCCGACGCCGGCATCTTTAACCGGTCGCGACTGGAGCCAGGTCTGCGTGAGGGAACAATCGGTCTACCCCACCCGGATCCCCTGCCAAATGACGACCAAGACACGCCCTACTACATGGTCGGAGACGACGCCTTCCCCATCCAGCCGTACATGATGAAGCCCACGGACTGGAGCGAGCGGTTTATATGCAAGCAGCGATATCCGGCCGAGTTCCGGCCGATGTCCGGCCGAGCTTCGGCCACTGCCCCTTACATCGGTCACCCACCGGTACTGTATTTTCCAAGGCTCGGTCCCACATCGGTCGGACCTCGGCCGAAACTCGGTCGGTGTCCGTTCACAAAAGCCGGGGTCGGCAACATTCTTTCGTGGAGATTGATCATGAAATCTTTTCTATGGTCATTCTCTCCCTTCTGCTGATTCAAGAAGGGCAGATGCCAGTTTCTGGTGAGAGGATGTGCACTGTACTCGTTAACCGCTTACGTATAAGCCTGACCAGGAAAAATGTGGATAGGTAAAATGACCGGCTCAAAAATGACCTAAAATAGTATTGACTGGGCCGTTAAACTCCAATACAAAAAATAAACTACACATGTACATGTATTTAAAATTGGGGTTTAAGGGTGTCAGAATTTCGTGATGATATAATATCTCCATTAGAGCTAAGGATCTGTTCCAATAAAGTCGCCGTTACAACGGGTTTGCCGTTATAATGTATAAAGTGGAGATTACAAGGGTATCGATTCCACTGACTTATGTTATGATCAATCATAAGCTTGGACCTCTAGAAGGAAGTCTAAGCATAGCAAAAGATAAGGTGGTATTTTGTGATTACTATAGGATATTTATGTCATTTCTCTATAAAAACATACAATGTGGGTATCCATTAGAACCGCCTCGGCGAGGCGGTTCTAATGAATACCCACAACATAGGTTTATATGGAGAAATAAGGATACCTATCCTTCAGTTAGCAGAAGATGCACACCTAATGTTTTGCTATATATATGCCAAGGCTCGTTTCCAGATTATCTAGGCCTCACGCGAGGCTATGCCGAGTATAGCACAAATTGCTAGATAGTTCATTGTCTTGATCGATTCTATCCATCTCTATATGGCAAGTATCATAATATATAACAGATTTGAAATTTCAAAACGCGGTATATCAATCACTTTATTTGTGGGAAATGAAAACAAAATCGGGATAATGATAAATATTGTATTGTTCAGTAACGAAATGTGCAAATTTTACTAAAAGGGTTCTAAAATCCGATTCGTATGCAAATTTGAATTTCCTTTGAAATATTACCAGAAAATATTGGTTTATTTCTGTAACGATTTGAAGTTAAACTGTAATAATATTATTGAAAGCATGAAAACCTCAGACACTGAATATATTTGAATTTCTGACCTATTACAGTAGTGGAGCAAACAAAGCCCCTTCTTTGGTTATTTACGTACTGCAAGTTACATGAATAGTGCCGTCGTATTCGAGTTAGTATTGCGTCGAGACTGTTTACCGCGTTCGCGTTGAAAGTAGTTCGACAAATAGAACCATATGGGACGAGGCTAGCGAAAATGTGTTTTTGGTCATGTGCGTTCAATTAACACCCACAATTAGCCTGCATGTCAACACATAAAACAGCCTTATCTTTACCCATGAAGAAGCCGCTGGTCACATGGTGTCCATACAGTGCACAGCAAAGACTCTGATCAGGCTGCGCATGCGCAGGCTGATCAGAGTCTTAGCTGTGCGCACACTGTCCACAGACATACTTTCGTAAATTTATTTTTATTTATTTACTGAACGAAGTACTCCAATACGGTAGTTGTGTGGCTTACTATTCGCTACTTCGCTTAAATATTTTGTAAATATAAATGAAAATAAATTAAAATGAATTAAACTACAAGCACTTTTTTTGACATTACAATGGTGGTAAGGGGGAAGAGAACAATTTCCAAGTGTACATTAGTTGTTCCGAGACTGCTGAAAAAGGAGAAAAAAAGAGAGAAAAGAACACAATTAAAAATCTGTTTTTTATTTATTTATTTTACTTAGTTACTTTGCTTAAATATTTTGTTAGTATATTAAAATGAATTAAACTATTAACGCTTTCTTGACATTACAATAGTGGTAAGTGGGGAGAGAACAATTTCCAAGTGTACATTAATTGTTCCGATACTGTTAAAAAAAAGAACACAATTAAAATTCCACTTTTTATTTATTTATTTATTTATTTATTTATTTATTTATTTCACTTACTTACTTAATTACTTCTGTGTGCGCCCCCTCCCTTTCTCTCTCTTTCTCTCTCTCTCTCTAAAAGTTCTGCATTTGCAATTGTATAGCAGTTTGCACTTGCAACCAAGTTACCACTACTTTAAATGAATGAATGAATGAATGAATGAATGAATGAGTGAATGCTGTACTTAAGAACAACAGCGGCAATTTCCAATATGCTTCCACGCAGAGCTGAAACCGCTCGCACACGAGTACTGGTCAACCGCTTAGACGGGATCTAAGCCTGCCCAGGTAAAGCAGTGCGAGTCTGTAAACCCTATTGGTTTCATTGGGTGACAGGGCATGAAATGTCATTTCATCTCAATGTCGGGGCCGGCCTCGGTAGCTCAGTTGGATGCGCGTCTGACTGATGATCAGGAGGACGCGGGTTCGATTCCTGCCGGGGTCGGCAACATTCTTTCGTGGAGATTGATCATGAAATCTTTTCTACGGTCATTCTGTCCCTTCCGCTGATTCAAGAAGGGCAGTTGTCAGTTTCTGGTGAAAGAATGTGCACTGTACTGGTTAACCGTTTACGTATAAGCCTGCCCAGGAAAAGTGTGGATAGGTAAACTGACAGGCTCAAAAATGACCTAAATAGTGTTGACTGAGCCGTTAAACTCCAATTCAAACAAACCTCAATGTCGGGTAAAAGTCCCACAAAACTGGAAGCAACGTCTCCAAAATGACCTTTACAGTGTTGACGGGGACGTTAAACCTCAATCAAACAAACAAACAAACAAATCCACTGATATAGTTTATCAACGATCTTTGAGAGTTCTACGTTCAAGCGTGATTAGACTATTCCATGTTTTAGGGGAAGCAGGTTTCTGATTTCTTTTTTCACAGGATTTTTAAACCATGAACAAGTTTTTTGATAATGCCATTATGTAGAAGTCGTGGCCAATTGGTTAATATCATGCAGTACGATCCTCACTAAAACTATATCGCTCAATATAAAATCCCAACTGAAGGTGATTTACCTAAAACGCGGACTAGTCCAAAATTAAAAGTGCAGTCACGTCTCACTGCGTCTTGAAAGACTATAACCTGTCCCCTAAAATAATAGCTATTTCCCCGAGTCACAGAAGACAGATAAATCCTCGAAGTTTGCGTG